>BSBM01000304.1:1990000-2407500 GCA_027924585.1 Larix kaempferi
CATAAGGTAATTAGTGAAGATATGAACAAGGCTTTAAAGGAAGAAATTACTAAAGAAGAGGAAATTCAAATTCTACATTCTTTTCAAAGAGGGAAGAGCCCAGGGCCTGGCGGATTCAATGTAGAGTTCTATTTGGGATTCTATGATCATATCAAAGACGACCTATTGAAATTAGTACAAGAATCACAGAATTCATTGAAATTTCTTGGATCCATCAACTCAACATTCATACCGTTGATCCCAAAGAAGAAAAAAAATGAATCATTTGATGACTACAAACCAATTTCTTGTTGCAATATGATACACAAGTTAATTGAAAAAATAATTGCTCAGAGACTTAAACCAATATTAAGTGAAATTGTTACAGAAGAACAATTTGGATTTCTTTTTAACAGGCAAATACATGATGCAGTTTCACTTGCTCAAGAAGCTTTTCATTCCATAAAAAAGGAGAAGCAAAAGGCCTTTGATCTGAAACTAGATCTTTCTAAAGCTTATGATAGAGTAAGATAGACCTTTTTATGATTACTACTGGTACAGATCGGAATGTCACTCAAAGTAGTTGATTGGATTATGGGTTGTGTGCAATCCACCTCCTTTGCAGTATTGATAAATGGATCCCCTTCTTCCTTTTTCAGACCTACAAGGGGAATACGAAAACGTTTCCCACTCTCCCCATTCCTATTTATATTAGTAGCAGATGCTTTGGGTAGGTTGATCCATCATGCTAAGAACTGTAAAAAAATTAAAGGGGTGAAAGTATCAATCACGAAGGAAGTAACTATACTCTATTTGTCGATGATGTACTCATTTTTGGCAGTGGTAATATAGTAAACATGAAAGCTTTTGATTTAGTGTTAGCTTTTTATTAGAAGGAAACAAGAATGATGAAGGTGTGAAATATCTGGGTTTTTCTCTAAGGACAAATTGTTTTTCCTTTCAAGATTGGATCTGGCTCTACAAGAAAGTAGAGAAACGAATCTCATTATGAACAAACCGATTTATTTCAAGAGGAGGCAGGTTGGTTCTTCTGAAAGGAGTTCTATAGAGCATTCTGGTATACTGGGCATCCATTGCATATATACCAAAAGGAATCCTGAAAAAATTCTTCTTGCTTCTGTGGATGGCCAACAAGCAGTCATAAGGAATTCCATTAGTAAGATGGATGTATTTGTCTCTCCCCAAGAATATAGGAGGGTGGGTCATAAAAAAACCTGAATTATTCTGTAAAGCATTAGCATGCAAAACACTCTAGAGTCTAGCACAGAGACCAAATTCCTTGTGGGGTAGGGTTGTGAGATCCAAATATTGCAATAACTCCTCAATTGACGAATGGTTCTGGAACCCATCCAAATCCTTCAAAAATGGGTCTATAGGTTGGAAAGCAATTGTTCTGGCATTCCCCTTGATAGGAAAATGAACATCATGGCAAATCAGTCATGGAAGAAATATAATATTAGGTGCAGATCTGTGGGTAGGAGCGGGAGATGACTTCAGAATGTCGTATGAATTGAAAGAAAAGTTACGAACACATAATATTATTGTACTAGATGATGATCAAGCACAACAATATTGAAAAAGAGGTAGATGTGATTGGAAACCACCTCAATATTTCGCATTGGCAGGAGATACAACAGGGGAATGGAACAGATATGTGAACAAATTGGTTTCCAATTACGTGCAACTGGATGTTGGGAAAGAAGATAAATTAATTTGGACAAAGAATGGAGTAAATGGAGACTTCTAAAAAAAACTTGTTTATGATGCAATTAGCCAAGAAACCTTTCAAGGAGAGAAAATATGGTGGTGGAGCTCCTTATGGAAAATGCATAGTCCATTGAAAACAATTTTGATTCTTTGGTTGGCTCTAAATGACAAGTTGTTAACATGGGAAAACTTAAAATGAAGGGTTTTCATGGTCCAAGCATATGCGTTTTATGTAATGCAAATGAGGAGCTATCTTCTCACTTGTTCAGCTTGTGCCTTTATGTAGGAGAAATCTGGGACAAAGTTTCCAAGAAACATGCCAAAACCAGGGTTGCGCAAAGAGATGCAATTCTAGAACAACGAACCAAAGACTGGTGGCAAGCATAAGGGGTACATAATTATGACGCTTTTCCTGCTCTCTTTGTTTACACTATTTGGGAAGCTCGCAATCAAGAAATTTTCAAGAATAAAAGGATCCCAACAAACATATTTCTGCTATCCTGATGCAAAAAGTACAAGAACACAAGACAATTGATAACAAAAAAAAAGAATCGTGTAATTTTTGTCCCAAATATCAACAAATGCGAACCATGGGCTTACTTTCATGGAGCAAGCCAGGGATCTCCACCTCTATGAGGCACTGGAGGATTTTTATACTTGTCATATGACACCACGTTATGTATTAAATTTGCACCTAGGAGGGAAACCAATAGTAAGGAAGAATTAACAGCTCTTTGGGTGGTTCTCAAGATCGCGGAAAGGGAAAATGTACAAAGGATTTAGATGTTTGGGGATTCAAAAATGGTGATAGATTGGGAAAATAGAAAATCTAAAATAAATGCTCCCCAGCTACAATATATTCTCAAAGAGATCAAATATGTATTGACCAAATTTGAATCTATCTCCTTCACTCATATTTATAGAGAGATAAATGAAGAACGAGATTTCTTGTCCAAGATCGCATTGACAGTGCAACCAAGAATTATAGAACTGGAGGAATTCATAAATGGACAGATGCTAGAACATTTCAACTAGTCTAGATAGAACAGAAACGCGTCCCTTCAAAATAGAGCACCAGTTTTGCATTTTGGATGAAAAATATTGTGTTGGTTGTCTTGAAATTCATGATGGAAGAAAAAGAATGAGCTCGAAGCTCTATGTATATGAGAAAACTTGTAGACTGTAGGATTACAAGTGATAAATTAATAATGTGAACCATGTGAGCCGTAAAGGCAGAAGATGCACGAGATTGGGAATTTTCTATGTAAAACATTTTGGTAATTATTGAATATGGTAATGCAAGTCCTTCGAGGACAGTTCATGATCACTCTTTATTTAGAGTGATAGATATTTTCCTTGTGGAAGATATATATATATATATATATATATATATATATATATATATATATTAGGTGTAACTTTTGGTAATTTATTTAAGATGTTACAGTTTTCCAATAAGCAGAGCAAATTTGTCACAACATAATACTTTGTCGCTTCATTCGGTTTGAAAGGAGGCAGAGATAGGGATAAAACTAGGGAATATAAATGAGATTCAATTCACTAATTGAATAAAAATGTTAAACATAGCGAAACAATATTTAGATGGTGTTATTAAGTTCGTTATTAGAGTAGATTTTACTAGCTTAATTTGGTAGATTGGGTAGATTGCAAACGATAATTTCCGTCCACCAAATGAGGACATTCTACCATGCAAGCCTTAGGGTTAATCATACATAAAATAAATATGGAAATGCCACTTGTAAGCATATAGAACTAATTCTAGCTCCATTAAGTGGGATGCATCCTCCAAGTGGGCACAAGAGCAAGTTGCAAAGTTGATTTGATTGTGTTTTTGTTTTGCATTTAATTCATTTTATTTCATGAAATATACTCTTTCAATTAGAAATTTCCTAACACTATAGCAGTGCTCCCATGGAAGATTTGTCTTGCATACTAGAGAGCATCCTATGTCTCCCCATGTATGCAATATATAGTTTTATTTCCTAGGTATTTAGCAAGACCTGAATTTCCTCCTGATTTTTTTGGCCTTGGACCCTATCCAATATCTTAGGGAGTTAGTGCAAAAGAATGTCCCTTGAAACTTGTAGTTTTCTCAACTTAAGCAACAAGACTATGTTCCTCACCTACGGGGCCATGTTTATTCAATTTCAACATGGCCATTCCAAATACTTCAACATTTAATTAATAGTGTAAAAAATTGTCTTTGAATTTCAAGTTCATATATATGCACAAGGTACTTTGGATTTTTAGTTTTCCTCTTAAAACTAAAACATAACACTAGTGCACATTAATGTGAGGGGAGGAGTTTGCTTTACTGTGTACTATCAACATGAATTTTTTTAATTTTTTTTGTTATATGTTATTTGAAATCATATCAAATTGACATATTTATGTTTTTGAAGATGAATATATGGATAGTTACTTCAAATGATTGCACTTCAATATCATATTTCTTTTAAAAACTATTTTATATTTAACTAAAAGAAAATTCTTATGAATGCTAATTAAAAATTTAAACATAAGATAGATTAGACATTTGAAGGCTTACTCTATTTTTGTATATAAAAATTCAAAAAATATATATATTATAAAACTTCTATAAAATTAAAATATATTTAAATAAAAATATAGTTTGAAGGCGGTTATTTAAAATAAATTTTATTTTAGAAATTAAAAAAAATATATTTTTTTTTTTCATTTCAAAAATATTTAAATAAAAAATCTAGATTTCAATTTTATAAGATGATTATTAAATATTTTTTAATTTAACGATTTACAAATTTATTTAATTTTTTTTTTGAAATTTAGAAAGATTGTTAAATTGCCTTTATATAGAAAGTAATTAATTGTAATAACAATGAATTAATAAAGTAATACAAAACTTGTGGGCATAAATATTCAGCTTTTCATCTTTTGTTGAGATTAAGAATGTTGATTTTGTAATATATATATATATATATAATGAATGTTATTAAAAATGTTATTTTGGGAGAGGATTATAAATATACATGTACATGAAGAAAAATAAAATATTTATAGAATTAATAGATAATGATTAGTAAGAATACACGGATTTTAGATGATTGTGTAGTTTTTAAAATTTCATTTATATAAACTACTTATTATTAATATATTACTCTTAGGGGAAACATTATCTCGTTCACACTGAATTTATTTTTAGATAAAATTTTAAAAAATTAAAAAAAAAAGTCATACTTAAAATTAATATATTTATTCTAACTTATTTTATATAAGAAAATGAAAAATATTACAAATAGGGAAATAAATTGCAACTTGCTTGTTTTAAAACATTTATACTATTAATCTTTACAAATAAAATTATTGAGCCAAGAAGCCCATTCTACATCCACTATTAGGTTGATGTGTGATTCCTTGCCTAAATTCAATGTGGAGGTGTAACTCTTAAATAATAATAAAAATTTAAGTAAACAATAATAATAAAAAATTAAGTAAATAAAAAGCTCTATGTGAATGAAACATATATAAAGATAAGGTAAATGAAAGATAAAAAAAGAAATGGTGGAGGCAAGAAAGATTAAAAAGACTAAGGAAGGAAAGTTTGCACTTTAAGAGATTTGATCCCTCTCGAGGAGTTAAGATGGGTCTATACTCGTTCTTAAAAAATATTAATTTATTCTTTTTAATAATCTTTAATAAAAGAGTTCAATGAACTTTTATCCATATAATTTATTCTTTAGAAAAAGAGTCCAATCAATCTTTATCTACAAAATTTATTCTCTTTTATCTTTAATAAAAGGGTCCAATAAAACAAATGTAACACCTTTTTTTTTTACAATGAAAAAACATACTTTATTGAAAAAGTATAATGGTACTTCACACAGATACATAATAGAAACTAAGCCCCAACAAGCCAAGGGAAAGACGAGACCAGACCATGTCTCCCAAAACGATAGAAAAGGATCACCCCAACCATGGGTCAATAAGTGAAACCGGAATATACCAATACCCCAGGAGATACACGAAGCTACAGAAAGACAGATAGAAGGAAGAAAGGATAATTACAAAGGAGAAGATACAAATAAGACATAGCCTATCACCAACAGAAAGTAATAGAAACCATCAAACAGTAAAAAGGTTCCAGAATCCCCGAGAGTGAAAAATGCCCTCCATAATCTCATAATATAACCTGCCAGCATCTGACTCGAGACCATCATGGGATAGTGAATCTACCGTATTGTTATGTTCACTAAAAATATGGATAATGGAGGTCTGAGGGCAAAGACAAATGAGTGACCATGTCTGCTCCAACCAAATTGAAAGAGCGAAGGCATTAATAGAGGCTTCAGCATTAGCCTAATCCACGATGATCATCGATTCACCCGCAGCTTGCTCCAAGATAACGTTAACTTTTAAAGAGAAAAATAAAACAAGCCACAGCAATAAGAGTTCCCTTTTGTATTAGTGACATCACCACTATAAAACCAAAGCTTTATTTGGTCTCCATTGGTGAGTTCAAAATAAGCCCAGCACCACATTTTCCAGACGAGCACCGTCAAACCTTGCCCAGTTGCCAGAACGTAAAAGTCTTCCAGACGAGCACCGTCAAACCTTGCCCGGTTGCCAGAACGTAAAAGTCGTGGAGGATGAGGGAGACGGTCAGCACTTGAGTGAGCTCCAGCCGGAGTGCAAGCATACTCAGAAAAGAGTAAACGTATCCAGCATGCTAACCTTATACCGTTATTTAACACCTTTATTCCAACTTCTTTCCGAAATTTATTTGTATTAATAATATTAATAATTACTATTAAACATGAACACAAATCAAAACTTTTAAAAAGAAATAGATTAATATAAACTGTTGGCTATCACACAATTTATTCATATAAATCTTGAATAAAGTTTTACCTTGAATTATTCAAACACTATCTCACAATCAATAAATTTATTGTTTAAAACAATGAATATGAATATGAATATATATAAAGATTATTCTATCATATTTCTCACATATGGAAAAAAGGAACCACATACTTATAATCAGAAAATAAAAAGAAAAAGAAAAAAATTAATACTAAAAACAAATTCGAAACTTTTTTCCTACTTAACTTATTCTTTATAAGCCATATTATTAATATTAATATGGCTTACTAATTATTTAAAACAATAAATATGAATATATATAAATTCATCAAGAGTCACCATGTTGAAAAAAAAAAAAAAAATACCAAAGATAAATTCGAAACCTCTTTACCAGGTAACTTATTCTTTATAAGCCATATTAATATTTAATAATCTGGCTTGCTAGTTATTTAAAACAATGAATATGGATATATATAAACCCATCAAGTGTCACCATCTTAAAAAAAGAAAAGGAATAATACCAAAAATAAATTCTAAACCTCTTTACCACGTAACTTATTCTTTATAAGCAATATTTTTAATATTAATGGGTTTGCTAGTTATTTAAAACAATGAAAATGAATATATATAAACCCATCCGAAGTCACCATCTTGTAAAAAGGAAAAAAATAATACCAAAAACAAATTCGAAACTTTTTCCCACGTAGCTTAATCTTTATTATTAGTCGCTGTAAACCTTTGGGCCAGTAACGAATTTATTCCAGGAGTCCTTGGACGAAATTTTGAAGTATAAAATCGTTGCAGACCAGCATGGATATGACAAGCTCACAGTACTTCGGTTTAAGCTCTGGGCGGGTAATATTATCGTTGTTCTGCGTCTCCTTGTCCTCTCCTGAAAATGGAAGGCGATGCTGATGGTTTTCCCCGATACGTAGCTTTTTAAAAGGAGATAACGGCAAGTATTTAGGGTTTTACGTAAAGCACAAGGTGGTCCGTGATCCTAGCGATGATAGCTACGTGCACATAAAATGTTAGTACAACAACTCTTTGAGGCCATAAGCCCCTAACCATGGGTGGATATTTGTTGGTGTGGACACTTTCAATATATAAGTCATATTATTAATATTAATATAGTTAGTTAATAAATTAAAATCATAAATATACAAAAACAAATTCGAAACCTCTTTCCGTTTCCGACGATAGGCAGCTTATTCGCTGTAAACCTTTCGGAAGTAAGGAGTCCTTGAACGAAATTTTGAAATATAAATTTATTGCAGAACAGCATGGATATGGCAAGCTCACAGCACTTCGATTTAAGCTCTGGGCGGGTAATATTACCGTTGTTCTGCGTCTCCTTGTTCTCTCCTGAAAATGGAAGGCGATGCTGATGGTTTTCCCCAATACGTAGCTTTTGAAGGAGATAACGGCAAGTATTTAGGGTTTTGCTTGGACGATGAATGCCGCGGGTTTCTGAAATTCGCGTATGACGATTTGAGCAGTCCTTACGTAAAGCACGAGGTGGTCCGTGATCCTAGCGACGGCAGATACGTGCACATAAAATGCTGCTACAACAACAAATTCTGGAGGCGACACGCCACCAACCACTGGTGGATCTTTGCTGGTGCGGACACCTTCAATACCGATCAGTCAAGCTGGTCGTGTACTCTCTTCGACCCCAACTTCCAGGGCTCCAACGAAGTGTGTCTAAGGTCAGTGCAACTCAACAAGTTTGCCACGCGCTGGGAACTTGATGCGGAAAACAAACTGGATAGTTGTCTATATGCCGGCGAGGACAAGACTGAATGCGGCGTTCTGATATACTACGACCTTGGATCTATGTACACGCTTCCCAATTACGTTGCATTTAAAGGAGATAACGGCAAGTATTTAGGGTTTTGGACAGATCCTTAATACCGCGGGTTTCTGAAATTCGGGTATGACGATTTGAGCAGTCCATACGTAAAGCACGAGGTGGTGCGTGATCTTACCAATGAAACCTACGTGCACATAAAATGTTGCTACAACAACAAATTCTGGAGGCGACACGCCACCAACCACTGGTGGATCTTTGCTGGTGCGAACACCTTCAAAACCGATCAGTCGAGCTGGTCGTGTACTCTCTTCGACCCCAACATCGTCGGCGCCAACAAAGTGTCTCTCAGGTTATTGCAGCTCAACAAGTTTGCCGCCCGGTGGAGACTAGGTGAGGAAAACAAACTGGATAGTTGTCTATATGCCGGCGAGGACAAGCCTGATGAATGCGGCGTTATGACGTTCTGCTCTCTTAAGCCGATCGTCACGCTTCCCAAGTACGTTGCTTTTAAAGGAGACAACGGGATGTATCTCGCCGCTTCCATCATTGAATCCTATGAGTATCTTCAGTTCAAGTCAACTAATGTCCGCGACGAATCTGTTAGGCACGAAGTGGTGCCGGTTGGTGACGGGACCGTGAGGTTGAAATGTTTAAAATGGAAGAAATTCTGGAGACGGAGTTCAAACTGGATTTGGGCTGATACGGTCGTGTACGATTCGTCTAATAAGGACATGATCTTCCAACCCATTCTAGTGGATCAGCAGAGTGTGGCACTCCGATGCCTCGGCAACAATTTGTTTTGCAGACGTCTCACGAGGGAGGGGAAGACGAACTGTTTGAACGCTGCCGCGGGCTCATCGGAACGATATGCCATCCTCCGAGTGGAGGAAGAGCAAAGTGGAGATATCTGCTAAATTTACTGGGACTTACGTTCCGTTTGCAACCCGTTATCTCTGAGTTGCTCATTTCTTAAATATATAAACGAAATAAAGACGTGCCAGTCGTGTAGGTCCTGTTTGTCTGTACTCCAACATCCCTTCACCTCCACCTTGAAAAGATGTTGAACGTGACCTTTGTATCCCTTTCTTATACGTTCATATAATATATGTGTCTTTATTGCTTTGTTTTCAGTTTTAGGATTGGCATTGTATTATGGATCACTCAATTTCTTCAAATTTGAAGTCCACTCCATCCTACCTGATCATATTTTTCAAATGTAGCGGGCACTAAATTTTAATAAATATTCTATCTTTACATTAAAAAAAACATTTCATATACATATTCTCACACAATATTTCTACAAATATTCCATATTTACTAATTACTCAAACTTGTTTTTTATTTATTAACACATTTTAAAGATATTCACCTCAAATATTAACTAAACAAATCTTGTTGAGCCTAAAGGCGCTACAGCCGAGTATGAGGGAGATCTTGTAACATGTGAGAGTTTGTCTAGTCAAGTGTTTGTCCAGTAACAAAATAATACAAACTAAACAAAGAAGAATAACACAAAGTAAAAAGTAATAAATATTATGTCGGCCATAAACAAAAAAAAAATAACACAAAATAAAAAGTAATAAATATTATGAGTGTTTGTCAAGTAACAAAATAATACAAACTAAACAAAAAAGAATAATACAAAATAAAAAGTAATAAATATTATGTCGACCATAAATAAAAAAAGAATAATACAAAGTAAAATGTAAATATGAGGTAAACAAAAAAGATTAATACAAAGTAAGAAGTAATAAATATTATGTCGACCATAAACAAAAAAAAAATACAAAGTAGAAAGTAAATATAAGGGATTTGATCCTTCTTGGTGTTGTATTTGTTTGACCTTGCAATATAATTTTACTACACCTTTTATTTTATTCTATTATGTAATTAAATGATCACTATTTTTCTTATTTAATTATGTCCATAGGCATATATATTTCATATTTTTGGGTTTTTTGGGGGGTGGGGATGGACTTACTTATGGATTGTCAAGATTAAGTTAATTATAGAATGAGGATCATTCAAATGGTTTTCATCCTTTTTGTTAAGGCTAAATGAATAATTAGTTAATATATATCTATATATAAATGAATTGTTTATTTAATGTGCAAAATTTATGCCTATTAACTTATTGCAATATATTAATATTATTAATGTAGTTGTTGCTAGTCTAATAAATAGAATTATAAATACCAATGCAAACACATAACTTAATCATTTATTGAAATTCACAAATTTTATTTTAACATTTTAATATTATGTTTTAAAAGAATCATTTTAATTTATTTTTATTTTATTAACATTTTAATCTTATATTTTAAAAAATGATTTTGATTTTTCTAAAATAAAATATGCTTAATACTCTCCATGGAAATTCCAAGATAAACATGGAAACTAAATCTTTTGGTTAACAAGATACTACTAAGCAATAAGCTAAATTCTATGAGTACATATAAATCACCAAAAGAGCCATAAGTGTCTACATAAAAATAAATAATTGGATTTTATATATACTATATCCAATAATTAAAAGCCTTGGGAATATATATATATATATATATATATATATATATATATATTACCAAGACTTTTAATTTTTTGATTTAATGTTTTTACTTTCCAAACAATTATAATTTTGTAAAAGAGTTATTAAAAACTCTATTAATACTCACATGTGAATATTATGCATAAGAGAATATTATTTTATTCTTGAACAACTAGTTAAAGGAGGGGACAACACCAAAGACAATGGACAAGTGGATAACATAAAAGATTTTTGGTAGACCATCGTTTGGCTCTGTTACAAACTCTTGGGAGGAGTGCTATGTTTAGAGATTGTTATATCCATTGTCTATGGTAACGATCCAACTCGGGGATGAATTTAGCAAATAAGCGTGACTTCCTTGTTTATGGTTGGGAGGAACTGCAAAGTTCCAAGTGTTTATGCCTTTCTACCTCCAAGTAAGTAGTTTTACAATATTAAGGATTGGGTTTTAAAAAAAATAGGGTTAATGTGTGTGATGACTTTCTTCTTAGGGTTACCTAATGAGCTTTACGTTTGATGTTCGATTTGGATTGTGCTGAACGGTAGGGTAGGCATATATCGACAAGATGTAAGATCTTTTTTTAGGATAGTCATACTTATTGGATCTAAAGTGTAGCAAAGGAGTGTTTCCAATGATTGAATTTTACCTTGTATAAAGGTGTGTTAGTTTTATTATGCGTCTTTGCATTATACACTTTATAAAATGACAGTAACAAGGGATCCTCCATAATCTTAGGGTAATAACACTTTTTCTTTTTATTTAGTATTGATCGACTGAATCGACCTTCTACCTAGTTCGATTGGAAAGTGAAATGTTTTGCAACGAGATCTGATGGGCTAGGTCGTTTGTTGCTCAGAAGAGCCATAATCTTAGGGTAATAACACTTTTTTATATATTTAGTATTGATCAACCGAATCGACTTTTTACCTAGTTCGATGGGAAAGTGAAATGTTTTGCAAGGAGATCTGATGGGCTAGGTAGTTTGTTGCTCATAAGATTGCTTTTTTTATGCTTTTCGACTCTGGGAAGGGGTTCTTCTTTTCTTTGGGGGTAATTACCCTGGTTTCTTGTTTTTGGAAAGTTTTGACCTACGTCTTAACTCATAGCAACTTTGCTTTTTCCCTTTATTAACATGGTTATGGTTTTGTTTTTGTTTACTTTGTCTAAACCCTGTAGCAGTATTAAGTTAGGTGGAAGATAACTCAGATAATATACTGTTATCGTTGCAGTTAGGTAAGAGAATGATGCTATAGAAAAATTAATGTATATGAAGTTGAAGGTTACTGGTCATATGATCGGCTTCCATAAAGGAATTTTTCCTGCAACAAATTCCAATCTACCCACTTTATTATTTGAAATTACTTTTGTACATTTTCTGCACTGGATTGACGTTGAACATACAATTGTCTTTCTTCATAAATTTCCTTCCCTGGTTTGATTGATTGGATATTTGATTTTTTATAATATTCAATCTATTTATGTGAGTTAGCGCCAAACAATGTTGATAATATTCAATTTTGGGTTTGAAATTATGGTGACATATAGGTTCAAATGCAAGCTAGGTGTTTTGTAATAGTATAATAACCACGCCCTTTGAAAAAGTAGAGCTTAGGAATTATATTAATGCATGTTTTGAATGAAGCGGTGTCTCCACAAGCTATTATATTTCATATGATTTATATGAGAACAGTTAGGGTCTTGATTTGCATGTATACACCTGAATTAGAAATAAAGAGGTGGATTAACTAAACATGCACAAAATTGTAGGTACTATGCCTTTAATTGTTTACCTTTTATAAGCATATTAAATTATTGATGTTTTCATTAGTTGTAAAGTGTTGTCGTTGCATAATGTGTATGTTATGTTATAGCATTGGCTAATATGTCGTCCTTCATGCCCTTCTTGATGTACACATCCGTCATGTGTTGAGATGTGAATTTAGGACTTATAGTACTTTTTATTGTTTACCTTTTATAAGCATATTAAATTATTAATGTTTTCATTAGTGGTAAAGGGATTTTATACGAAGTTGCTATCCAAAAAAGTCGCAATAGAAGTGAGTGAGCGGAAAAAAAAACAAGGGCATGCAAGTGTATTCAAACACACGTACACGCCTTGGTTTTGGGAATGTTGAACGTCCACATTGTTGAGTTGATGTGGGCAAAATGTGTGCTCACGCGTTATTAATGCGTACAAAAACATATGCACACACTCGTTATTAATGCATACGAAACCGTCTGTGCGCACTCGTCATTAATGTGTGTGCGTGCCTGTTTTTTTAATATAAAAAAAAACAGAGCACGGGTTTGTTATTGTGAACAAACCCGCGAGCATGGAGTGGCCAAACAAAGACCCCGCGAGCGCGTATTAGAGCACCCAAAACCTCCTACTCAGTATCAATCCGAACCTCCACTTCGTTGTGTGTATTTCCTCCAGCTAGGTGTTCAATCAGTCAAGTTTTTGTTGTTTTCCATTGCAATTTTAAATAATAAAAAAATTACAATCAATTAAAAAACCAACAAATTATCGTTGCAAATTAAATACATCTAACAAAATGACAAACACACCACAACCATGACAGAAAACCAATAAAACCGAACCATCAGAAGATAACATCAATATTGGAACGGACAATGAACCTCGTGATGAACCATCTGAAAACCCCGAGGATCAATTACATCAAGATTTAATCCATCAACATCATTGCAAAACATCATTGAATACATCAACATTTCCCATAGTGAGATCACAAATCTGATCCAATACACGGCTTGAATGAGGGAGCACTATTCCACTTGGATATCCAAAGAACAAATTAAAGACCTCAACATCACGAAAGCACAGTTGTACAACAAACTCATAGATCCTAGGACAAGACAGCCTCCAGATGTGAGGAAGAGACGGGTTTGCATGGACTAGTGTATTTACAAGCCATGGAGAGATAACTGGAGAAAGAGATGGTTTATGGTGTTTGACAGGCCCCCATGTAATAATGTGGAGGTCCCATAGTATTTTCTTAGGAAACTGTGGACTAAGTTTGAGTTAGACTACTATGTCAATTATTTTGACATCACTGAGTTTCACGGTGTCAGTCTTGGCTCTGCTCAAGATCGACCTCACGCCTACTGCAACTCACAAGAGGACCTCCTACACTCAGGAAAGAGCAAAACCCCACTCCTTAACCACCTGGATTTATTATAATTTTAATAACTTAATTGATTATTATAAATATTAATGATTTTAATAAATTATTACTTAAAGGGAATAATTATTATGGATAAAGATCGGTTCAAGATTTATTATCAACTATAATACACTTGTTAATTTAATATTTCATTAAAATCACATTGCAATATTATATATAGACCATTTAACAAAATAAATACAAATTACACTGCCATGTAAAATATTAAAATTGTTTTACCTTGCTTACTCTAAAATTTTATGAGAATTGTTATTAACAAAATTTTAGTTAAAATAATAAATTAGCATGTAAAATATTAAAATTGTTTTACCTTGTTTATTCTAAAATTTTATGAGAATTGTTATTAACTAAATTTTAGTTAAAATAATAAATTAGCACATGTTCATAGTGTTGATATTTATAAGTTTGCTAAACTTTTTCCCTAAATATTTTTAATCTAAATTTTATATTGTTATTAAAAGATTAAATTAACACATATTCATAATGTTAATAATTAATTTTACTAAAGTTGTATAATGTAATTATATAATGAAGATATGTAAATGAAATGTGTATGTTTATTAATGTTAATAAATTAATATTAATGTGCAATATTTTTCATCAATAATATTAATAATGTTAATGTAAAGGTAATATTTATTTTAATAATATTAATTAACTAATATTAAATTGAAAGTAATATTTACTATTTATTTATGCATAATATTAATAAAATAAAGTAAAAAAAATGTTAATTATATATAGTAAATGTATATAATAAGAAATATGCTTTTTTTATTAATAATAATAACAATATTAATTAATTATCATAGTAAATACTAATTTGATAATTTATAAATAGTACAATAAAAATAATATTTATTATTATTAATGTTGATTCATTAATTAATTAATTATAAAATAAAAATTATTATTATCATAAAAAGGAAATATTTATAGTTAATAATATTAATTTATTAATTAATAATAAAGTAAAGATAATATTTATCATTAATGATTTCAATACAACAAAGGTATTGCTAATGTTAATTAATTATTGATGTGATTGTATAGTAAAGGTAAATCCAAGTAAATGAATTAACATTAAAATAACATTATTTAATGTTAATAATTTAATTATAGTTAATTTTTAAATTAATAATATAATAATTAATTAAGATTTAACCAAGTTTATTTAATGTTCACCATGTCAAACATATCAACCATGTTGAATCATAGTCAATTAAAGTCATAGTCGAACACATTTATCAAAATTGATCATGGTAAGCTTTACCCAACCAAACATAATCGACCAATGTCAACCATAAAGAACCACAATGAAACATGCTCCATCATAGTCAGACATGAGCAACCATGGTCAAACATAACCATGGTTAAACATGACCAAACCATTGTCACCCAAAGTAAACCATAGTAAAATACAGTTAATCAAATAGTCAAACATATTTATCCCTAGTCAAGCACAAACATACATGGGCAATCATAAACAAACATGGTCAACAATGGTACAAAGGTCGAATCTAGTAACCAACTTCTTATGACTCAAAAGGAAAATCCTGCAAGGAAAACCATGATCTCTTTTTGCAAGCCGTGCTGAATTATTCTCAACATATTACAACATTTATCAATTGTTCTTCTGAAAAGGTGTTAAAGGATATATGGAATATTGGAGTCAAGTGTGATCCTTTCCAACGACACAGAAGCAGACAATCACATCTCCAGAGTCCAGGGTTGTTCCAACTTCCAAGCTCTGCATAATCTACAACCAAAATAGGATTAAATATAACAAAAAATTATTACTCATCTCAGCAATTCTGAAGGAAAATAACCATTTGTTGATCATTGTTCAAATCTCATTTTATCTGATAGGTTTCTCTTAGTGATTATTAGATGAACTAATCTATTTATAAGTTGTTGACCTTGCTTTCTACCTTGAAAATTCTAAAATTTACGTGGATATCATCCTCTAAATAAGGGAAAAAGAAAGAAGATCAAATTTTAATTAAAATGAATACCTTTTACTATTATATTTAAATTATTCAGATTTTATCTATTATTCAACCTCAAAAACTATCATTTGACAGAATAATAGGATAATGCAAATATATACTGATACAACAGTTAAAATAAAACATGTGCATCATAATTTTGAAATCTAATAACCAATTTCTAAAGAATGAAACACTTCATTTTTCCAAAGGAAAAAATGACATACTAAAGGAGAAACAAAATGAAAATAACATATACTACAAAGAGGTATTATATAAAAAAGACATCGTTTTTTCTAAATTTGGTTTCTCCCTTGAAAATTTGAATATTAATGAAACTGGAACAGAAGTTGTCTTTGGAAATTCATGAACCAAAAAATGCTATCAATGTAAGCATATCATAGGCATGGATAATCTTTATTGAGAAGGGATTTTATATAGAAGCTTTAAATTTTATTTCAAAAGCCTGAAGTAATGTCACTCTTCAAATATTTTTAGAGAGAAAAATAAAATACATATTGTAACAGAATCCAATATTGATCTTGTTTTCCATTTGAAATAAAAATTTGCCAACCCTTCTATAAGTAAAACGTTTTCAAACACGCATTGGAGGCCTCGAAGTTGATCCATTCAAGTCAACCATCAGATCTTCAACTCAAAATGAAACTCACCAACATATTCACTGCAAGTGTGCAACCATAGAGAAATTATTGATCGGAATCTTAAATCACAATAATGCACAAGAAAGACCGTGGTCTTTGATCAATCTTCTAGAGAAAGGCTGGCATGCATCCACACTCAAATCCACAGCAGCCGCAAGTGCCATGAACACTACAGCATCCCCTAAGCATGTAACATGTCTCATTGTCAATTGAACTTCAAGCTTACTGCATTTAGCTTTACCATTTTTTACCATTCACAGTTGTTACACTCATTATGCAACCTCATGGAATAAGAAGTTCCTTGTTGATCTTGACATTGTCCCCATTTCCTTTGGGGCAGTTTATCACCGTTTTGGACAATGACACTGTATTTCCAATCCCATTAAATCCACCTCCTTCCTCCATAACCTTAAACTTTCAACCGATCTTACCTTTTTTGCCATGTTCTCGTCATGCTTCAAACGGCCTAATGGAAACCATGTGTTCCCTCCCTAGGGACGCGGCCTTAGAATTAGCCAACCTCTAGGATTTGACCGAATGACATGATCTGTGCCATGGGATGGAACAAATGGAGTCACCATTGATGCAACTGCCACTGGGGAACCAGACAGATCATGAATCAGTATTAGCCATCCTTTTCTATCCTTTTTCTCTTTTTTGGTTGTCCATGCATGTATGGCATGTTCTTTCTGATTTGATATGAACCCAAAGAAATAGCCAGTATTTAACATCACGATTCACACTGATGGAACAAATAATTTTGATAGTGATTAAAACAACTAGAGAAAATGTAGAATTGCTAAATCAGGTGGTATGCTAAACTTTTATAACAAACAAATAAATCTTTCATGGCATTGGTTTTAAGATAATTGAAGATTAACTAGATAAGGTTTTCTGAACAATTGAACAAACTAAAAATTGCATTCTTTCGTGCACGTTGCATAGTTCATGTGGAAGGAAAAGGAAAGGAACTGATGACAATCGTACTATGTTGTTATTTATGTTTCGTGGCTTGACATTATTTAGGCATCGCGTTTTAATTTCCGCAAAACTGAAGAAATAACTGGAAATTTAAGAAAATGAACCCTGCCATAGGTGGCGTTGTCCGCGGTTCTGGAACACTTGCAGGCTTCGGTAGACTGAACCAGGAGTTGGGCGATGGTTGAAGACGTGACTCATATCAAACAGCAACAGCATGGTTCCCATGTATAGAAGCATCCCTGAAATATATATGAACAGTGAAAAAGTACATGGTGCATCAATAGCTCGAAGAGCAAAATCCACAAAACTTTCTGCAAATAAGTTTGAGCCAGAAGTAGAGGGTCGACGTCCTGTATGTTGAAGCCAGCCACCACTCTGGAGACTGATTTAAAATTTGAACATTGTGCATAAAAATGTATTTTTTAGCTAATAATATTTGAAATGACTTGAAAGACGGCGTCAATGATACCCGTTTTTAGAAACCAAAAGCAGTCCTCTGGGAGAAATCGGTACAAATGGATCCCCTTCAAACAATTCCCTAGAGCCGCTCATCTCTTCGACAATCTATAAATTCAGATACCAAAGGAATTTTATTCCATGGAGGTTAACCTTAGTTGCATAAACTATGTTTTTCCCTGAGTGGTGAGTAAAACCAAAAGGAACTTACAGTGGCAATCAAAACAGGAGGGGAAAACCGAGGTGAAATTCAGTATACCCGGGCTCGAAAGACCGTGTGAGGTTTTGTGACAATCAAGTACAACAAGAAAATAAAGTGGAATTTTCTGGGAGAGCGGATGACCATGGCCTCCCAATGTTCTGTTCGATTCATAACATCTTTGAAATCATGATATTATGTTCAGTATTATGAAGTTACGAGCGACTATTGTGGATGATTGTCAATTTATGTTCCTTGATTTGAACTTGCAAAGATCTCCCAGTGTCACTAATGTACTTAAATCCGCATGAGCAAGGAATGCTATAAATGCCTTTTTTAACATGGGATGCACGGGTGCTTCACAGATTTAAGAAGGCTTCTAAAGGTGCTCGGAGGATTCTACCAATATTTTTCTTTCTGAGAATTCTAGCAATCTTCTTTGAGGTGCCATGAATGTAAGGGGTCATCACTTTATTTTCAATATCATTTCTCTCATTTTTATTGTTTTATTCTTTTCAGTATTACGAAAATCCTTTTTTACCTGTCATTCCTTGTACCCTTATTCTGGAAACTCTTTATCAAATGTCTTGATAATGTTGTTGAGCATTTTGGTAGATTAGGCTGAATTTTATATTGTCTTTGGAAATAGTCCTCTGTATTTAACGAGGTTGAAAAGGATTCTGGTTTGTTTAGATTGACGTAAAAACCAACTAAGAGGGGTATAGCTGGAAAAGAGTAAACGTAAGCACATTAAAACAAAGTAACCTGAACCTTTTGAATTCCTTACCCCACTACCACGAATCCATGCAGGCTTGCACACAAAAATAAAACTAAAAGATCCCAGACATGGAACGAACCTCTTTGGAACATGTTTTTGTTTTATAATATTTTAAAATTGACTCCACATGAAATAAATAGTCCAAAAGTCAGCAACCCATTATTTCTTTTTCTTTTGGAGAAATATATATTTTTTATAATTTACTTTCTTGCAAAGAAGAAAATGTCTTCAATCTGAATCTCCTTTCAATGTATCCATTCCACTGGAATTGGAAAGCATGCTTCCAGGTTTCATGAACATGGCAACATAGTTTGGCCAAAGTGTTCAACATGGACATCATCAAACTGGTGGTAGTCAGAAGCCCGGGACCATAAATGAGGTTAATGAGCCTGAAATGAGCATAACTGGAAATAAAAATTTGACTTTAGGAGGAGAAATGCCAGACCAAGTTGCAAGATTTATGCAGTACATGTTACAAATGTCTTATGGAGCTCATAGTCGGCAGGGAACTACTCAAGGTGGTCCTCCTAGAGATCCTTTGACAAGTTATAACTATTGAATATTTCTACTGAGAGAAGAGGATTTGGATTGTTTTAATTGTGAAACCATTCCCTATACAGGAACCACTTATGGATCAAATCTTTGAATTTATTATTTGTAGCAAGATGAAATCTTAGTTACTATTTGTCTATTTTAATTTAGTATTTAGATTCTATAACTTAGAATTATTTGTCTTGATTCTTTATTATGGCCTATTTTGTAAACATTAATTGATTGTTTAAGGATTAAGTATGAACTTTGATTGCATATTATAAATTTTTGGTCATATGGCCTATTTTGTAAAAAATATTTGATAGTTTAAGGTTTAAGTATGAAGTTTGATTGCATATTATAACTTTTTAATCATTATGCCCTATTTCATTTCATAGTTGATGCTATCTGTTACAGTTTGCTGATGAAAAATGTTATCTCTTGAAACTTGAAGGTTGATGTCATGGTTAATAATTTGATGAAAATGCTATGAGATATAACTGCTAGATGATTGATGTTATTTGAGTACTAAATGCTTTATGCTTTAATAATTATCAGTAATCTATTACAAAAATTTATGTTTTTGTATTTTCTACATCTAGTTTGCAATACAACATGCTTTTGGTCTTTCCGAACTATTGCTCCCAACATCGTGGAGTAAAACAAGCAGCTTTTCCTATAGACAAAGTGATAAATCTAGCTACTAACGAAGAGAAGAAACACAAGTTTTACTGTGCCCCATCTATGATAACATGTGTTCCAAATAACAGATCTCCAATAAAATCTCTCTTTGCAACTTTTGACCATGTGAAAACTCAATGAAAAGGAAAGTCAATAACAAAATCCTACAGGACCTCTATTAAAACTTGGACTAAAGTATTCCTACAGTCTGATAGACGTTTTTGTTCTACAAAGACACTATGGTACCAGAAGTAAGAAATGACAACAAAATGTGAAACAAGGACCAAATCGATTCCATGTAAGAAGTGGTTCCCTTGCACTGTGCATATCATGCACGTAAGAGATAATTTAGTAAGTGTAAATCCATTCAAGATTTGAGATTAATCCACCATAAATAAAGTATGCATGTTAGAAATTGAATTAAATTCACAACATAATGCTTATGTGTATTTATTTTGTTTTCTTTTAGCTTTTTAAAATTATGTTTGTGTTCTTCCACAGCCACCATTGGCAAGGAAACTCCCATGAAAAAAGGTTTATGCACTACTTATATTTCTTGATAGCTTCTTGACCAAAAGGAGAGGATACCTTGTTGTACCATTTCTCGTAACATGGAAATGAAGTCATAATTTATACGAAATTTTTATTAAATTCAGGCATGCTGCGCGAGGAAGCACTTGGTTTTAGAGTGAAAAAATTGGTCTTATTTGTCCCCTCCATTTCAAGAAAGTTAAAGAGTAACTAAATTCTCAAGAGCTTCGATTGAGCAACAATGGAAAATAAGGAAACAATGTTTGTTTAGTTTTTTAGTTTGAAACTGGATTTGGAAACAAGCTAAATTAAAGCTTAAAAAATATTATTCACTATTAAAAAATAAACCAATGGAAATCATCAATGACAAATATAACGTTCAAATAAAAGTTCTCGTGATGAAATACGTGTGTGTCTTAAGCTAACTTAGTGAAACGCACTTAACTACTTTTTCCCACCATACTCTAATTCACTTTATAAATACTATATATTATAAATCGTATCCCAATGCAATACAATCCATTGGACTTAAATCATATCCCAATGCAATCCACTGTCATTGCTTGTATTCACTATTATTTGAAAAACGTTAGGGTATTGGAATAAATAAGATGATTATTCTGAGCTTGGCGGTCAAGCAATTGTATGTGTTACTAATTTCAATAAACTTTGTGCTTTTTCACATTTAGATTACATTGAAATTAAATTAAAACAGTGCATTCATTCTTTATAGTTAGGTTTTCTTTTCTGTTCACGAAATTAGACAACAATCTTCACACAAGAAATAAGGAAATCCTCTTGATTTGTCCAGAAACATAAATAAACAAGACAATTAATCTCTACACAAGGTTTGAAATAAAACTCCTTCGCTCATGGGTTCATGCCGAATAAGTAAAGCAAGGTTTCCATGGCGTCCAATTGGTTATTCTATCATTATTTATGAAAATATAATTTGTAAAATTAATTTTTTCTTTTCTTTGATGGGCAATCAAATTGAATTGATCAATTACACAATTTAGAATAATTTAATATTATAATGTTTAGAATAGGGATTATGATCGTTTTTCACACAAAAAATTTATATGTTAGTTACAATTCAAATGTAATATTATTAAGTACTATATATTTTGAAAAGGAGAATTTATTTATTATTTAAAAATTAATTTACTAAACAAAATTAAATATTATAAATAATATGACTTAAATTATTAAGCAAGTTGAATAGTTTAATTAAATGAATAATATTATTATCAATTTTATTATTAATAATAAAATTAATAATGTTCACAAAAAGTATATTTTAAAAATGTTTATATACTATGTATTATTTTTAACTTTTAAATATAATGGTAGCAGTCTACCACTTTTAAAAATATAGCGATAGTTTTATTAAGAGCAGTTGTGTAAATCAGATTGATTAGTGACATTTATAGTTGTGTGTTAAGGGAGTTTATGCAAATAACATGGTGTTGACTAAGTGTATAGGTGCTTACTCAGCACCCCTCCCCCCTCCCCTCCGTGAAAAAATAGGCAATTGAAAATTAAAATGCAAGACCAGTGCAATGTCATATGGAGAGTTCCCACGGATCACTTAAGGCCAGCCATCAAAGAAAAGAATCTCTTAATGTAGCTTTGCCCAAATTTGTTTGTCTATTCAATCTTTTTGAAAAAATATACATACTAAGATTTATTAGAGAAAATTTAAGATCTAAAATGTGTCTCCTAAGGAAAATAATAAAATAATATTTAAGAATTTTGAAGGAAAAGTGAAAACACCTACCTGTTTTCTTCCTATTTTCAACATCTCAACGAATTTCAAAGAAGCACATTCCGCATCCCACGCATACCCACACAACATAGTACCCCACCCCACAAAAAACAAGAAATACATCAAAAAAACGTGTTACTTTCAAAATAACACATTTCTTTTTTATGTTATTTCTAGTTTTTCATGGGGTAAGGTACATCAAAAGTATGTCATGCGTACTTCACGGAGGTATATTAAAAATATGAATTAAAAAAAAAATTGTTTAATGTCAAATATGCCATGTGAACTATTATGGTTGACTCTTTTCTTAAAATTCTATTGATTCTTGAATTCAATAGTTCTTTTTCTTATGAGCTGATTAAGAAGCGAGACCCATTTTAAACCCCAAATTTATTGTGATGAAAGAATTCTAAGTATCAAAGAAATCTCCAATGTAAAAGAAATCCTTTATAATGACAATAACTTCATGAACACTGAATTAATCTTGTATCTTTAAAGCATATCCACATAATCCGAACATGGATAGAATTATCGATGTCTGGCTGTCGCTCTGCAGTCTCAAATTCATTAATATCATCCTCTTCTTCGATCGGTCGGTAGGTAGATGGCATTTGACCAGAGGGCTTAGTGAATGGCGCCAAACTTGTAACAGTGGGTTAATTTACGTGATTCTTTTTTAATAGGGGACGGTCTAAAAGGAATGACACCAAAAATGGGGAGGATGCCAAATGCTCTTGGAAAGCCTATACCTATCACTTCCTCCAAATTAACTTGACACAGAAACAACCATCGATCCATTCATGTCTATTTCCAAGAGAAAATTTTAGGGGATCAAAAACCATGTTTTAACTTTTAACTTTTTATTTGAGATGTTTCTTCGAGCACAATTTGTATTTTAAACGTCGATATCTTTGACCGAATTAACCATGTATCAATCTTTTCTATTGTCCAAGAGTAGATATAAAAGAAGTTCCAGCTTGGCGGATTTGAAATTTTCAATCACGATACTTAATATGACTAAATGTGCATGTCAAAGGCTAAAATAGTATACTTAATAGATGCACTACTTTTCATTGTATGATACCATCTTAAAGTTAAAGAACGTTTAGTAGAATATTTCAAAGATGGATGATATTCCTTCAATATCTTACGAAGAGATGTTTAAGATAAGAGTTTGCCCAAAAGTGTAACTTTGAGTGAAAACATAGTTAAGCTCAACCTTGACAGCTTTCCTATGGAGTGCTCTACTAGAATTTTGTGTTGAAGGGTAGATCAATCATGAATTTGATATTTCAAAGATAGATAATAATCCTTCAAGATCCTCGAACGGGAAGGATCCTCAAACGACACACTTAAGAGATATCCCAGGGGCCAAAACTGTATTTTTCTAGAACATTTGTAATGCCTATCTACATTCCAGCAGGTAGGTATTTTTTTGTATAATGAAATATCTATAAATATACAAAATATATCGCATAGAATAAGTGATCAAATTAGATAGCATTTGCAAATTGTCCTTAAGGCCTATATTATCATATTGTAATTGTGAACCAATATTATGATATTGAATTTATGGAAGTAGTAGTACTACTAGGGCAACCACTTAACTAGTGGTTGGTGAACACTAATAGGTCACAAGTTAAGTGTTGTATCTTCCCATTATCCATGCATAAGCTATCATTTATTCATGCATTAGCTAGCAATTATTCATGCATAACTACCAGATTTTTTTGATATATTTTTTTATAATTGTTTATTTTGAATTTGGAACAATCTGGATAGTACACTTATCTCATCCTCTTATGATCTAGAATATAAACAACTAATCCACCCCAAATTCTAAGATATAAACACCTATCAATGTAATCATAATACATAATAACAATATTTATAAACATAAAAAAATATTAATATACTAAAAAAGAGATTGGATTTATGCAAAGATACAATTCCTAAGAGAATAAATGCAGTCACGAATGTCATTGAGAGAGAAACACCATTATTGCTCTAAGAGCTCCATTGCACCCTACGCATCAACCAAGGCAAGCATAGATCGACATAGATCATAGTTAATGAGTGCATCAATTAAAGTAACTAAATATTATCATAGAGATATTAATGCAACCAAAAGGGAATTAATATCTAATCGTTGGTCAACACCAAAAACGTTATAACGCAGAATCTCTTTCATCATAACCTGTACAAAATAAGTCCAAGCCATGTTCTGGATTAATGCTAGTATATAATGATTTCATATAAAGGCATGACAAAAGAGATATACATATATATAAATATATAAACAATAGTCCTGGATTTCAGAAGTAATGCATTACCCCGCGAATTGAATTTTAGGCAGAGATATGTTAATGCATGTGAAAGTATCGATAACGCAGAATTAATCGACCATGTATGTATATATCTTAAAGAAGAAATGGTTTCTAAGGGAGAACGATATGTGGGAGAGAGAAAATCTCTTTGCCTCCCCCACTTCTCCTTGGAAATAGACTCCATGTAGAGGAATCTCCTTTGCAACCTGCTAGTAAAACCAAGCACGATCATTAGCCAAGTGAGTAAATAAGACGTATAGATGGACATATAACTCACGCAGCCAATGTATGGCACAAAATATGAAGGCAGGAAATATATATCGAGCTCAGGATTGTGTTGCCCCCTTGCAATTATATAATAATTTGTAGATGCTTTTGATATTGGAAGAGAACCCACAAGTCCTTGCTAGGAAATATAACCATCCCAAAAACCAAATATGCTAAAATCCCCCATGACTTATGCGAATTGACATTTCAGACCTGAGAAGAAAATGAAAACGAGAACAGATCAAAAAGTGCATAGAGAAGAGGAAGAGATGGCATAATTTGAACACAAAAATTGAAAGATATGCCCAAATTTGTTTGTCAAAGTGAAACACCGTTATCATTATGAAAACCGCCCCATAGTTACATTGCAATTACACATTCTTGGAAAACAATTCAACCATTCCAACAAAAATATTAATCTATACAGTAAAAATAAATCAATATCCAGTAATATCCACGCAATTTACTAGGGTACCTTCAGGAGAAAACACCCCAAAATTCTAAAGCTTATTACAAATAACAAAAACAAAGAGCTATGAATGAATACAACTCAGGAAGCATACATTAAAGTCATCCCCTGACTTGGAGCAGTGGCAGGGCAACCAGAGTCTGATCCAGAACAAACCAAGATATCCAACCACCGCAACAAAGCCAAATCTGGAGGCTTTTGCTTCCAAGGAAACCTACAATAAATCTCAACAATATGGAGGCTTTTGTTTGCAATATAACCACAGTAAATCCCTGATACATCCTCCATCGTTTAAATGCAAATCGACACTTCGTTGTACTGGTGCAAAGCTTTTAAATTAATAATAATAATAACTAGGCCGATAGGCGTTTATATCTTGACTTTTTTGGGGATGGACTCCATCGAGCCGATCATCACGATTATTGAGCCTTTGACAAATGTGCAGTCCCGATTTATTCCATGGTTGTCGTATTCGTTTGTGATTAACTAATGGTTTAATGTTATGTTAACCGACTTCGTTGCAGATTCAAGTGAGATTGCTTCATCCTCTGAGCGTCGACGCGTGGGTGAGTTGGGTGGGTGTCTACGAGTTGGTGAGTTGGGTATACACAATGCTCCATGATAACAGTTATCCACGCCCGTTCAACAGAATGGAACGCATATATTCTAACTGTTTTTCTTCGCAGACGTGGAAGCCATGAATACTCCATCCAAGATTACATAGTGCTCCGCGATAATAGTAAGCCACGGCGGTTCAACAGAACACCACGCATTTATTCTAACCGTTTTGCTATAACTGTTTTGCTTCGTGTTACAGCCTCTGCCAAACAATATTACGGTTGGAGAGGAGATAAGAGAATATAGGTCTATTTAACAACATGAATACCCTCATCCGTACTCACATGCGGCGATCTAGGTAGGCAAAGACATTTGCTAGTAATTTCTGATTTAGTTCTGAAGTTTGATTTCTGTTTCTGATTTCTATTTCTTCGTCGTTTGTTTTCATCCTCTGTGGAACCGTCGTCGTAGCCTTCAGAGGTACACTGACGGGACAAAAACTAGAGCCCCATAATCTTCTGCCTTCTACAAATCTGTTTATCTATTCCACTTTGCCTTGGAAATTCGATGCAGGCGATGGGATGTATAAATAATAATATTAATATAGAGGAAAAGATTGGCCTCATACACAGTTTGTTGGGGTGAATTTTTTGGTTTCCCGGATGCTGCATCCGAGGATACCATCCATGATGGCGTGGATATCATTTCTATTTCAATTAGAAGTTATTAGAGATTACTTCTTGACTTCTTGCTCTACTCGAAACTGTCTCCCAGCTCTTGGAAGTGTTTCAAACTATGCGCCTTGGCTTTTTACGGTGGCTGAAAGTTATTTTGATATCATTGCAAGAGCCATTATTTGTATATTATAATTAACCAATTGTTTTTATATTTTAAGTTATATCATCACTTATAAGAGTGTAATAAAAGAGAGCGGGAAAAGCGTCATGATTACGTACCCCTTCTGCTATCCTAATGCAAAAAGCACAGGAACACAAGACAATTGATAAAACAAAAAAGGATCGAGTGATTTATGTCCCAAATATCAACATAAGTGAACCATGGGCGTACTTTGATGGAGCAAGCCAAGGATCTCCACCTCTAGGAGGCGCTGGAGGATTTGCACCTGGGAGGGAAACCAATAGCAAGGCAGAATTAATAGCTCTTTGGATAGTTCTCAAGATAACACAAAGGAAAAATGTACAAAAGATTCAGATATTTGGGAATTTCAAAATGGTGATAGATTAGGAAAATGAAAAATCCAAAAATAAATGCTCCCCCGCTGCAATATATTCTAAAAGAGATCAAATATATATTGACCAAATTTGAATCCGTCTCCATTCACTCATATTTACAGAGAGAACAATGAAGAAGCAGATTTCTTGTCCAAGATGGCATTGACAGTGTAACCGAGAGTTATAGAAGTGGAGGAATTCATAAATGGACAGATGCTGGAACATTTCACCATGGTGTGAATATTGCAACTAGTCCAGGCAGAACAGAAACTCGTCCCTTCAAATTAGAGCACCAGTTTTGCATTTTGGATGAAAAATATTATGTAGTATTACAAGCGATAAATTAATAATGTGAACCATGTGAGTCGTAAAGGCAGAAGATGCATGAGATTGGATTGGGAATTTTTAATGTAGATATTTTCCATATGGAATATATCATATGGAATATATCTATATATATATATTTAATTATAGTATAGGTGTAATGTTTGGTAATTTATTTAGGATGTTACATTTTTCCAATAAGCAAAGCAAATTTGTCGCAACATAATGCTTTGTCGCTTCATTAGATTTGAAAAGAGGTAGAAATAGGGATAAAACTAGGGAAGATAAATGAGATTCAATTCACTAACTAAATAAAAAATGTTAAACCTAGCCAAACAGTATTTAGATGGTGTTATTAAGTTTCTTAAAGAGAATCCTATGTCTTCCCATGTATGTAATATATAGTTTTATTTTCTAGGTATTTAGCAAGACCTAAATTTCCTCCTCCTCATTTTTTTTTGGCCGAGACCCTTTCTTATATCTTAGGGAGTTGGTGCCTTTCTTATATCTTAGGGAGTTGGTGCAAAAGAATGTCCTTTGAAATTTGTATTTTTCTCAACTTAAGCAACAAGACTATATTCCTCACCTACGGGTTCATGGTTTATTCAATTTCAACATGGCCATTCCAAATACTTCAACAGTTAATTAATAATGTAAAAAATTGTCTTTGAATTTAAAGCTCATCTATATGGACAAGGTACTTCGGATTGATAGTTTTCCTCTTAAAACTAAAACAAAACACTATTGCACATTAATGTGAGGGGAGGAGTTTGCTTTACTATGTAGCATTAACATGAAAATTTATTTTGTTTTCTTGTAATGTTATTTGAAATCATAACAAATTGACATATTTATGTTTTTGAATATGAATATATGGATAGTTATTCAAATGATTGCACTTCAATATCATATTTCTTTTAAAAAATGTTTTATATTTAATTAAAAGAAAATTCTTATGAATGTAAATTAAAAATTTAAAGATAAGATAGATTAGACATTTGAAAGTGATTACTTATTTTATTTTTTTAATAAAAAAATTCAAAAAAATATATATTCTAAAATTTCTTTAGAATTAAAACTTATTTAAATAAAAATATAGTTTAAAGGTGGTTATTTAAAATAAATTTTATTTTAGAAATTTAAAAAGATATGAATTTTTTTTTTCATTTCAAAAATATTTATTTTATAAGATGTTTATTAAATAACTTTTCATTTAGAAATTTAAAAAGATATGATTTTTTTTTCATTTCAAAAATATATATTTTATAAGATGTTTATTAAATCACTTTTCATTTAGTGATTTACAAATTTATTTATTTAATTTTTTTGAAATTTAGAAAGATTGTTAAAATGTCCTCAGTATAATTTTTTTTTTTTCAAATTTAGAAAGATTGTTAAAATGTCCTCCATATAAGAAACATTCTTAAAATTGCCTTTATATAGAAAGTAATTAATTGTAATGACAATGAATTAATAAAGTAGTAGAAAATGTTTGGGGCATAAATATTTATCTTTGCATATTTTGTTAAGGTTAAGAATGTTGATTTTGTTATATATATAAAAATGTTATTTTAGTAGAGGATTATATATATGAAGAAAAATATCTATAGAACTAATATATAATGATTAGTAAGAATACACGCATTTTAAATGATTGTGTAGTTTTTAAAATTTCATTTATATAAACTACTTATTATTAATATATTATTCTTATCGGAAACATTATCTCGTTCACACTAAATTTATTTTTAGATAAAATTTTAAGAAATTAAAAAAATGATATTTAAATATATATATATATATAAATGAAAAAAGATTATAAATAAAGAAATAAATTGATTGCAACCGGTTTGTTTTAAAATATTTATATTATAAATTATTATTGCACCCACGAGGTGCATTCTTCAACCCAGTACTAGGTGGATGTGTGATTCCGTGCCTAAATTTAATGTGGAGGTGTCACTCTTAAATAATAATAAAAATTTAAGTAAATAATAATAATAAAAAATTAAGTAAATAAAATGTTGTATGTAGATTGTAACCTTATGCTTAATGAAACATATATAAAGATAAGGTAAATGAAAGATAAAAAAAAGAAACGGTGGAGGCAAGAAAGATTTAAAAGACTAAGAAAGGAAAGTTTGCACTTTGAGAAATTTGATCCCCTTCAGGGAGTTAAGATGGGTCCATGCTAATAATATTAATAAGTACTATCTCCTATGAAGTGAATTTATTCATATAAAACTTTAAACCATTAGCTAATTTATTCCTTAAAAGCTTTGAATGGATTTTTTGAAGTATAAATTTATTAAACATGAACACAAATCAAAACTTTTAAAAAGAAATAGATTAATATAAACGGTTGGCTATCAAGCAATTTATTCATATAAATCTTGAATAAATTTTTACCTTGAATTATTCAAACACTACTTCACAACAATAAATTTATTGTTTAAAACAATGAATATGAATATATATAAAGATTATTCTATTCTATTTTATACATATTTGAATAGGATCATCATTTTGCAAAAAGAAAAAAAAATAATATCAATAACAAATCCAAAACCTCTTTTCTAAGTAGCTTATTTTTTATAAGCTATATTATTAATATTAATATGACTTACTAGTTATTTAAAACAATGAATTTGAATATATATAAGCGATTATCATCCTCTTAAAAAAAAAAAATAATACCAAAAACAAATTCGAAATCTTTTTTCCCACGTAGCTTATTCTTTATTATTAGGCGCTGTAAACCTTACGGCCAGTAACGACTTTATTCCAGGAGTCCTTGAACGAAATTTTGAAGTATAAAAATATTGCAGACCAGCATGGATATGGCAAGCTCAGAGCACTTCGGTTTAAGCTCTGGGCGGGTAATATTATCGTTGTTCTGCGTCTCCTTGTTCTCTCCTGAAAATGGAAGGCGTTGCTGATGGTTCTCCCGGATACGTAGCTTTTAAAGGAGATAACGGCAAGTATTTAGGGCTTTGCTTAGACGGTGAATACCGCGGGTTTCTGAAATTCGCATATGACGATTCGAGCAGTGTTTACGCACAGCACGTGGTGGTCCGTGATCCTAGCGATGACAGGTACGTGCACATATAATGCTATTACAACGACAAATTCTGGAGGCGACACGCCACCAGCCAGTCGTGGATCTTTGCTGGTGCGGAAACATTCAATACCGATCAGTCGAGCTGGTCGTATACTCTCTTGGAACCCAACATCGTCGGCGGCAACAAAGTGTCTCTCAGGTTATTGCAGCACAACAAGTTTGCCGCCCGGTGGAGACTTGGTGCCGAAAACAAACTGGATAGTTGTCTATATGCCGGCGAGGACAAGCCTGATGAATGCGGCGTTATGACGTTCTGCTTTCTTAAGCCGGTCGTCATGCTTGTACGATGTGCCGATCGAAACGCTTCCGAAGTACGTTGCGCCGATCGTCACGCTTCCCAAGTACGTTGCTTTTAAAGGAGACAACGGGATGTATCTCTCCGCTTCCATGATTGAGGCTGAAATGTTTAAAATGGAAGCAATTCTCGACACGGAGTTCAAAGTCAAACTGGATTTGGGCTGATACGGTCGTGTATGATTCGTCTAATAAGGACATTATTTTCCAACCCATTCTAGTAGATCAGCAGAGTGTGGCACTCCGATTCCTCGGCAACAATTTGTTTTGCAAACGTCTCACGGTGCCGGGCAAGACCAGCTGTTTGAACGCTGGCGTGGGCTCATTTGAACAATATGCCATCCTCCGAGTGGAGGAACTATAATCCCGGGCCAACGGTACCCATGCCAAGTGCGACATCTAATACTCTTACGTCCAATAAGACCTGCTTACTTCGTTCAGTTTGTAACCCGTTATCTGTGAGTTGCTCATTTCATAAATATATAAACGAAATAAAGACCTGCCCGTCGTGTAGGTCCTGTTTGTGATCTGTATTCCAACATCCCTTCACCTCCACCTTAAGTTAAGGGAAAAGATGTTGCACGTGACCTTTGGATCCCTTTCTTATATCTTCATATATTATATGTGTCTTTATTTCTTTGTTTTCAGTTTTAGGATTGGCATTGCATTATGAATCAATCAATTCCTTCAAATTTGAAGTCCACTCCGTCCTACCTGATCATATTTTTCTAATGTAGCGGGCACTATATTTTAACAAATATTCTATCTTTATAGTAAACAAATTTCATGTACATATTCTCACACCATATTTCTATAAATATTCCATATTTACTAATTAATCAAACTTGTTTTTTATTGCGTTGAGAGGCGCCGGACAACATAGTATGAAAGAGATCTTGTAACATGTGTTGTTTATCGAGTGTTTATACAAAGTAAACAAAAAAGAACAATACAAAGTAAAAAGTAATAAATATTATGTGGGCCATAAACAAAAAAGAATAAGGGAGTGTGCACGAAGTTGAGGGACCTTTTAGATGCAATGGGTAAATGCGAAACGCGCAAGAATTCTGTAAATCAACAACGCTCACGCATTATGTAAAACTAGGTATGGCGGGCTCCGAACCTGCCATGTCATTTAACATGTAGGATAAGATCAGAAAACGCTCGAGCATTATTGTGATCACCATAACGCGCGAGCATTATTGGGATCACCATAACGCTCGAGCGTTATGGTTAATATAACAAAAAAAATAGACAGTGTCGTGGTATTAACCATGGCACTATTTTTTTTTTTGTTATATTAAGCATAGATCACCATAATGCTCGAGCATTATGGTTAATATAACAAATAAAATAAACAATGCTGTGGGATTGTTTTTCTTATATTGACCATGGTACTGTTTATTTTTTTGTTATATTAACCACAACGCTCGAGCGTTATTGTGATAACCATAACGCTTGAGCGTTACGGTTAATATAACAAAAAAAAACATTGCCATGGTTAATATAAGAAAAACAATACCGCAACATTGTTTATTTTTTTTGTTATATTAACCATAACGCTCGAGCGTTATGGTGATCACAATAACGCTCGACTGTTATGGTTAATATAACAAAAAAAAAACAGTGTCGTGGGCCGTGACACTATTTTATCCATTGTGCTACCCAAACGCGAATGCTTGAGCGATCTTGCCTTCCCAAAACACATCGGAGAACCGCAACCGAGGAGATTTGGAGGCTCAACAATCCCAAATTCATCTTGCAAGAACGATTGGAAAGGTAAGCATCTAAATCGTTGCCTCATCTCGTCATTAAATTTATAAATTGTTATGTTGCCTTAATCTAAAAATATTTGTAAATGAAATGCCAAAACTTAAAATTTTAAAATTTTAATAAATTTTGCATACACCCCGTTAGACACAATGGCTCACTGATCACATCAATCATCATTCTCACCTAAAAATATTTGTAAATCAAATGCCAAAACTTAAAATTTTAAAATTTTAATGAATTTTACATCCACCCTGTTAGACACAATGGCTCAGTGATCACACCAATCATCATTGTCACCCAACATATTTGTCTATAACATCATTCTGATTATCATTAATTTTCATAACCCAAGCAAGCATTATGTCCCCGTTTCATGCTTCCCTAGATCAACATTTTGTTCATCGTATGTATCCCCAATAATCATGAATTCATTCTGTCCATACATATCATCAGCATCTTAGTTTGTACACTAGCAGCACATCAGCATATTGTACATCTTCATTATGTCATCATTATTCTTGTCATATCAATCTGATGCCATATCTTCATTCATACACTTTACACTGTCCATGTGCACATCACAACATTATTCCCATATCATTAGTCATCTCTTTATCATTCTACTAGCATGTCTTCATTTTGTCCATCAATAGGCTGCCTCAGTTTAACTAATAAAAATACATATCTTTGCCACATCATCATAGTCTTTAAGCCCACATGGTCTCCACCCTTATGCCCTGAATGACCCATAATGTATGCCTGCAATGGTCATATGAAATGATATTTATGTTGGTACTGTATGCCTGAGATGATATTTATGTTTGTAATGTATTTGTTCTTGCACAAAGTTTGTACATTTTTCATTTTTGAGAGATACCATTATAGCACATGTCTACGTTTCTAATGATTTTTATTTTTATTTTTTGTTAGCAGTGACGACCATGGATGCCCACAATGACATCCAAAGAGATATTCAGAGGCTCAGAGAAATTCAAGCCTCAATTACTACTTTTGATGAGAGGCATGTTATGCTTGCATCCAATTTGGAGGCAATGATAGAGATCTTTAGTAGGTCTAATAGTGCTTTGCAAGATATTGCCACTTTTAGAGAAAGAAAGAGGCAACAATATGTGGATTGACTTAGCTATAGAGAAGTCAAGAAGTTGAAAATCTCAAAAGAACAAATATTTTACCTATTTAGAAATCCACGGGATGGTGAAGTCCCTAATGCAAACAAAATGCACATTTCTATCGAGTGGTGTACATATCAACCATTCATAGATAACTGAATGGACTGATGGTACATGGTGTTTGATGCACCACCAGACAACAACAGGGAAATGCCTTTGTATTTTTTGAGAAAGATGTATGCAGAGTTTGTGCTGGGGAAGCATGTTAACTATTTTGATATCTTGGAGTACCAAGGTGTTGGGATGGGGATACCTTAGCAACATCCCAATGCAAGGCACATAGATCCCAATCGCCCAGTAGCTCCACCTTGTAGGAAGCTACTCAAGCCAGATGTGCCACCTGCACATCACTTAGTGCCAGAGGCACAAGAGTCATTCCTACTGTTGGCACAGGCAGTTGTTCGCCATAGCACGTATCTTCATGGTATGGACCAGGTAGGGCCATTAGATCCACCATCCATGGGTGGAGTAGAGCCGCCACCTGTCGCTGGGGTAGATCCACCACCTCTCGGTGGGGTAGAGCCACCACCTTCTAGTGGCCGGGGAGCATCCAGTAGTGGCACTGCACCTACATAGCATGAGCACAACCATCAGCCCCACCCATGCACAGTATGCAGCCATCCTTGCTTTGGTCCTGTCCAAACAGATGATACCTTTGCTTGGTATTTCACACAGGTAAGTAAGTGGTTAACAATTTAGTGTCATTTTAAAATTATTTTTCCTTACTATACACATACATATAGATTGTTAATATTTTTAATGGTTTTAAAACTTGTAGTTACTGCAAGAATGGCACGGGGTTGAAGACCTTTACACTGATGATGTTGAGCATAGTCTAGAGGCCCATGCACCAGCACCGCATGATGATGTTGCCATACTTTCAATGACAACAACTCACAATGAGGTAACTATTTCAACATGACATTATTTTAATGCATGAGTAGATCCAGTTAACAATTTAGTGTCATTTGTAAATTATTTTTCCTTGCCATACACATATATAGATTGCTAATATTCTTAATGATTTTAAAACTTGTAGTTGCCATAAGAAGGGCATGAGGGCAAAGAGGCTCATGCAGTAGAACCTTATGAGTTACAAGATGTTTTCATACCTTCAGCGACAACATCTCATGCCGAGGTAATTATCTCAACATGACACTATTTCAACACATGTTATTTTTTTATCACATGTTACTTAATCAATGCTACACGATCTAATATTTACAATTTTCTAAATTGCAGGTTGTAGATCCCCATCAGATGGAAGTGATTTCATCTATTGAGCTCCCCCTCGGTGGGAATAAAATCGATAGCATGCCCGCGGAGACACAATGGACAGCAGACTGTTTCTTAGAATTGATTGATGTATATAGTACATCGGTATGTATTTCATCATTTTCAGTCTGTTAATACATGCTATTCCATTGACAAATGCATTTCTAACTACGTCAGTATTGGTGATTGTAGCCACCAGCAGATATACATTCGAGACTGTCAGTCGTTCGATCTCCCCGTAGTCCCAACGTGCAAAAGGGACAAGTGTACAAAAGAGGCTCCACTCCTGGAAAGAATGTGGATGTCCTCTATAGCAGACACACAAGAGATCCATCTACCCATGACCTAACAAAGGTCGTTAATGCTGCATTCAGTGCCGCATCTACAATAGCCATAAGTCATACGGAGGTAACTATTTGGACAATCACAATGCATAGTATTTAACCATGTTACTATATTGTTTATTCATGGATGTCTAACTATTTCTCCATTTTGTGATTGTAGGCTCCATTAGCGACAGAAGTGCCCGGCCCCTCTGCTCAATCCATGGTTCTGAATGGGTCTCCTCTTGTGGTGAGATGTTCATTAATGACCAAGTTTTTTTATTCAATTCACCCAAACACGTTGATCAATGTTGAATTGTTGCATTAATATAGATATGATCTTTTATTTGCAGAGCACAACTATAGAGATGCCTTCCATGAGCACACCGCTCACATCTATACCCGATGAGGACTTGGTGAGTGTTTGTCATAAATAATATTGCCATAAGTTAATTTTTCAAGTTTGGTGATGGTACGGTATTACTGCAGTTATTTGATAAAAATAATGATTTTTTTTGCAAACTTTTGAGATTCTAAGTGATCCTAGGGAGATGGTCGATAGAGGAAAGTTGGGGAAAAACAAGAGAAAGATTGATTTTGATGTTGCATAGTCTTCGATAGATGTATTTTGACATACATGTACACATTGTTGTACTTAGGGATACATGTACATTGACAGGCCATTTGAGGGCTAGCTACTTTCCCATATTTTGTATTACAAACATTCGACTATCAATATATTCCATATTTTCTCTTGAGTTTCGACTTGTGATTATGACGATTCATCTCTTCCACAAATAGATAAATTATGCTATTGAAATTTATAAAATTACATTTCAAGCAATATTTATTCTCTTACATTTATTGCATTGATCAAGTAACATCTCACCATTGTGTTATGAAAACATTATCTTAATGGAAAAAACTAATAATATCTTTCACCAGTTCAATGAACTTAGCACATGCATGCTAATTTGATATCTAATTTAAAATTGTGTTTTTGGTCAACTCCAAGGGTTCATACCCATTGATCATGATTATGGTTGCAAGGAAAATAGGTTGCAAGGAAAAAACATATGTCATAATAGTAACATGCTACGCATACCATCAATGTAATCCTATGACATTTTCAGACAGTAAAAGGAAGTCCAATAGATGCTACACATTTCATCAATGCTACTATATTTCATCAAACTATATGTACATGAGCATCTATGCAGTTCGATTGAATGGAAAGGAATGCATAACTAAAGTGTAATAAAATTCATTGGGCCTTCATGTACATATGGTCAAATATATGTAACAAATATACCCTAGTTTGTTAAAATATGCTAACCAATAGCTGGTCATGAATTTACTCTCATAATATTGTTGAAGATATAAACCATACCCTTACAAAACCCTAGTATGTAAGACCCTATTTTGTGCTTTACCTCTTTCATATGTCCATTTTCTGCCTATCATAATGCAAAAGTAATCATCCAAAATCGATGGAAAATGAAATACCTAACTAGTTTAATGATATTCCTTGATAATGTTGTAGAGATGAACGAAAATAAGATGTTCATGGTCCTATGTTTGTTTTGATAAATTGCACAAGTTTCGTAATCATCATCATCACCCTCATCCTCATCCTCATCCTCATCATCCTCACCCTCATCATCATCTTCATCATCGCCATCATCATCATCTTCATCATGAACATCATCTTCATCACCACCACCACCACCACCATCATCATCCTCATCATCATCATCATCTTCAACACCACCACCACCACCACCATCATCATCATCATCATCATCATCCTCATCATCCTCACCCTCATCCTCATCCTCATCCTCATCATCCTCACCCTCATCCTCATCCTCATCCTCATCCTCATCCTCCTCATCCTCATGCTCATCCTCATCCTCATAATCCTCATCATCCTCACCCTCATCCTCATCCTCATCATCATCCTCATCATCCTCATCATTCTCACCCTCATCCTCATCCTCATCCTCATCCTCATCATCCTCACCCTATTCCTCATCCTCATCCTCATCCTCCTCACCCTCATCATCATCATGATCATCTTCATCATGATCATCTTCTTCATCACCACCACCACCATCAACATCATATTCATCATCATCATCATCATCATCATCAACATCAACATCTTCATGGTCCTATGTTTGTTTTTGATAAATTGCACAAGTTTCATATCCCTCATCATCACCCTCATCCTCATCCTCACCCTAATCATCATCATCCTCACCCTAATCGTCATCATCTTCATCACCACCACCACCACCATCATCATCATCAGGATCATCATCTTCATCACCACCACCACCACCACCACCACCACCATCATCATCATCATCATCAACATCTTCATCATCCTCACCACCACCATCATGGTCATCACCCACATCATTATCATGCTAAACCATCATCATCGTCATCATCACAATCATCATTCTCATCACCCTCATCATCAACATCTTCATCATCATCACCACCACCATCATGATCATCATCCTCATCATCCTCACCCTCATCCACATCCTCACCATCATCATGATCGTCATCCGTCAACAAGTGCCCAGTGGACGATTTTACAAAGTTGACCCCTCTGGGCAAAAATTGCATAGTCCCTCAGTGAGCAAAACCCTAGTTTGCAGAATGCACCTACAAGATGAGACATGGGCCATGGGACCGATGGAGAGGGGCACCCCTAGCACTGTCCCGATGTCCTGAATCCAACGGCGCTGATGTTTCATTGATCCAAGCCACGACCTTCATTTTATGGCTCGTTCCATCTCGCATCCAAAAGGCCTTCAAGGACACATGCTCGATGCCTGTCGGGGCCATAGAACTCCAACCGTGCAACAAAACTGGGTTTCGGGGAGACATGAAGGTGGGTCTAGGATGGTTCTTGCTAGGAACTCTAGCCACAAGTTCCCGATGGACGATTTTTCAAAGTTGACCACTGTGGGAAAAAAATTTCAAAGTCCCTCATGGAGCAAAACCCTAGTTTGTAGAATGAACCTACAAGATGACACATAGGCCATAGGACCAGTGGAGAGGGGCACCCATAGCACTATCCCGATGTCTTGAATTGAACAGTACTGACGGTTCATTGATCTTAGCCACGGCCTTCATTCTATGGCTCGTTCCGTCTCGCATCCAAAAGGCCTTTAGGGACACCTACTGGATACCGGCCAGGGCCATAGAAATCCAACCATGCAACAAAACTGGGTTTTGGGGAAACATGCAGGTGTGTCTAGGACGGTTCCAGCTGACAGCGCTAGCCACAAGTTCTTGGTGGACGATTTTGCAAAGTTGACCCCCGTGGGAAAAAATTGCAGAGTCCCTCACTAAGCGAAACCCTAGTTTATAGAAAGCACTTACAAGATGACACATGGGCCATGGGACCAGTGGAGAGGGGCACCCCTAGCACTATCCCAAAGTCCTGAATCCAGAGGCACCGATAGTTCCTCGATCCAAGCCATGGATTTCATTCTATGGCTCATTCCGTCTTGTATCCAAAAGGCCTTCAGGGACACCTATTGGATACCCGTCGGGGCCATAGAACTCCAACCGTGCAACAAAACCAGGTTGCGGGGAGACATGTAGGTGTGTCTAGGATGGTTCCAGCTGGGAATGCTATCCACAAGTTCCTGATGGACGATTTTGCAAAGTTGACCCTCGTGGGCAAAAATTGCACAGTCCCTCACTGAGAAAAACCTTAGTTTGTAGAATGCACCTACAAGATGACACATGGGCCATGGGATTGGCGGAGGGGGGCACACCTAGCACTGTCCCGATGTCCTAAATCCAATGATGCCGACGGTTCGTCGATCCAAGCCACGGACTTCATTCTATGGCTCATTCCGTCTCGCATCCAAAAGGCCTTCAGGGACACCAAGGCCTTTAGGGGGCATCTCTCTCCATCAAATACCCATGTTTTCATTTGAGAGAGATTAATTCTGCAACATGACCCTTTTCCTCTAAGCTAACGTTGGGTCTTTGATGGAGGAGATGGAGTGGGTATCCAAGATAAATCCACAAAGTGTTTGAGAAAATGTCCCTACCATTTGCATTTGTTTGAGGTTTTTCTCAAAGTGTTTGACAAAATGATTCTACCATTTTTCTTTATTTGAGGTTTCCCTGAAAGTGTTTGACAAAATGTCTCTACCATTTTCCTTTGTTCGAGGTTTCCCTCAAAGTATTTGACAAAAGGTCTCTACAATGACTTAGTTAAAGATGAATTGCAACCCATTAAATGATTCATCGTTTCCTTTAAAATGTGACATATATGATATTGGATTAATGTCTTGATGTGTATATTATTTGATGTCCAAAGCTTGCCTTCCTTCACTTGAATTTCATGTTAGTATGCAAATCAAATTAAGAGAATAATGTTGCTTTGTTTTGTCTTTCTATTCTTGTTTCTTGATTGTTAAATGAATAATATTATGGGTAAATGAATTATGTAAGAAAATTATGATTCAAAATCACCAATTGTTGTGGATGGTAATGTTGGGAATTAAAATGATTTGATTATTGGTATCTCTATTATGGACTTTCTCTCCCTTTGACTTGGTTGGATTATATCATTTTACATAAACTTCATATTTTCCCATGTTGACAATCCTTGTTAGCTTTCCGTTGAATAGAGGAACCTATTATTTAATGCAATTAAAATGCCAATGTTGTTGAGAAATCAATTACTTATTGAGACAATTGGTGTTTATAGTCATATTTGGGGAAATCAAATGCCAAGTTAACATTCACTTAATAATCCACTACTTGGGTGTGGTTGTAGCTCTACTTGGGTGTGGTTTGAGCTATCTTTTCTATCAATTGTTGTTTGAACTCAAACCCAGCTTTGAGCACTATTGGCATTCTTATTCTTATAACCAAAAACGTGTTGGCAATGGTGAGTTAATGTTATTTTGGGTAGTAAAAAGTTTGCCAATACTTAAGATAAAACATTCTCTTGTGTTTCTCAAAAAGATCATTTGGGTTGTCTGTAGAGTTGGCCTCAAGAAAAATATATTTATTAAGTATGGTTCTCCTTGTTTAGTGACTTAGTGTTAGAGGGGCACTACATGTAGTATCAAAACAAATTTCTACACAAGGGCCTTAGGCCTATGTGCTTGATTGTAGAATTGTTTTGTTGAAAATGCTTTGCATTGTGTTGTGTTCTTAACATAGTGAGAGAGAATTTAACTCATATGATTAATGAAATTGGAATGACCTCCATGTGATTGGGTTCAACTAAAAAAAATCGTACCACTGCCATTAGTGCACATTTAGATCAATAAACTCCTATTTTTACTATTTGGTATGAGGGTAAATTACACTTTATGTGATGCCCACAGATACTCTTGGCTACCTTATGCACCGCATGACCTCTAAGGGTATTAGGAGGTGAAGTCAATATCCATATATCTGAAATTTTCCTATATAATGGGACACTATTATCCCTTCGTGTGATTCATATGTGTTAGTCGCAATAGGGGGGTCCCAAGGGAAACCATCCATGCCCCCTAAAGGTCTTCGTGTCCTTGAAGGCCTTTTGGATGCGAGACGGAACGATCCATAGAATGAAGGCCGTGGATTCCGGACATCGAGACAATACTAGGGGTGCCCCTCTCCGCCGGTCCCATGGCCCATGTGTCATCTTGTAGGTGCATTCTGAAAACTAAGGTTTTGCTCAGTGAGGGACTGTGCAATTTTTGCCCATGGGGTCAAATTTGCAAAATCGTCCGTCGGGAACTTGTGGCTAGCGTTCCCAACTGGAACCGTCCTAGAAACACCTACATCTCTCCACGGAACCCAGTTTTGTTGCACGGTTGGAGTTCTATGGCCCCGGTGAGTATCCAACAGGTGTCCCTGAAGGCCTTTTAGATGCGAGACGGAACGAGCCATAGAATGAAGGTCGTGGCTCGGATCGACAAACCGTCGGCGCTGTTAGATTTCAGACATTGGGACAGTGGTAGGGTTGCCCCTCTCCATCAGTCCCATGGCCCATGTGTCATCTTGTAGGTGCATTCTGCAAACTTGGGTTTTGCTCAGTGAGGGACTGCGCAATTTTTTCCCATGGGGGTCAACTTTGCAAAACCATCCATCGGGCACTTGTAGCTAGCGCTCCTAGCTGGAAATGTCCTAGACACACCTGCATGTCTCCCCAAAACCCATTTTTGTTGCACAGTTGGAGTTCTATGGCGTCGGCGGGTATCCAGCAGGTGTCCATGAAGGCCTTTTGGATGCAAGACGGAACGAGCCATAGAATGAAGGTCGTGGCACGGATCGATGAACCATCGGCGCCGTTGGATTCAGGACATCGGGATAGTGCTAGGGGTGCCCCTCTCCAACGGTCCCATGGTCCATGTGTCATCTTGTAGTTGCATTCTGCAAACTAGGGTTTTACTCAGTGAGGGATTGTGCAATTTTTTCCCATGAGGGTCAACTTTGCAAAATCATCCGTCGGGCACTTGTTGATGGATGATGATCATGATGATGGTGAGGATGATGAGGATGATGATCATGATAGTGGTGGTGATGATGATGAAGATGTTGATAATGAGGGTGATGAGAATGATGATCGTGATGATGAATATGTTGACGATGATGATGATGATGATGAAGATAATGGTTCACCATGACGATGATGAGGATGAGGATGATGAGGATGAGGATGATGAGGATGATGATCATGATGGTGGTGGTGATGATTATGAAGGTAATTAGAATGATGATCGTGGTGATGAATATGTTGACGACGATGATGATGATGAATATAATGGCTTACCATGATGATGATGAGGATGAGGATGAGGGTGAGGATGATGAGGATGATGATGAGGATGAGGGTGAGGATGATGAGGATGATGAGTATGAGGATTAGGATGAGGATGAGCATGAGGATGAGGATGAGGATGAGGGTGAGGGTGAGGATGATGAGGATGAGGATGAGGGTGAGGATGATGATGAGGATGAGGATGAGGATGAGGGTGAGGATGATGAGGATGATGATGACGATGATGGTGGTGGTGGTGTTGAAGATGATGATGATGATGATGATGATGATGATGATGATGATGATGATGGTGGTGGTGGTGGTGATGAAGATGATGTTCATGATGAAGATGATGATGGTTTACCATGATAATGATGAGGATGATGATCATGATGGTGGTGGTGAGGATGATGAAGATGTTGATGATGATGATGATGATGATGATGGTGGTGGTGGTGGTGTTGGTGGTGATGAAGATGATGATGATGATGATTAAAAACTTGTGCAATCTATCAAGTTGTACCAATTCTATGCAATTTATGAATCTATCAAGCTATCAATGTATGGCTGCAATAGTAAAAATATCAATGTCAATACTCAATGAGACCACGGAACAAAATCAGAGCATACATGTACACCACATACCTATAATATAATACACAATAAAACAAGCAAACCATGTACCAGATTACCTACATATGGTCATTCGACTAGACCATTAGGATCACCTCGAATACCAATGGTTTGTTGTAACATCTCGTGCTTGAAATAAGGAAATAAGTATCATGCCTTTGATGAGTTATTCCTTGGAATTGTTTGCAGTTGGAGGTTTGTGCCAATAACTAAGTGTGTATAATGGTATACAATCCCACCTAGTCTATAATCTTCATATGTATACCCTTTTCTATTTGTTGAGTGGGAAACTTGGTTCAAATATTCTCCCTTTATAACCATCGACCCAATCGAAAAATTAACTCCCTCAGAGTCCCGCAATGGGACATTTAGGGTTTACTTCCCCTCTAAGCAATGTGCCAGCCAATAGTCAGTGCACCATGCATTGCGTGTTGGGGTGATGACTGCGTATATGTCACCTGGAGAAAATATAGTTCCAACGTTTTAGTCAACTAATTAGACACAACTAGTTGTCAAAAATATAATAATATTAATCGAACCAGGTTGTACAAGATCTGATATGTGGTCATAGTTTGGTGAAATACTTGATTGGTCCTCCTCCAATTGGGATAATTCTGTAGCTATCCGTCGACCAATGGGGAGTGATACACAGTCCCAGCTATCAACCCAATCCATGGATTCACATTCATCCCATTCACCACTACCGCATGGAGAAAAAAAACATGACAGTTTCCTTGTCCACATTTCAAGTATAGCACACAGGGGATTCACTAGCGAGGCAATATCATATCACGTCCATTCATATTGGGGGTTTGAATACTCTTAAAATCCTCAAAAATATATTGCCTTGTATTAAGGGGTCAAGGGGGGTTTTTAATTTGACATAGTAATATAAATATTGGGGGTTATTTTATTTGGGTGGGATGAGGAATAACCTCCAAATCATGGGATGGATTCATACCTCCAAATCGTGGGCTCAATTCATACCCACCTAAAACTTAAGGACCCTCCATTTTTATTTGATATTGCTTATGATCCTAAGTTTTGCATAAATATGATAATAGTGTACGAATAATAATATCAATGGAAGTCTCTTCGGATTACTGGCTTTGATCCATACTCATTCAATAGCTTATTTAGGCTTGGTTTGAATTGATGTTATATTTTTTTTCATCTTTAAGTTAAGAGATGTAGTTAATTGGGAGTTCCAGAGTTGAATAATTGTATTGTATTTTTTGTAGGCATTCAAGTAAAAGATCTAACTCTTAAGTTTTTAGGTTGGGTTTAAGGTGGGTATTGAGATTCAATCAAACCTTACTCCATGACAACCCAAAAAAGTGATATCAATCTTTCTTGGCTCATTGGCACCAAGAAAAGTTAGATCAATCTTTCTTGACCAATTATTTCTTTCAACTTTTTGTATTCTTCTGTAACATTTTCACATTTCCAGTTAGCGATAGTTTTTAGATTGAGTTATATTTGGCACATTCATAATTGTAATTTCAATTCTTATATGCAAGGCATTTCTCTTAATATAGTATTGAAACTGACATGAACATAGGTGAAAATATTAATCCTTATTTACATACCCTATGGGTTATCGTTACCATGAAATGGTATCATATAAGTTTCACCATCTGTGTATCTTTGCAACTATTCCATGCTTGAAACCTGACAATGGAGATTTTTCTGTCTCCAATAAAGATTAAAAAAAAACACTAGATATAACCCAAGAAAAGGTAACTAAATGTTGTTAATTCCCTTGATTGCAAGAATAAATGTAGAGGAAGTGGAGGAAATTCATTGCATCTTGTGAGTGAACAAAATCCAAGCTATGCACATGATCATATGGTGTTATTGGAAAGTAAGAGAAATTTTTCTATGTTCATTTGGGTTCAAACATCAATGATGTTTGTTTTGATAGGAAGGTAGGGGAGTCCATCCACGAAAAGGTTTCATTTTTGAATTTTTATGGAGTTTAAATTATTAAGCTTCTGAAAACATGAGCTCTCTATGACTATACTTATATTTACATAATATAAAATTGGTAGATTGACAGACTATGGTGTGAAACATCTACAATTCTCATATTTTCTAAGCATTGCACTAACTATTGGACTATCATCCATTTACATTCTTTGTTATGTTGACCTCTTGACTGGGTTTCCTTTTACGCATTTTCCTTTCCAGTACTATTTCGTTGGGTCTTCCACTATCCAACGCTACAAATTGATCAATCACCCTTGCAATCCTAGTGAGAGTTAGGGCTCTTGTTTGTACAACTTGATAATATGATATAAAGGGGGTACTAAAAATGGGTTGATAAAAATGGATACATACAATATATGGTGAAGCAAGGGGTTTTCTTAATTGGAAAGGAATATTGGGAGGGGGGTTCAACAATTAAATTTTAGGAGAGATTTTCCAATATTTAGTGAAATTAGAGATATTCTTTAATATCATGCGAATGATCGTGTTATGTAACAAGTTCACTAAGTGAACCCCCCGTGGTATAGCATTGTCTGACGTTCTAATTGAAAGAAATGCACAAGTTCCTTAGATGGTCTTGCACTCATATAACTGTGAATAATCTACATCCACCACCTCCCAAAAATATCTAACCACATGTGCTTTCCTGGTTGAGTGATCTTCCTGCCTTCTTGCTCCCTCCCCCATGACTGAAGCACACCATTCAACGATGGTTTTTGCATTTCGGATGAAAGGTCCATCTGTGAACTTCATTTCTTTCCTGCGTAACGCAGTCTTTATGCATGCCCCTGCTCCATCGTGTTCACCTTTTCCATGTCCGGTCTCAAAGTAGTTCTAAATATGTGGCACCTTGTGCCTTTTGTGGAACATACACAACCATTGGAAGACACAAGCATTTTTGAATTGCCCTCCACAACCGTCAGACCAAATCCAATGTTGTTCCATCTGTATACTGTTGTCCTTCAAGTGATTGTAGAACATTTGAAAGTTGTGTTGTACAAAAGCCGAGTCGTGACACCTGTCATCACTTATGTAGAAGTGATACTCCTTCAATATAACCATGCCGTCTTCAGTACTATCTGCCCCATGTCTATAGGTGATATGGACCATTAGGCTAACCTAGTCTGAGTGATAGTATTGACTCTGAATCTCATTTTGCGGTTGAAGAGTGTAGTTTTCCTCAAAATCGACCACTAATAGGATAGTCCTGATAGGAAATGTATCCCTGCATGTTCTAAACTGTTCATCTTGCCAATGAGCCACATGCACATGCTTTACATATTGTTGTGTCTTTTCAAATAATTCCTCCATGAAGTCGCAAACCCGTACCTGGTATATCAACAATAAACACATTATATCAATAGATTGTTACATATGAAATTGCAATCAAAAGAAAAATTAGTATCCAATAGCTCATTACCAACCTGAGAAGTGACCAATTGTATTTTTTTTCTTTCATTCCCTTCATCAATATCATACGTGACATATTTGAATGACTGCAAGTTCACCTCCTGCCTCCCAAGTTCATGCTCATCGGTCACATGTATGCATTTTTCCAATAAGGTGAATCCACCACACCCTGGGCATGTCCCATCTATGCAAGTTTTTTGATAATATGTGCAATCATTTGCCCTGCTACACAAACTGCTATCAATAATGTCTCTAGATGGAATCGATGGTAATGCAGCTGATCATTCCTACACAAGAGTGTTATGCAATACACGAAAAATATATGTATATGTGTCATAATAGTAACCATATTCAATGTGGTATCGACAACAACATGTGTTATGAATTGTGTTTATTTTAACATACCATGGTTTTCATTTTTCAAATGATCTTTGGCCCAAGTCAAGTTCGTTATGTTCATTCATAAATCTCTCATATAATTCTATTTGTGTCATATCAAGAAAATGTTTAATGTGTGGTTCACGATCCTTTGAACCCCTTCTCAATTTTAATACTTCTTTTTGGTTGGAAGAAGGTCTAGTGTTGTCATGCCAAAAAGCTTGCACTAATCCCTTTACCGCATCAATGAGCTTCATATCAGAGCGTGTCAACCTGCCAATGAAGGCCCAAACATTTGTTTGACCAGTTTCAAGTTGTTCTCTTCTAACACAATACCTACGAAATGTCTTCACATTCAAATTAACAATTTTTTATGTAGGTTTAAGAAAATGAAGTGACCTAGTGCTTTTATTAATAATTGATTGTGACAACACACGACGAGCCGCATCGCAATCCTTTGAGCTAGATTTCTTTCCAATTGTACTAAATGCATCTACTAAACTTTTAACGATATGAGAACTTGGTTCTAACTTTTTGGCCATCTTTATCCCTAATGTTCTTCTAACAATAGTCATATGCCTAGATTTCCACAATGATAAAAATAATTTGCACTTGTCCCCACCACATTTAGAATAAAAAAAGTTATCAAGTATTTGTCGATTTTGATAAGCAATAGAATGTGTAGACAACGTACCTTCAAGTGAACTAATGAGAGTTTCATCAACCTGTATATGTCTCGGAGTTCTTCGGCGTGCAGTTACTAATGGAGGTAAGTGTGTTGGAAGTGGAGCATGTACACCATCACCAGGACGCTCTAGTGTTTCCATAGGAGCCCCTTGTCTTTCATTCTCTTGGACGGTCTCCATAATATTTGCTTCTTCCATTGTCAATCCTCCCCTCAATGGCTCTCTAACTTCGTCGCTTATATAACCACTACCCAACAAGTCATCCCCTACCATATTTTGAGGTTGACTTGATGTGGGAATTGAAACATCACCCGATGAGAACCTATGTCTTACTTCTTCACTAGTGCCATCGGGTGCTTGTTCATCAAATGTTGTTGAAATTGAGGGCCCCTCTAGTGAATTTATTCGTATTTCTTGAGGTGGGTGGGTAGGAACAACCGTGGCATCATCTATGGTTGGAATTGGATGAGTTTCCATGGAATGTCTTCGATTCCACATGTCCAATCTTTTATTTTCTCTAACTTCTTCCCTGGTTTCTTGAGGCTTCTCTTTCCTTGACGATTTCCTTTTATGATTGCGTGAATTCCCCATGATTACAATGAGCAATACTAAGAAAATAGATCCTAGAGGTGTGCTCAATTATTCAAATATCCAAATTATTTCTCAACTATGAATATAGGTTCTTCAATCTTGCTCAATTGTCAATATAGATACTTCCTCAATTGTGAATATAGATGAACATCAATCTTGCTCAAATGTGAAAGTAAATTTTCTATATCACTTGTGAATATAGAAAATTCTTCATTTGTGAATATAGAAATTTCAAGCTTGCTCAATAAGGAATGTAGATTCTTCTTCAAGTGTGTTCATATAGATTCAACAAACTTGCTTGAAATTGTTAATATAGAATCACCTTGAAGCTTGAAATTGTGAATGTAGAAACTTCTTGAAGCTTCAATTTGTGAATGTAGAATCCCCTTGAGGCTTGGTAATTGTGAATGTGGAATCCTCAATTCCAAATGCCAAATGTAGAATCCTCTTCAAACTTATTGATTGTGAACATGGAGTGTCTTGAGCTTCTTCCAATGCTTTGACTGTTAATTTTTGAAATGTCGTGCTGTGTGGGAGACAAGAAGGCAAGAGGAGAAAACGTAGAACGTGGGAGGATAAAAATATTTTTTTTCACAGACATAATGCGCTAGCGTTTTGTACACAAAAAACACGCGTGCGTTTCTTGAATATTAAAAAAAACTGGGTATTTAATATGTTTGGTGCATGGATAAATAATGTACCTAGTTGCACAAAACGCGCGCACGTTTCTTTATTCATAAACGCGCTAGCGTTATTGAAATAATAAAAAAAACTTATTCAATAGTTTATTTAATAGTTTCTATGGGTTGGGGGGGGTAAATAGGGATTTGGTGTTAGGGGTTTAGGGATTAGAGATGGGGGGTGGTTAGGTAGGTGTAAGGGGCTAGGAGGGGGGGTAGTTAGGGGTAAGGGGCTGGGAGAGGGGTTGGCGAAAGGGAGAGATAGAGAGAGACTGACAGAGGGGGTTAGTAATGGTTAGGGGGGGAAGGAGGGAAAGATAAAGCAAGAGAGGAGAGGGTGTTGGTTGTAGGGACTGCGAAAGAAACATGCAAGGCATGGATAGATGTAGGTGGACGTGCAGGGACGAGAGAGTGACTGAGCGAGCCCGGGTTAGTAAGGGCTAGGGAGAGGAGGGGGGGGAAATATAGAGGAGGGGGTTTTGGCTAGAGGGAGTAGCAGATAATGAAGACAATGATGATGAAGATGAAGACGATGATGAGGATGATGATGATGATGATGAATATCATGATGACGATGATGATGAACATCATGAAGATGATGATGAATATGATAATGATGATGATGATGATGATGATGATGATGAAGAATATGATGACGAGAATGATGAGGATGAAGATGATGATGATGATGATGATGACAATGATGATGTTGAAGATGGTGATGAGGATGATGATGATGATGATGATGATGGTGATGATAAAGAAGAGGATGATATAGTGATGATGATCAATACACGATCATGATGAAGATGGTGATGAGGATGATGATGGTGATGATAAAGAAGAGGGTGGCGATCATGATGATGATGATGATGATCAATCATCAATCATGATGAAGATGAAGGTGGTGATGAGGATGATGAGGATGGTGATGATGATGAAGATGACAATGAATATGACGGCGAGGATGACGAGGATGATGATGATAATGATAGTGATTTTATTGTGATCATAAAGAAGAGGATGATGATGATCAATCATCAATCATGATGAAGACGAAGATGGTGATGAGGATGATGATGATGATGATGATGAAGATGGTGATGGATATGACGATGAGGATGATGAGGATGATGAGGATGATGACAGTGATGATGGTGATCATAAAGAAGAGGATGATGATGATGATGATCAATCATCAATTATGATGAAGATGGAGATGGTGATGAGGATGATGATGATGGTGATGAAGATGATGATGATGGTGATGAAGATGATGATGAATATGACGACGACAATGATGATGAGGATGGCGATGATGAGGATGATGATGATGATGATGATGATGACGACAACGATGGTGATGGTTATGATAGAGAAGAGGATGGTGATGGTGAAGATGATGATGAATATGACGATGATGATGATGATGATGATGATGATGATGATGATGATCAAGAAGAGGATGATGATGATGACGATGATGGCGACGATGATGGTGATGATCAATAACCAATCATGATGAAGATGGTAACGAGGATGATGATGATAAATAAGAGGATGGTGAAGATGATGATGATGATGCCGCCGATGATGATGATCAATCATCAATCATGATGAAGATGAAGATGGTGATGAGGATGATGATGATGATGATGATGATGAATATGACGATCAGGATGATGAGGATGATGATGATGGTGATGATGAAGAAGATGATGATGATGATGCTATTGCTGATGATGATGACGATGAATCATCAATCATGATGAAGATGGTGATGAGGGGATGATGATGGTGATGATAAAGTAGATGATGGCGATGAGGATGATGATGATGATCAATCATCAATCATGATGAAGATGAAGTTGGTGATGAGGATGATGAGGATGATGATGATGATGAATATGACAACAAGGATGATGAGGATGATGATGATGCTGATGAAGATGATGATGATGATGCCGATGATGATGATGATGATGTTGAAGATGGTGATGAGGTGTTGGCACCCCAACAACTCCCCTTGATTTTTGTAAAATCAAAGGGACCCCCATTAGGATTTTGTAAATACTTAGCTTTTGGTTTTCTTTTAGTTTATCTTGCTTGATTTAGTAAGTTGTTTCATGATCTCCTTTTGCATCCTTGGATTTCTATGCTCCTTGTTACATTTTTGGTATTGGAGTCACCTCATTTCTTTGCTACTCCATGATGCCTGCATGATCTATATTGGTTTTAAACAAATTAGTTTCATATATTTGGCTGTAAAAATTGAATTGATATCATCCTCAGATCATTTTGACAATCTTTAGTTTTTCAATGAACCAAAAAATTTATAGAGATTATTACAATCTAAATGAATTAAATAATTATTTGTTTTTCTTTTCTTTTAAATTCATGATAAGAAATATTATATTTGAAGGATTTGAATCAATTAATCATTTTTATATCATATCTTATTAAAGCTTTTATTAAAACAATAAATATGCATTTTATCATTTATTTATTTTCACTTTAATTGAGAAAATGATTTGGTTTATCTAACATTTATTCATGACACTTAAAACTTACAACCTTTAAATAATCATGAAAAATTAATAATATTTCAACCAAAAACAAATTTTAACTTTTACAAGGTAAAGCTTTAATAATTTCTGGGAATACTTTAAAAGGTTAAATAATCATGAAAAATTAATAATATTTCAACCAAAAACAAATTTTAACTTTTACAAGGTAAAGCTTTAATAATTTCTGGGAATACTTTAAAAGGTTTTCTTACCTAACATATCCTTCCCATAAGGCCATTATTTCATATAAGCATCTTCACGTTTACTTTTTCTTAAAGATGGTAATAAATGCATCATATTTCGATCCTATGATATATCTTTCATACTCTACTTTAAAGTTCTTTTGGATTTTAAAATTATTTTTCATGTCAAATTCAAGGAATGAAGAGCGAGTTTCATATATTCTTTATGAGAAATTGATACTTTACGCATTCATTGAATATCTTATGGAACGATCTATGAATGTTCTCATAAGGAAAAGGAAACTACATTTTGATATCATATCATATTAAAATCTCCATACAACCTCAGAGCTTGGATTGCCACATGGATGATCGTTGTAAAAAAAAATCCCATCAATAAATTCATTAAAGTGTAAATGAAAGGTGGCGAGATTTCCAATTTCGATGGTGCTTTAGAATGACTCCACAGAACTCTAGCGTTGTGTGAATGGTAAGGGACAAAGGAAATTTGTTAGAAGAATTGCGCAGTTACTGGCAGATTGAGTTCAAATCCGTTGCCAAACTTCAAAAGATTTTATTTGCCACGCAACTTGGGATCGCAGAAAGCAAGGAGAATGAAGAATATAGTTTTGAGTAGCAATAGATGGGACACATCTCCAGATGTTACTTTTGTTTTCCAGATCGTTGAAGATAGCGTGCCACTGAAGGAGATATTTGCCAGCAAGAAAGTTATTGAATTAGAAATGAATTAATGCAGAAGCCAGCTCATCATTCTACTAAACGATCGAAAGTTTCACGCAGTTTAAAAGATGCCAGAATTCGTTGGGAAAGATCGTGAAAGGAGGGAACTGCCCAAATACCAGGTCAGAGGGAATTGCGCTAACTGAACGCTAGGACCGGTTACAAAGTTTTTTAATCGCATCATATAGTCGACAATTGGTAAAAGATTGAAGAAACTTTTGACAACACATCACCGAGATCATTTCACATCATGTAACACTGGGAAGAAAAACCCGTAAGCAATTTGAATACGTGCCTCAGTTCCCACAAAATGTGGTCATTTTCCAGAAATTTTCTTTTCAGTAGATTGCGGAATATGCCTTTTGCTGTTGGAGTTACTGGTTCTACCAAGATTGCTGCCAAAGAGGTCGCTAATGAGTCTGATAAGTATATGCTTTCCACGTCAACAATCCAGATGGTCAGAAGTTCTGCACCGAATTGTGAATCAAAATTATATCGCCAGCCAAAGAACTCATATCGCCATATCACTTGAAATTCTTCATCTTTTAATTTCGAATTTAATTTTTGTACAGTTGTTTCTGGTTTCGATTTTAACAAAACTTATATGGATTGCAGGTTTATTTCTTGATACAATTAAAAGAAGATTGATCGTGGGGTTACTACGGACACGGGCACGAGTTAAAGAATATCAATATATCTTCCATCTGTCATACAGATCTCTCGCGGGATAGTTCTGTTTGTTAAGGATATCACCAATTCTCGAGAATATTTCCAGATTTCAGGGAAAAGCATTGGATCGGATTGTTTCATTCAATGAACGAGAGATAGAAGTTCTCTCTTTCTTTCTTAATAGGGTTATAAAAGGAGGCGAAAGTGGATTGTGCAGTTGGGGGGGGTTTCCTCACAGAAAATCAGAAAATGACTGTGTCTCTTTTCTGAAAAACTCCTTTCCTTTCTTTGACTGTGCTTCGGAAGGGAAGATTTGAAGAGACGCTGCCAGGTCGGTTGAGTACAAGAGAGATGTTTATCAAAGTCACAGTTTCTGCTAGTTTTGATTACTCTGCTGGATTTCTCACTGGATAATTAGTCCTAGACTTCTAAAACTGGTATCAATGTTTTGATTACAGTTTTTGAAAACTTATTACTGATTTTAATATATCATTACTCAGTTTATACTTGTACAATTTTACCTTTGTGTGATTTTATGCGTTATTTTATGTTACTCTATTTGAACAGTATTGTTATTTGAACTAACCATTACTACATCTTATCATTTGATATGTGTTTGCATTTTAGTTATTAATTAATTGAATCATAGTTGAATAAAATAGTTTTCTATTTTATCTAAGTGTGTGAATATACATAAATTGCAGAGTATTTTTATGGTAGGATGATTGATGATATTTCTATCTCTGTTATTATCATACTTGATTCTCTGATATTTTAACAATTAGTTAATAATTAAATTTAGCTTTTAAAATCGCTCTCAATTAATGATTAAATTTAGCTTTTAAAATCGTTTTCAGTTAGTTAATGATTAAATTTAGTTTTTAAAATCGCTCTCAGTTAGTTAATGATTAAATTTAGCTTTTAAAATCGCTCTTAACTAAGATAGGGTAGAATAGATAGATTAATTAATTTTATTTTAATAGGTTAAATTCTAGCAATATATAGTTAGATTTTATTTCATTTAGGTTTGTTTAAATTTTGAAGTTTATTTGATATAATCAGAAAAACAAAATCAAAATAATAAAAAGAAGACTTTCCTTAAGAAAGCACATTAGATTAGTTTTACATTTAGTAATTAGATTTAGGATTCATTACATAAACAGTGGATTAACTTAAAATTAAATTTTTGTTAAATTTTACAAGTTCTCCTTAAGAGAATAAATTTAACTAGTAGCAGGAGACCATAACCTGGGAGATCAAACTAAATCAAACATACCGAAAGCTGCCGTAAGCAATCTATGTAGGTTTCATTTCTTTAAGTTGGCCTAAGTCAGAAAAATAGGCCAACATGAGGATGATGATGATTGTAATGTATCCACCTTTGGACCGAGTGCAAGGAAGGGAACCTGATGCCATTCTGTGGGGATTTTCATAAACTCAGCCAATATTCATTAGATTCACTTCCATAAAAGAGATGTGTGCAGATGGAAATCAAACAAACATGCATAGCAGAAATGAATTCATCCACACACATATTACATGACTGTTATTCAATTTAACACAGTCAACAAAATTAATACATTTGCAAAAGTAAATACATAAGAAAATACTCATCCTGATGCAATGTTGTCCCAAACAACTAGCTATGTCGCTGCAATGTTCCTCCCAGCCATAGGTCTCTGCCCAGCCTGTATTCTTTCAGCACTTAGAGACCACCCCCGAGATGGGCATGATATCTACAAGGAAAAGGGAACCATCAAGCATAGCACATCCCAAAGCAATGGATGCCCAACTCAATCCCAGCATTCTCTTGCACATCAAACTCAAATATGGGCTCTGAAACACACTTTCAGCAGTGGGACTTAGGAACTAGATGGACAAGGGTTTTCCTACAACGTAGGCACACAAAAAAAAATGGATTATGGGAAGAGGAATCCAACCCCAGGGAAGAAAATCGATTTCTCCCACAGATGTATGAGCATACAATGGGCCAAAACGACCTCCAAAAACCTCCAAAATCATTTTACTCTTTTCTCCACTGTTAGACACAACAAAAACGCCCTTCCCAGTTAGGAGAATGAAGGTAAACATAGTAAAACTAGTGAGGAAAACACCCAGCTAGCTCCAAACTCGTGAGAGGGCAAAGTTGGTTAATGGGTAATGGCTTGGGGAGCAATTCATGTCTCTTTTCTTGCCCAAGAATCCAAACGTGTTTTTCCATGCATTGTGGCTTTCCCATACTCGAATTTGGACAGCCATACCTCCCATTCCCCAAGGCATTAACTACCTCAACCAACTCTTGGGAGAAATCAATGATTGGGTACAAAATTCAGCATGGGTAGTTGAGGGTTTAATGGGTTCTCTCATTGACACTTGGCTTGACTTGATTATCTCAAGGGTTTGAATATTTTCCTCTGAATTTCCTTGTAACATCATGCCCCCATCTCTTGTTGCATTGCATAGCTAGTTGTAGGTTTTATATTAAAATTCATATTTACAATTCTCATGGTTCACTAGCACATGGGTAGCATAATTTCAAATACTTGCCTTTTCTAGATCGAGCATTCACTAGCGAGGCCTTGGCCTTGAACTCCACACTAGGAATCATACATAATATGCATACATTATTTACATTATAGCCCAAAATATTACAAGGATCAAAATGGGGGGCATTAGAATGATGATGATGATGAAGATAGAGATGACGACGACGATGAGGATGATGATGATGATGATGAAGATGGAGATGATGACAACGACGACGACGACGATGATGATGATGATGATGGTGACCATAAAGAAGAGGATGATGATGATGGCCAATCATCTATCATGATGCAGATGGTGGTGAGGATGATGATGAGAATGAAGATGGAGATGGAGATGACGAGGACGATGATGAACATCATCATCATCATCATATTCATCATCATTATCATGATCATGATCATCATAATCATCATCATGTAGTGGTAGGGAAAGGGGGATTACGAGAGAGAGAGAGGGGGGAGAGGGAGAGAGAGAGAGGGAGAGAGAGAGGTGTAGAAGCAAGGAAGAGAGAGTGAGAGAGGGGGGGTTAGTTAGGGGTAAGGGGCTAGGACGGGGGTTAGCAAGGGGGGGAGAGAGAGAGAGAGAGAGAGAGACTGAGAGGACGTTAGTAATGGTTGGGGGGGGGAGGAGGGAGAGAGAGAGCGAGAGAGGAGAGGGTGTTGGTTGTAAGAACTGCAAAAGAGAGATGGAAGGTGTGGTTAGAGGTAGGTGGAGGTGTAGGGAAGAGAGAGAGACTGATAGAGCCCGGGTTAGTAAGGGCTAGGGAGAGGAGGGGGTTTTGGGCTAGGGGGAGTATTAGGGAGATAGAAAGAGTAAGATAGTTAGGGATGGGGAGAGTTTCGGGAGAGGGAGAGGGGGTTTACAGAGAGAGAGAGAGAGAGAGAGAGAGAGAGAGTTGTAAAACCATAGAAGAGAGAGTACGTCATCATCATCCTAGTCATCATCATCCTCATCGTCGTCGTTATCTCAATCTTCATCATCATCATTATCCTCATCGTCATCTTCATCATCTTTATCATCATCGTTGTGGTCGTCATCACCATCATCATGATCTGTGTCATCATCATCATCGTCTACATCATCCTCCTTCTCCTCCTCATCATCATCTTCATCATCATCTGCGTCATCATCATAATCATCATCTTCACCATGATATTCATCATCATCATTATCATCATCACCATCATCATCTTCATTTTCATCGCTATCATCATCTTCATCTTCATCATCCTCATTATCGTTATCTTTATCTCACCCAATCTAACACTTCAAAACATAAATTTGTGAAGATTATAGTGTGCAAGCATTATTTAATACATAACACGTGTGCGTTATGGACACACATAACGCTAGCACATTGCTTATAACATTGAGCGCCAAAACATTAAAATTTGAATTTAAATATAACGCGCACTTGTTATTTGAATTTAAACATAATGTGTGCACATTCCTTAGCGCCTAATAACGCGCTCCTCCCACGTCCGCGTGTCAGACACTGTCCTATGTAGCTGGCTCGGACTTATCAAACCTGTGCTAAGGAATTTTTAGACCATAGCTAATTTGACATTTTTAGTATTTTTCTGAGTATGCCTGTTTTCCACCGCTCTTTACAGCATGACATACCTGACCATTAGTGACTAAATTTTAGGGATAGATAGAATTTTTTATGCAGATTCCAAATATGTAATTTTTTAAAAAAAATACTAAGATTTTCTATTTATGTCATAATTTTGTTGTGTCATCACTCCGTTGGTCAGAAAACATACTGTTAGTGTTTATTCCGTAACTTTTTCATTTCACAACCATTTAAAAAAAAAGTTGTATGCTGCACTAGAGGACATCGACCTCTACATGCTGTTAAAAATTCAAGCCAAAATAACTACATTAAGACCTTCAAAGGCTGCACTCACATTTGGCGTACCGTTCTCAAGGTTTTCCCACTTACATAATTAAAAAATAAATAAAAATTAAACATTTAATTTTGGAAAAATAGCGTTGCACTAGTGCTACGGATTTTATACATGTATACCAGATTTTGTAGCCTGAAACCGTCATTTAGGCAGTGAAAGGCTGCACCCACAAAAACATATACCTTATCATTTGCCAAAAAAATAAAAAGTGACTGTTAGAAAAAATGAAATTTGACATAGTTATGTAAATTTTCAATACTTAAAAGTTATATATTTGGAAACGTGACTCAATTTCCTGCGTTTCATCTTTTTTACTCAATGCAAGATATCTTGTGTAAGCATCTAAAAAAAAACAAGTAAGTTGAGGGATGCCTGGTTTTTCAGCTTTTTATTACATCTAATGCACCAAAAGTGACCCTCATTAGCTTGCACATGCCCATAATACAAAATAAAAAGTAAATATGATGGCCTATGATTTTCTAATGATTTTCTATTAACACATTTTAAAGATATTCACCTAAAACATTAACCAAACAAATTTTAATGATTGAACCGAGTATTAAACCTTGCATTTATTCTTTCCAATCTTCTCTCCTTCCCGGTGGAGCTGAGTTCGCTTGGCAAAGGCACCGTAATTAGGGTAATTTAGGGCAACATGGTAAGCACTACGTAACAAACGATTGTTGGTTGACTCCACTATTTTAATCCTCAAGCTCGGTGGTCAATTATATGTTGTCCTCTTCTTTTTGGTTCTCTAAATTTTAGATTGATCGATGATTTTTCTTGTTGTCTAGTTCATGTAGGAGGGGAGATGTATTATATTTTAATCCTTCTTCTAACTACAAATACCTGAGAGTTGCCGCCACCTTCATAATTAGTTGAGCGTTGTCAGCCTCTAACATAGATTGGGATCAGGTTGATTGTTTCAAAAAAGATCAATTGAATATCTTATTCGGAGTCGTCGTTGAACTTATCTGGATAGGAGTCAACACTTTGCTTTCAACACTTTCGTTCCTCTGTAAGATTTATGTAAACAATCTTTTATGTCTTGTACATTTTAGTATGGCTTCCTGATCAGAGCTAGCAGCTACGCTTTTAGTGGAATCTCTGGCATGTCGAAGACATGATTTACTGCAATATCATATTTTGCGTAGTAGATGTTTATTTATACGTTTATTAACATGGTTATGGTTTTGTTTTTGTTTACATTGTCTAAACCCTGTAGCAGTATTAAGTTAGGTGGAAGATAACTCAGATAATATATTGTTATCGTTGCAGTTAGGTAAGACAATGATGCTATAGAAAAATTAATTTATATGAAGTGTAAGGTTACTGATCGTATGATCGGCTTCCATAAAGGAATTTTACCTTCAACAAATTCCACTCTACCCACTTTATTATTTAAAATTACTTTTGTACATTTCTACACTGGATTGACGTTGAACATACAATTGTCTTTCTTCATAAATTTCCTTCCCTGGTTTGATTGGTTGGATATTTGATTTTTGATAATAAGTTGAAAATGGTTTAAGAAAGATTTTAAGAAATAATATCTTTTAGAATATTATTATGAAGGTAAATTGAAAGAATTCATTGAATTAAGATTGGGTCAGATGTGGATGCATGATTTTTGCACCAAGTTTCTATCACTATTAAGATATGTACCTTACTTTACTGGAGAAAAGCCAACAATACAAAAATTCCCAAGTTGTTTTCCTATCCTTTATAAAGATATGTTGGAGTTCGATTACCCTTTATAAGGATATGTTGGAGTTCTATAATCTAAAAACATTATATGAAGCTATGACAAAGACTAAACTGGCCTATGATCAAGTTAAGCATAAGCAAGAAAATACAAAGAACTTCAAAAAGAGCGAGGGTAGTGATTTTAAAAGGAGAGAATTTAAGCCCTTCCATCAAAGCAAAAGCTACCAGAAGATTACATTTATGGATAAAAAGCCCCCAATCAAATTTTAGGGATAACTTTGTGAATAAGAAGAAAGGAGATTTCAAGAAAGAAGCCTTGAAATATTGGGGTTGTGAAAAATGTCACTTCTATCGAGATTGTTAGCATAAAAGAGATGGTCCAAGCACTCATATAGTAAGAGAAGTAGCCTCCATTTGAGAGGTCACCCGAAATATTCGCAAGATAAGCACGTCACATTGGACAACCATCATGCATTTTATCAGCCTTCTATGATAGGGTAGAAGGTAAAATTTTCAAAAAAATATATTTCGATTTTAATAGATTCAGGTTTTGCTTTGAGTTATATATCTCTTAGTTTAGTAGAAGCTTGGAAAAAGAACGAGTTGAAAAATTCTTACTTGTCCAACTAGTTACTAGAAAAAAAAAAGTTACTAGGTTTTTTTTCAATTTGTGAGTTTATTATCAATGACATTGTTACAAAAGCAATCTAAATATTTTACCATTAAGTTTATATGACATGTTATTTGACATGGATTGAGTAGAAAAACATAGAGTTATTTTGAATTGTTTCAAAAAGTATTTTACTTGCATTGATGAACTTGGTAATAATAGATTTATTAAAGGCAGTCCTAGGAAGAGTACGATTAAAAAAAATGTACTTTACAGTTAAATAAATGTGGTCGAAAGGGATCTAAAATCTTCAAGATTTTCCTATTTTACAAGAATTCAAAGATGTCTTTACGGAAGAAACATTGAGTTTACCCTGAAGGAGGGATATTGATTTTATTATTGAATTAACACTTGGACCAGTATCAGCTTGTAAATCTCCTTATAGAATGAATCAACCTAAATTAATAAAGCTAAAAATATAACTACAAGAACTCATAGATAAAACTTACGTAAGACCGAGTGTGTCCATGTGGGGAGTACCGAAGCTTTTAGTTAGAAAAAAAGATGGTACTGTAAGGCTTTACATAGACTATAGACAACTTAATAAAATGACTATTGTAATAAACCAAGAAACTCAAATACGTTTCAAATACGTTTTAATACTTTATGTTATAATTTTAATTGTGTTGTTTTATTATTTTGACTAAATGTAATCAACGAAACATGTAAAAGAATTTATCAATGATTATTATTTATTAAATGATTATTATTTATTAAATAACAATAGAATCCAATCTAAAGGTAGTTATTGAAAGAGTTTTTGTTGGTTTATAAGGAGGAATGACAAGTGTTGGAGAAAAAGTCCAAGTGACAGAAAAATGTATTTAATAACTAAACAGGTGTAGGAGACATTTTCCAGAAAAAATAGGTTAGGGAGGATTGAGAGCAAGAGGCTCATAAATGACCAAAGATCTAGGCACATATATAAATATATGATTACATCAAACATGCAGGAGGCTTGGATGGAGAAGGAATGAATTATTTTGAGTTAAGAGATGAGAGTTAGCATTGATATTTTCAACATTCTTTGTCCTTGTGGTTCAACAAATAGGCTATGGGGTTTTAGAGCAAATAAGCTTAGTTGTTCTCGAAGTTTGGTTGGGAGGACTACATTCGATTAAGATTGCTGATGTTCAAGTTTTGTTGTTGTTTATGTTGATGTTAAATATTATTATGTTCCGTATTTAATGGATTTTTTGTTGATGTTATATATTATTATGCTCTCTATTCCTAAACCGTTTAGACTGCATGTTTTGTATTATTCCGATTACATTCTGCAATAATATTTTATTTCATGCAATATCTTTAATTTATTCATGTTTTTATAAAGATAGATGTTAGACGTATTATGCATTATAAATATAATGTTTAAAATTAATATATATATTCTAATTTTTATAGCATATATCAAAACAAAATAAATTAATGGAGATAAAAATGCATAGGGTAAACCCTTAACATTTTATTAACAAAATTGTATAATTTGCATAATCAATTACACTCAGCCGATTGATACATGAGAATGGTAGTATAAACATATTCAATTACGCGTGACAGGGAGTAAAGGGCTAACCCCTTATCATAATAAACAATATGACAATATCAATGAATAAAAGTATAGCGAAATGCAAATGTATTGCTCAACACAGTTTTCATTTATAAACAAAAGGTCGAAAGGCTTGTGATACACATTTATTTCTGCTAATGGTTTTGCATATACAGTCAAATATAAAAGCCGAAAGGCTCTCGAGTAATATTATTTCATACACCGAGAATAAATCGAAGGGTTGAATCAAAGGAAAACCCATATGCAGAAACCAAAATAAATACATTTATACAAAAGCTTATTCATTTATGCCCAGCATAACCCAAAAGTATTTTTATATGTCGACGGAATTTCCCTTACAGCCAAACTTAAAGCCATAAGGCTTAGATAGAAAGTTTCATACATGGTACTCTTCCTATAAACCCAGGGTAGAATTGAAACAAAATAGATGTCGACGACAGAAGTAAATGCGAATGCATTTAAAATTATAGCCATAGGATGTATGTCCACACTCACGTTAGTGTGATGTATAATATTACATAGTGATAAAGTAAAAGTACGCCAAATGCCAAGAGTTTGAGGAAAGCTCATTGGCGTAAGCATATATGCTTGCATTGTTTTTAAACAAGAAGGAACATACCTATAGAGTCGCTTCCAAGTTTTCAAGTGAGAGGTAGAGAGATTTCCGTTGAGCCATCGCTAGTATCAACCAACAAGAAGAGGGTTAGATATCTATTATCCACAAAACTATTTTTAATATCCATAACAAGTTGTTAGTGAAAAATATTACTTACATTTGTTGTAGAGACAATGCCAAAGCTCAAATAGAGCTTGGAAATCTATTTCCTCTCTAATTGTGGGAGGGCGCAGCAGAAAACACAATGGCTAGAAAGCCCAGAAAACTCTTAGTTGTATTAAACGTAAAATAGAATAATATACATCACAGGTTTCTGGAATAATCCAGGTGTCCAGAAAGATAAAAAGATTTAGCTTCTCGTACAAGCTAGTGGTTTCTCAAATTCCGAGAGGCATGGTCTGCCATCTAGATGCATCTATAGCCATTCAATGCATTCCTTCTCGAGGCTTCATTTATAAGCTATCTCTCTTATTTACGAAATTACAAAACCCATATTTAATTCGCATAAGTATGATAGCATGTAAGTATTAAAGAGGGTGGTTGGTTGTAATTAATTCTAACAATCTCCCCCTTAATTACAACCCAAAAAAAACATGATACATAAGCAATGCCTATATGGGCTTACAAAATGATTCCCAAAAAAAACTAAAGACATATTAAAAAATACATAATTTTCAAAGCTCAAATTTGTTTGCTGCTTTTCCATCTTCGACAACGCCAAACTTTAAACCAGCTATGCTTTGGCTCTTTCAGTTTCAATTTCTTCTTCAGCATCACAGTTTTCTTTGATACTTCAAATTTTTTGTATTCAGCGTCCTTTGGCCTTACTCTTCTATCAACATCATCAAAGTCTTCAATGGCTTTCTGTTGGCTATACTCAGAACTTTTAAGCTGTGACATATCCATCTTCCATTGAACTAACTGCTGCCATGAAATCAACTGATAGTAGAGCCTGATTTGTTTAGGATTCCACTTCTCAAAAATTTCATTTACAAGTTGTTCTTCAAATTCCATTTGCTCAATAGTGTCCATTACATCATTTTTAAGATCAACAGCTTCTCTGCTGCCATACACATCTTCATGGGCATTCATTTCTTCCTCAATTTCTTGTACTATACTTGCTGCTATTAACCTGATTTCATCTTCATTTACATTCTCTTCTTCTCCATTGAACAATTTTTCTGTTGATTTTATCTTTGAATAAATTTTCAACATTTCATCAATCATTTCTTCAAGGACTACATCACCTGCATAAAGCTCTTCATCAACTTCTGTTGATTCTGAAACTTTCACTTCTGAATAATCTGCAATGTTCTCTATAGCTTTAGCTACTGCTAAATTTTCCAGTGCATCAATGCTATCATTAACATTATCATCTTCATTCCATTCATCTCCAAATGAATTTTCTTCACAATTAAGCATTTTTAAGATCAATTTCATTTCAATCTCGATTGCAATCTTTTTAGCTTCAGTTAGAACTTCTTCATCATAAATTGGTACTTTCTGAATTTCATTTTCTTCTTTAATTGCCAAAAATTTTTCCAACTATTCATCATCTGCACATGCTTCAGCACCAACATTATCATTCTCAAGATTGTCTAAAACATTAACATTTTCATGAAATTCATAAAATTTAGCTTCATGTTCAGCAATAACATTTTCATCCATTTTATTTTCAACTTTGTCTTGTGTTGCAGCATCTACAGGGCTGCTTTCATCTTTCATCAAAATATTTTGATCATGGATACTCTCATGTACAAAGGTTCGCGACCCAACACAGCAGCATTGACCCTGATTGAAAAATAACACAAAGTGTGCAAGCTCTACAGCCTGATCAACATCAGCATCTTCACATACAATAAAAGGAGACTTTCCTCCAAGTTCCAATGTCACTGGCTTAAGGTTGCTCCTGGAAGCTAACTCTAGTACTGCTTTACCAGTATCAATTGATCCTGTGAAAGCAAGCTTGTCAACATCCATGTGCCTTGCAACTGCAGCTCCTGCAGTTGGACCAAATCCCGAAACAATATTCAGGACTCGTGGAGGCAGTCCAACCTCGTGGAAAAGATTTGCTGCATAAAGAGTTGTTAATGGTGTTTGCTCAGCACTTTTTAATACAACGTTGTTCCCACAGGCTAGTGCAGGACCAACTTTCCAAGCAAACATAAGCAGTGGAAAATTCCAAGGAATGATTTGACCTGCAACACCAATAGGTTCATGTAAAGTTTGAACACGATAAGGTCCATCAGCTGGGAATGTAAGGCCATGTATTTTATCTGCCCAACCTGCATAGTAACAAAACAGCCGCACTGCCATTGGCACTTCAACCAAGGATGCTTGCTCATAAGGCTTCCCATTATCCCATGTTTCCAAAGCTGCAATGTCGTCATTATGCTTTTCAAGCAAGTCAGTAAACCGGAGCATAATACATGATCTCTCATAGGCAGTCATTTTTGGCCATGGGCCCTCATCAAAGGCTTTCCGTGCAGCCTTAATATAACGCAGAATTTTGTTAAACTGCTCCTGGTCAATCTGAGGACCTTGCTCAACACCTTTTGTAAAAGGATCACCGACAACACGACTAAGGCACCGTGCTTTTGCCTTTTCTACAAATTAATCATTGCTTTTGTCTTCTTTTACATCTCTAGTCTTTGCATCTTCAATGTTATCTTCTGCTCCAACAAGTATTTCATTAACTTTACCACAATTTCTAGCATTGTCCATGACAGCTATATCAACATTCATGCTTTCCAGCACATTTTCCAATTCTATTTCAACCGTTGATTCACATGTTGCATTATTTGCACATTCTATAACTTCAAATTCCTCGGGTAGATCTTGCACGAGCTGTTGCTCGTTACCAACTTCAGGTTTAGTATCTTCGTCTACAGGTATATCGACATAGTGGGATTCACTGATGGATTGGTTGACTTCAGCTACTACTGTAGAATTTTCTATTGATTCCTTAAGAACCTTAGCTTGCTGCTGAGTTGTGTTTCTCCCCCTTACATCGAATTCTCTTCTCAAGTGTTCCCAGGCTTCTTTAGCACTAGCTGCATTAGCAATCGTGGGTAAAATTCTCTCATTCAAGCCTTGTCAAATGAGGAATAGTGCCACATCATTATTTCTCATATTTTCCATGAGCTCAATCTTTTGACTTTGGGACAAAACCTCATAGGCTGCCTGGTTTGGGGATTCCTTGAATCCATTTTCAACTACACTCAACACACCTTCAGCGCGAAATAGAGTTTTCATTTTAATAACCCAAAATTCAAAATTCTTACCTGAGAAAACTGGAATTGGCAGAAAATTATGACAGACTTCTTCATTTTTCATCTCTGCTACAGCATACAAATCTGCAATGCAAGATTTGAATCTCTTTTCCTTCGACAATTTGAGTCTTTTGCTCTTCGCCATCTTTGTCTTGGATTCTGTTGAAAAAAAAAACACCGAGCTTCTGCTCTTCTGGTCTTAATTTCTTTAAACACGGGCAACAACCCTTTTTATTCTACACGGCTAAACTTCGGCCAGAGCAGGAACACCTGGGCTTTCTTCAGAAGAATCCCAAAAATCAGTTAATTCATTCATAATGACTTCTTGCAACTAGCTCAACCATTATATTGTGGGAGCCGGAGCACCAACTAGAGAGAATCACTTTTGTGGTTTTTAACCATTCCACAAGATTCCTCAGGCTACAGCCTTCACAATTTTCATCCGCAAGAGTAAGCGGGATTTACTAGATTGCTCAACCATTTAACTATGGGAGCATTCAACAATCAATTTGCTCTACCATTAACCATGGGAGCACTCAGCAGTAACACATCAGAACTGAGAGGAATTTATAACTGACAACTTCAGCAACTCGGCTGCAGCAACATGCCTATGCATTCTGGAGGGTCTTCTTCTTTCTCAAAAGAAAAATGGCCTCCCATACAATACTGGATTTTCACCAACACAAATGTTTGCTATACAATGGGTTTACCAATCAAATCCACTAACAATTCTGAGAGATTACACCAGCAACTGCTACTTCATTTCCATAATGGCAGCACTTTCGGCACATAAGCAATATGACTCATAGTTGCACAGACAACACTACAAACCATGTCCAACAATAGAAAAAGGATTTAAATGTGGACTTTTACAAGCTATCAGGCTCAATATGGATGCAGAATTAGACAAAGTTGCGTTACAACTCTTTCTTAAACCCAACAAGTATGGTTCCCTTCACCAGAATACAGAGGAAACAAATGGCTATAGGCTTCAACTAACCCCAAATGAAGGGGACAGAGCAGAAATAAAACCCCGAAAAACAGAGCATAATAGAGTGTTAAACAGTGCTACAACACTTCATTCAGTCCAAGACATTGGAGAATCTAGACTTCACATTCAACAAAAGTCACAAAACCCATCAGCAACACGACAGAGGTTTACCTTTTAGACAATGTGAGGAAGAGTAGCTCAACATTCATCGGCACAAACCAAAACTTGAAGACTTCTTCAACAACCAGAAAGGGTTTCCTTCATACACGTCCAGAGAAACTACCTCACTCTGTAGCTATGAACAGAAATGGTTCAATTCACTCAGTAAAGGAAGATGACCAGCGACGAGGGTCATTGCAAAGATGGCTGCATCTATCCACGACAACATCGACTCATCCAGCACCATAAATGGGTCTCATGGGATATCTTCTTCTCAACAAAACAAAAAATATGTATGGGCTACGGCCCTCTCCTATTTTTATCATCCACGGCCTCTTCAAGGCTTCTGCATATTCAACCACATGAATGGCGACTCCCCTTTTTTTTTATAATCCAGTCGCACACAATCTTTTGAGAATGTACAGGGTGTAAAACTTCTCAATCCACTGGAGTGCTCACCCCAGGTGCAACTCTTAACTCATACACTACACACAGCAAAAATTATGTTGTTTGGTCCTTTCTCACAACAGCCAGCCGTCTTCATGTGAGTGTCTTCCCATTTTTCTCACAAAAAGGAATGTAGCCTCCACCTTCGACCATAACCTTGGACGATACGGGAAATTTCCTTCCTACATGCCGCCACCTGCTGCCTTACCTCAGATCATATTGCACTGGAACACCTCCTGCAAATAGAGAGGGGAGAGACCTCTTCAATTGCATGCCATTCTCATTTCTACAGATTGAGAGAGATAATGGAAGGCTTATATGGTGAAGACAGGAAGTACCCACCACATGAGAGACTTGTCTATGGACTTTATCCAAGTCGGAACTAGACTCAGGAAGCTCAACCAAGAGTAAAGAGCACAAAACAATAGTGGCGAGAGGTCTCTCAAATGATGGCTCTTTCATTCACAGAACCCATGCAATATTTGCAGCCCATAATACGAATGTCCACCATGGATTCTCTATTTGGTAGAGCAAAGCTACAACAATTACATTCTTTGCGTTCACGCTACAGGCCAGGAGACTTGCAGAGATAGAACGGAGCTCAAAGTTTCTACGCTCTGAAGGGCAACTGGTGTACTCTCGCAAAGGCAGAAGTGGGTGATAGATTCTCTGCAGACGCGACAAAGGACAGAGTGGGAACTGGCGAGCGTGAAGAGCAAGTCTGCTCTGATACCAATTGTGGGAGGGCGCAGCAGAAAACACAATGGCCAAAAAGCCCAGAAAACTCTTCGTTGTATTAAACGTAAAATAGAATAATATACATCACAGGTTTCTGGAATAATCTAGGTGTCCAGAAAGATAAAAAGATTTAGCTTCTCGTACAAGCTAGTGGTTTCTCAAATTCTGAGAGGCATGGTCTGCCATCTAGATGCATCTACAGCCATTCAATGCATGCCTTCTCGAGGCTTCATTTATAAGCTATCTCTCTTATTTACGAAATTACAAAACCCATATTTAATTCGCATGATAAGTATGATAGCAGGTAAGTATTAAAGAGGGTGGTTGGTTGTAATTAATTCTAACACTAATCATACCTGCATAAGCAAATATTCAAATATTAAAACATCAGAAACGAAATATACAAGGTAAAAGATAGAAATACAACAAGAAGTTAATTATATATTATCTGTTAGATGCCTCGCAGAGTCTTCAAGACTCTAGAGATGGCCGAACATGTCCTTCTTAGGAGAAACCCTAACTTTAAAAATGCTTAACACAGGGTTTGTGTCTTGAACTTGTAGGCTATAAGCCTTGGCTTACGGCATGTCACAATATGTAAGGTACACTGCTCCACCTTCACCATACCTGCAACACCAGGGTAAATGAGTTAGTATATCTAAGCAGTATCTTATCTATTCATAAATAAACTTTGGAATGAACAGTAAAATCGAAATAGTATGTATAGCTTAAGATTTTTTTTTAACCCTTTCCTTTCCTTACAGTCGTTGGCGCGGGTGCGAGGGTTACTCCTTCAAATACCCCTTGGAGTTAACCTTTACAAATATATTACAAAATAAACTAGTGTCTATAATTTATATAAATGATAAAAGTAAAATGGAATTTCTTTAGGTGTTACAGTAGTTACCTCTAGTGGCATTATGGTTCCTAGCTAAATCCTAACTTGAACAATATAAAAAAACCAGGAATCAAACTCTAAAAACCCTTAACGAAGGCAACGCAGAGCTCAGGCGACGAGCGTAAGGGTTCAATGCATCAGAGTGTGAAGCGATAATGCACCAGGGATCAAACCCTATCCATACGCTAGTAGGAAGAACAACAACCAAAAAGGAGGGTGCTCTTGGCACCTCCTCATGCAAAAACAAGAAATGAACCAAAACTATAGCGCTCGACGTTTTTTTCTATTTCAAGCACAGTACACATTGAATAGGGAACATGTTACAAACTTACCAAACCCGAGACATATCCAGATCAAAGATGAGGAATGGTGGTATCATCCATGTGGATGGTTAAGATCTGAAAACGCTGAACGTGGTCTGAATAGAAATTAAGGGTCAAAATTAACCACTCTTTCCGATTGACAAGTCGAATTCGATCAAGACCACACATTAAAACATTTCCCAAATCATTCACATGGCTGATTATGCAAGCTTAAGCCACGACGTTCAAACATTAAAAAGTCATATCGCTGACTGTCAAGTCAAATGCCATGATGATAAAGCGTTAATGCATTCACATGAATATCATAAAGGTTCAACCACGTTGTCAAAGCGCACGCATCCTCCATCCTGTCAAGGCTTAGTCAGAAGGTTATTTTAAAACTTATGATTAGTGTTACAAGCCAATCCAAACTTTATACATGGTTTAATTACTTTCAAGTCAAGGTCGAACTATGGTCATTGATCTGTTGGTCAATAGCGTAGTAAATTTATCAGTGAACAAACATTACAAGTTTAATCTATGATTATGATGACATAGTATTTAAATCATCAACCTTATCATAAATATTGAAACTAAGAGCTTAGTCAAAGAATAATGTCCCAAAAATAGTAAAAATTAAAAAATTTCCTCTTACTGCTAAAATGTCTAAAATAGATGATGTGTTTACAAATTAACTTCAGTACTAGGAAGTTTGTGTTGGTACTTAGTTTGATTCAATAAGAGTCTTGTTTTTAAAACTAAGCAAGTTAGTTTTCCAGTCGTGTTTTCTACGGAAGTGATGAAGTAAGGTAGTCTGATGTATATGTATCCTTATAGCAAGTTTATAAATGCTAGAGTAAAACTTTAAGGTCCTTCTTTCACTTTTGAGGTTCGTATGTATGTTGAGTTCATTTACAATGTTTAAACTGATATATTCAGGCATGATGGACAAGGTTGAGGGGAGGTTGAAATACTTGGGAACCTTGATGATGATAATAAACCTACCATTGGCAGAGCTGCCGAGATGTAAGGGGTGAGTAGTGGAATTGACTGGCTTACTTAGCAAACTTTGCTAATGCACTAATTCCATGTGTTTGCATGTGTACATCCATGTTTTCTACCTAGGCTACCTATATCGAAAATCTAAGAAGAAACCTAGTGCTATGCGCTGCTTAGTGCCAAGGACTAACACTTGTCAAAAGTCATGGTATGAATTAAAGGTCATGACCCTATCGCACTTCTAACTATATCACAGTGATGGAAAATATCGAAACATTAAAGTGTTAAATGCTGAAAATGACCGTCACGTGGCTTGGTAGCGAGCTGGGCAAAAGGGTTCTTGTCTTGGCCTTCGCTTCTATCTTGGTCATTTGTTTCATAGTTCCTTGTTTGAGAGTGGTTCCCCTACTGCATCTGGATGGGCAATGCCCTGACATGAGCTAATGTCATGGTCAGTGCACTCTAGTTTTCTATGGGAAAAATATCATGATTTCACTGCCAGGTAGCTTCTACCCTTAACTTGAAGATTTCCTTCATTTCAACTGTAAGTTTTTCATTTGTCTTAGGTTTGACTCCTAGTTTTATTTGGTTTTGTTGACAAGTTGAGGCCTGGTGCACTTAGCAATAGATGCTAGCAAGTGACCGAAACTCTTGGCTTTGGCATTTAAAGGGTAAGTTCAGGGCTTACTTCCATATTCACTCCTCCTTGTCGCAGTTTATGGGGAAGAGTTATTAATTTGTTTGAAGAAGGAACTTTGTGATGCCTCTTGGCTCACTGTACTCATTTTTTGGAGTTCCTATGGGGTCGCCTTTTGGCTGGACTGGTGGTGGATGTAATTAATTTGTTAAGGGAAGAAACCCATAGGGGTTTTCATTTTGATACACAGTAGCCTGACTGTGGACTCTGCCAAATCTCTTATGACTTATTTGTGGAAGGTGATATCTCTATTTTTGTAAATGGGGTTTTGAAAGGAATAATGGAAAAATGGGGTCTCATCGGCATTAGCATATCGTTTCTCTGTTGATATTATGGTGCCTTTGTCAATTCTTTTATATGATTTCTTTGGGAAAAGTTTCATATTACTAAATGGTAGATAGCCCCTTGAATGTAACCTGGGGAGTTTAATGTGTATCACCCTGTGCGTTTTTGTTTCTATTTAAATCTAAAAGTAAGATGTTGTAACCCTTGATGGAAGATATGCGGGTTTAAATGCTTTTCTTAGAAATTTTGTTTTCGTTTTCATGCTATGTTTCTAGTGTTGGTAGTGGGATTCGACTCCTCAACCCGCGTCTTCGACTTTTAGTCTACAGGAACTATTCATATTGTATTTTAAATGATAGTGTATCATCTGGAGCTCAATGGTTAGCCCGTGGAGGATTTGATTTTGGAAACGAGGATTTAACCTCCTATGGTTTTCGTAGATCGTTTTAACTTTTAAAGAATGAATGTTTCTAGTTTCCAGAAAGGTTATGTGTTGGTTTTAACTCAAAGTGGTTTCGATTTCTTCTTGGAAGAGATAGTGCCCACTAGGGTTTGATGATTTGTACTAGAAATTCGTAGACCTAGTGTTCTAGATAACTCAGCGATCCAAATGGGAAAATCTGGACCTGTGTTTGGTTTCCTTTCAATTTTTTTCTTGAAGTGTAACATTTACGTAGATGATTAAAATTTTTTGTTGAACAGATTTTAAATTCTAGAAAGATCCGAATTACGAACTTGTAATGGCCATTTTGGGTCCGAAATGCGGTTTCGCTGATAGCTTCATCACGGATTCTCACTTGATGATATCCGGATCGCTAGTCGATCTTTGAGAAGATCTTTGCTCCTCCGACTTGATCAAACAAGTCATCGATTCTAGGGGTGGGTAATGGTTCTTAATGGTCAACTTGTTGGGTTGGCAGTAATCGATGCACATCCACATCGTCCCATCCTTCTTCTTAACAAAGAGTATCGGTGCTCCCCAAGGAGACACACTCGGTCGAATGTACCCTTTGTCGATCAGTTCTTGTAACTAAAGCTTGAACTCCACCAATTCTGGTGTGCTCATGCAGTAAGGAGCTTTGGAAGCTGGTACTGACCTGGGTGTTAATTCTATGGAAAAGTCTAAGTCTCGTTTGGATGGTAACCCCGGTATTTCCTTGGGAAATACGTCTTTGAAATATATGAGGACTGGGAAGTCATCAATCTTTTGTTCCCTATCAGTTTCTATGGTTTGGATATTGACTGCAAAGAGCTTATAACCCTTTCTAACACATTTCTTTGCTTGTAAGGAGGATATCTGCCTTACGGAGACTTTCATAGGGATACCTTGAATCGTCTTCGGATTCCCTTGGTCATCCCTGCATAGTAATGACTTGTTCAAGCAGCCTAGTAGGGCATCATGTTCTTCCAACCAATCCATGCCTATAAGTACATCGTATCACCCTAGGGGTAGAATATTTAATTCTAACCTAGTTGGGAAACCATTCAAATCTATTTCACAAGTTTTAACTAACTTGGAGACCTTTCTTTTGGTACCATTGGCTAGTTGTACCAGCCATGGTTTCTCATGGTTCTCTCATATTAACTTACAAGTGTCAACTATCTTAGGGGAGATATAGCTTTGGCATGCACTGGGATCTATCAAAACTGAAACTGTTGTGTTTGAGATCTTACCCTCAATTTCAACCATGGTGGCCTGGTGATATGCCTGTCGGTCGTCAAGAGCAGCATAAATCCTGGGGGTTCTTGCCATGTCTCCTACGGTAGGGTTTGCTTGGATTTTGTGTAACACTCCATCCATTTTGCTGGGGCAGTCTCTGTAGTAGTTGGGCCCTTGGCATTTCCAACACAATATGGTTGGTGGTGCCGCCTTTGACCTTTTGTTGAAAGCGGTCATGTTGGCATGCGGTGGGGGTGCATTTGGCCGTGCTTAGGGTCGATTGAATCCTCTGTTGGGTGGAAAAATCTTGTTTTGTTTTTGATAAGGTGGGGGTCTGAAACCCAATTTTCGGTTGTCTAAAAAGGTTCTAAACCTATCTTTGTTTCAACTCATGTTGTCATTTCTTGGCTACCCATGTTCATAACAGAGTCTAGCTTTGTGTAAAATCACGTCTAAGGCTTTGGGCAAGCCAAATTCAATATTTTCCCTAAAATTGGGTGGTAGACATCCCAAGAATTGTTGTATCTTGACTTTTTCATCATTTATGTAAGGGTCATAATGCAACAGATCTAAAAATCTTTTGATGAAAGCTTCCATTGTTAGGGAGCCCATCTTCAATTCATGGAATTCTTTGGTCTTTTCGTCAAAGAATCTTTTAGACATGTATTTGTCCTGAAATATTCTTCTCAAGGCATCCCATTTTATGTCCCTCAATTCCTATCCTTTGGTGTGTTTCAAATCTCTCCACCATCTAGCTGCTTTATCATTTAAGTTGTAAATGGCCAAATGGGCTTGCATTTCACTAGAATAGTTATGAACTTTGAAATACTTATTCATTCCTAGCAATCACTCCTCAACCTTCTCCCCAAAATTAATCTCTCCATCATATGTTGGGGCTTTAATCTTTCTGAATTCTCCTTGCAAATTGTCGTCACTTTTCCTCCGTTTCTTGCAAGGAGGTGGTGAACTGTCATCGTTGGAAGAGCTCTTACAGTCCTCTTCCATTGACTCAGGTATGTGTTCTTCCTGCTCCTCTTCCTTAGTACTGGTTGATTTCTTTGTGTGGCAGTTTGTCCTTTTAAATGTATCGGTTGAGAGTGAGGGCTACCCACAGGGCTTTGCCCATGTTAAGCTCTGAAGAAGAGACTTATTTATAGCTTGCTGTTCTCGTGTTTCTTGCATGTTGTCATCTTTGAACCTTTGGAATTCTTCCTGTAGATTTTGCATTGATATCATTAAATTTGAGTTTAATTCCACCATAATTTCTTGCTCTCATGGTGGGGAGTTCAAATTTCCATTTATGCTGTTGCCTTTTTCTGTATTCATTTTCAGACAGTTATTCTACTTGCAAGATTGTATAAATGTCAAGAATAGAAAATATGTTAGTTTATCTACACATATAAAATAAATTCATAAATGTATGTTTCTGGTTTATGGGTATCTGCAGCAGATGTTTCTTCTTGTAATGAGCCCAATAGGTCACTCGGTTTTGTAGCTGGGCTCTGATACCCCTTGTAATGTCCCAAAAATAGTAAAAATTAAAAATTTTCCTCTTACTGCTAAAATTTCTAAAATATATGATGTGTTTACAAATTAACTTCAGTATTGGGAAGTTTGTGTCGGTACTTAGTTTGATTCAATAAGAGTCTTGTTTTTAAAACTAAGCAAGTTTGTTTTCCAGTTGTGTTTTCTGCTGAAGTGATGAAGTAAGGTAGTTTGATGTATATGTATCCTTATAGCGCGTTTATAAATGATAGAGTAAAAATTTAAGGTCCTTCTTTCACTTTTGAGGTTCAGATGTATGTTGAGTTCGTTAACAATGTTTAAACCGGTATCTTTAGGCATGATGGACCTGGTTGAGGGGAGGTTGAAATACTTGGGAACCTTGATGATGATAAACCTACCATTGGCAAAGTTGCCGAGAGGCAAGGGGTGAGCAGTGGAATTGACTAGCTTAGTTAGCAAAATTTGCTAATGCACTAACTCCATGTGTTTGAAGGTGTACATCCATGTTTTCTACCTAGGCTACCTATATCAAAATTCTAAGAAAAAACCTAGTGGTATGCGCTACTTAGTGCTAAGGACTAACACTTGTCAAAAGTCATTGTATGAATTAAAGGTCATGACCTTATCGCGCTTCTAACTATATCACAGGGATGGAAAATATCGAAACATTAAAGTGTTGGTTGAAGTGTTAAATGCTAAAAACGACCTTCACGTGGCTTGGTAGCTAGTCGGGAAAAAGGGTTCTTGTCTTGGTCTTCGCTTCTGTCTTGGTCATTTGTATTGCAGTTCCATGTTTGAGAGTGGTTCCCCTACTACATTTGGATGGGTAGTGCCCTAACCTAAGCTACGCTCATGGTCAGTCCAGTTTAGTTTTCTACGTGATGAATATCATGATTTCGCTACCAGGTAACTTCTACCCTTAACTTGAAGATTTCCTTCATTTCAACTGTAAGTTTTCATTTGTCTTAGGTTTGAATCCTAGTTTTATTTGGTTTTGTTGATAGGTTGAGGCCTAGTGCACTTAGCAATGGATGCTAATAGGTGATCGAAACTCTTGGCTTTGGCAGTTAAAGGGTAAGTTCAGGTCTTACTTCCACATTCACTCCTCCATGTTGCAGTTTATGGGGAAGAGTTATTAATTTGTTTGAAGAAGGAACTTCGGGATGCCTCTTGGATCATTGTACTCGTTTTTTGTAGTTCCTATGGTGTCGCCTTTTGGCTGGACTGGTGGTGGATGTAATTAATTTGTTAAAGGAAGAAACCCTTGGGGGTTTTCATTTTAATACAGAGTAGCCTGACTTTGGAGTCTACTAAATCTCTTATGACTTATTTGTGGAAGGCGATATCTTTGTTTGTGTAAATGGGGTTTTGAAAGGAATAATGGAAAATTGGGTTTTCAAAGGCATTAGAATATCATTTCTCTGTTGATATTATGGTGCCTCTGCTAGTTCTTTTATATGATTTATTTGGGAAACATTTCATATTACTAAATGGTAGATAGCCCCTTGAATGTAAACTGGGGAGTTTAATGTGTATCGCCCTCTGCATTTTCGTTTCTATTTAAATCTAAAAGTAAGATGTCATAACCCTTGATGGAAGATATGGGGGTTTAAAAGCTTGTCTTAGAAATTCTGTTTTGGTTTTCATGCCACGTTTCCAACGTTGGTAGTGGGATTTCACTCCTTGACCTGCGTCTTCGATGTTTAGTCTACAGGAACTATTCATATTGTATTCTAAATGATAGTGTATTGTTTGGAGCTCAATGGTCAGCCCGTGGAGGCTTGATTTTGGAAATGAGGGTTTAACCTCCTATGGTTTTCGTAGTTCGTTTTAACTTTTAAAGAATGAATGTTTCTGGTTTCCAAAAAGGTTATGTGTTGGTTTTAACTCAAAGTGGGTTCGATTTCTTGTTGGAAGAGATAGTGTCCACGAAGGTTTGATGATTTGTACTAGAAATTCGTAGACCCGGGGTTCTAGATAACTCAACGATCCAAATGGGAAAATCTAGACCTGCGTTTGGTTGCCTTTCGTTTTGTTTCTTGAAGTCGAACATTTACGTAGATGATTAAAAGTTTATGTTGAACATATTTAAATTCTAGAAAGATCCAGATTAGAGAAATCATGTTTCTAGTAATGTTTGACATTGGAAGAAGATGGTATCTACAGTAGCTAGGGTTCTGTTGTAAATTAAACGCAAGGTATTGATTCCTCAATGAGTTTATGTAGTTTGTTAAGTTTTGAGACAGAATCATATTTTTCTAACAAAGAAATAAATCCTAAAGAAGAAAATAATTTGCAACACAGTATGAGTGTTTTTGGAAATAAAATACAACTTTAGATATGTGAGGTTTTCAAGAAAATCAGTCATCAATTTAGATATTGATTTGGTTTCTAAAGTTTCTGCTAACATGGGTGTCTAGCAAAGGCTAGCTAGGCTAGCCCTGCTAGACCTTTAGCTGGTTTTAAATCATATTCCTAACTTAACAGAGATAATGAATTCTATTTAATGGTACCTTTGATCCTACAATGTAAACCCGAGATCCCATGCCCAATGGGCCTTGCTCTATGAGATAAATAACACTAAAAAGTTTAGGGAAAGCAATGTTGTATAATAAAAACTATTTTAATGTTCCTAGCTTCTATTGTAAATTGAAATGGAGAATTAGTAGTTCATACTTGGTTGCCTTGAAGTTTGATCCTCTTCTACAGAAGCTACACACTCAAACAATAATTGATGCATAAAACTTACGGACTTAGCTGAACTATAGAATGATCTTTTAACTGGGTAACTTTGGGGCTACCATGTTCCTCCCAACCATGACCCTCAGACCGTTCCTAGTTCTAATTGGATCCCCTCGAGCTGGTTCCAACATGCAATAAGAGAAGTAGAGGCCCTAGGTTGAACTGTTGAATCAGATCTATAAATTAATGTGGGACTGCTTCAGTCACTACTACATATGGCCAAAATTGCCATGTTTTTTCATTGTAATTGCCACGATTTTTCATCCCTATTGCAACGATCTAGGGTTCATTTTTTCGTGGAACCTAATTCGTGGATATAGGGACGAAGATTCCCCGCCGTGGAAATAGAAACGTTTCTCAATGGCCACGTGTCACCTTCGCAACAATCCTCATATCTTCGGAAAATTAATTCTTCCACGAAGTTTTGTCGATATATCAATGCCCGTCATCTATATGTTTCCACACAAATGCTTTACCTGCCACGAAATTTCGTGTTTATAGAGACGAACGTGAATTAGCGGTGCATCGCTATAGCAACTCATGTTTGTGGTAGGTTCAACATCTGCGTGGTAGCATCTTATACAGCTCCACGAAAGTTCGTCACAATAGAGATGATTAGATTCACTAACTTTCATGGCAGGTTCAGCATCTGCGTGGAAACATTTCTATGCTTCCTTGAAACTTCGTCTCTGTATCCATGAAATTGCATCTCTGTATCCACGAAAATTCGTGGTAGGAATCCGTCGATATTGAGATGATACGTGGAAGTGTTAAAAAAAAAAATCCTAAATGGTAATCATTGAATCAGTGTTAGTGGTTGTGTTTGAATGGACCAAAATGAGGATAAGAACAAGAGAGTTGCCTCCATTCTTCATAATTGCTACATTCAGTATCCAATAGATTTGAGCCTTGAGGACACATATCTGAGGATGACTTAGGAGAACTATTACTTTATTTACATAGTCATTTTTATACTTGGTCACCAAATTGAATTGCCAGAAATCCTGAAAGTGCCAGAAGTTTGAGCCAAGTATCAAAGGTTGATAATGCCAGAGGTTGAATGCTTGAAATGATAATGTTGAATAGTTGAGGAGCTCTCACTATGATTGAAGGTGTATGCCAATAGCAGGCTCCTCAAAAAGCAATGAGAATATTGAGAAGATCTAATGACATAAGTGATGAGACATGATCAGCTATGATTTTGATTGGTGCAACACTACGTATCAAACGGGTTTGAGAAGTGAAATAATGTCATTATAAACAGAGTATTGAATCTCATAAAAATGGAGAAAATCTTGAAGGTATTGGCAGAGTGTGCTCATGACAATCAAGGTTTGAATATGTTAATATGTTCCTTTGACATATTACTATTGGGAGAGAAAATCAACAATGTGTCTTGACATTAAAGACATGAAACCTGAGCTAAAAGCTCTATGCAAAATCCTAAGGATGGAGTCGATACTACTAGAGTTTCTCTCAAGGATTAGTACTAACCCTAGCATTGATCGAGGTCATGAAATGGTTTAAGGAATCACTGAGAGAATACACTGAAAGAAAGAGCATAGTTGATTCGCACATTAAGGGCATGAATTCATGAAGACATGAAGTCAATGTGAAATCATTGAGCTTTGGAAATGGCATGGAAAATTATAATTGACTGTCATATATATATATATATGGGCGGTGTCCTGGAAAGTCACATTGAGAAAGATCCTAAGAGATGAAGAAAAGAATCTAAGTCCAAGTCAATGAGGTCTTCCCAAATAGTCATGTGTTATATCATTTGTATGTTAAGCACTTTGCAAATCAGTTTAGCACTTCAAGTCCCTTTTGGTAATTTTAGAGAGTAAGTGCAGTAGCTTAGTAAACTTATTATGACAAATTTAAAAGATCAGAAGAGATATAAGCATCTTATTCACATTTTCTAGCAAAATTATGGCAAGTTGTAAGGTCTTTTGGAAAATGCAAAGACTTGTTTCTCTCTTGAAATACAAAGGGATTAGATTTTCAAGTATCAAAACTATATGTGTGCCTTTTTAGGATGGTATGTTGATCTTATAGTAAGACTTGATGTCAATCTTTTAAGTGTTATCCTTGGCTTTGTGAGGTGAGGTCGGATCAATTGTGAAGACAATTGTGCAACCTTATACTTTGGTGGATACAAACTAGCAGAGACAAAAGCTAATGTGATTTAAAGGATGCAAGTTTAAATACATGTCCCCTCTTTAATAGTATGACCAGTAAGTGGACAAGCCAAAGTATGTGTATGAAAAGGAACTATCTTCTTTTGTTTCAGACTTATTTAATATGTAAAATTCAGTATATCCTTGAACTCTTAGATAGTACTAAATACAAGCAATTGTAAACTACAGGAACACTGGAGTTTTGACTGACTGTCTCACCAACAATGATATTTTCCTTGAATACAATATTCAAATCTATTGTGACAATAGATACTACAAAGCACAAAATCATATTTATGAGGATTTGCAAACTTGGGAATGAGATTGGATGACTATCCCTTTTTGCAATATGAATTTGGTCTCCATTGTAGAGTCCTCAATGCGTGGAAATGGTTGTAAATCAAGAAGAAAAATCTGTATAGTTCCTTGGATGACTTGAATGGGCTTGGTATTTAAAGCTGGTAGATAGTGGGTATAAAAATATGTACCCATCTCTCCTTTGGACACTTTGAAAATGCGAACAATGATATATAACAACAGCTTAGATGACCATATTGTTGCAGTGAAATATGTGCCTTTGGTACCTCAAAAGCACGAACAATGAAGCAAGACTTCCTAGTCAAGACCGCACTTTAGATAGCAGAGATGATAGTATTGTATCTTGGCTAAAACACCCTCTAAGAAATGACTACACCCTTCTCAAGGAACCCATGGTGAACCATATGCAAGTCATGACCCCCCTTCGGAGATAGAATAAGATGGAAACACCACAAAGATAAAGACTTAAAGAGGCGATTTTGTTCTTTGGAAGGTATTGGAGGAGCGATAGGAACTGGCAGTGCTAGAGCAGTCTCTTCAGGCTTTGGAAGTAGCACAAGATCTCTAGGCTTCCAACTAGAAGGGACTTCCATAACTGGAGGAAATGGAACATGATCTCCAGGCTTCCATACTGGAGGAATTGCGGGCCATTCAATTCCCATTCCAGCCCTCCACCTAGAATCAGTGGTAGTGTTCCAGGGACAACCTCTAGCATGGATTTTAACAACTTTCTCTAAAGCATGTTCCACAATTGCAACAAGCAATGGCTCTATAATTGTTTGTTTTAGGATTCCAACATCCAAGTCTCATATTGATGAATGCAACAAGCACAATAGTCATCAAAATCATTAAGGATTGTACTTCTAAGTTCTAATTTCCTATATTTTGGTGTGCAAATAGTCATCTTTTGGTGGGGAATGTTGGGTTTGGAATTGTGTTGTAACTTCTATATTTCTTCTTGAGTCTTCATTAATGGCTAATGAATGGATGACCTGGGTATCATGCAATACTTTTTTATCATACCCACAACCAGCAGCATGTGCCTTTCCACAAAATAGGCAACCATTTTTCAGTATTGCACTAATGACATTCTTCAACAAATCTATCAAAGAGACAAGAAAATTTATTGACAAGAAATTACCCATGAAGAAAACGTGCTTGCATCTTGTTCCTCATGTCCAAGTGAACCTGGCATCGTTTTACGGCATGTATTGTATCTGTCCAAATGTACCAAGCAAAAAATATGTTAAGTTACCTATATATATGTTAAATTAAGAGTTGATAATGCATAAACACATGAGATAGAAGATATGTTAAGTTACCTATATTCACATACTGATATCCGACCTTGGATAATCCAATGGAGATCATTGCATTACTTGTATCATGTAAATTCATAAGAAGGCACTGAATTTAATATTATATTTTGACTGGAATAATTATTTATATGTATAAGCCAAAACCTTTTCTAAAGATGACTATCTACAAGCGAGATAAGAAAGCTACCTATTCCAATCCCATGTGCATTCTTCTTAGAAGTACGACCCATGAACACCTTAAAAGTTGAAGGTTTCCAATTCAGAATATGGATACGCTCAAAAAAAATTTCAGAAAAACTAGTGAAACATTAGAAAACATCTATCTCTAGTCTTCCACAAACCTTATTTTAAATAGTAGACATCTGTGAGCAGCATAATTCAATACACACGATAAATACTCCAGGACTACTGTATTGCAAGCTTCCATATGTACAACCAGTAAGTTCTTAACACAGTCTCTTTGGTATATTCATAACTGCCATATCAACAGATTATAATTGCTTACAATGACAAGCAAACTAAAACAATAAACTAATATTCAGTAGCATGCAATAAAATAAACAGGTATATCATATAACAGAAATAGAGATATAGTTGAAGATACCAACCAGCTGGGTGTGAAACCATTATTGAAAATATACTCAGAAGTGTTACTTTCAACAAAGATTGATTGTGCCTCGGAGAGGCCAGTCTTATCTAGGAACCAGCTGACCCTACAAGAGGGTGTGTACAAACCAGAGAGAGAGAGAAATGACTAGAGTTGATTAGGTCAATGACAGTCAAGCATAGTACATAACTCAACATAAATTAAGTCACAAAAATTATAAAGTTCGACAAAGTCAAGTACTGTATAAGACCAAAACTTCAGCAAGGTGGTATAAAAAAAATGGAGGGTAAATGACCGCATTAACCACAAGTCTTAGGGAAGGTACCACAAGTCCAATAATAAATAAATCAAGGTGGGGAAGGTACAACAAGTATTTAATAACTCAATCAGTAACAGGTAATAAAATAAACATATCGATCATATAACAATAAGTGAGTTATAGTTGAAGATCTCCGCGTCAACATTAAACAAAAAATCACATCTGAAGTGTGGGTACAAATATAAACAATGGTCATAAAATAAGAAAAATATAAACAACGGTCATAACATAGGTGTGGGTAGTAGAATACCCATGACCCTTAGAACCAAAGGTATGCTCCAAATGTCGCCAAACAACCATAGGACTCTATAAGAGAAAAACTTCAACGAGATGGTTTTTAAAAAGTTACTCCAAATGTCGCCAAACAACCATAGGACTCTATAAGAGCAAAAATTCAACAAGGTGGTTTTTAAAAAGTTACTAGACCAATCATAGCTCAATCAAGGTGGGGAAGGTACAACTAGTCATATCTCTCTCAAATGTACAGACATTCCATATGACCTGAAAGTTCATCATCACAGTATAAGGAAGGGTGGTGGGATGCCAAATAAAAATATCCATCATTTCTCTCTATGCAATCTGGATAGCATCACATAACAGTTAAGTACCTTGTACTATAAAAAATAAAGGCCACCTATTTAACCTTTAAATTTAGGAATATGGTCTACAAAAGCAATATTTCATCACAATTACCATCCAAATTTCTGACTAGTGCCAAAGCAACAATAAAAGATTTAATAACATAATTTTGATCTCTATCAACTTCAGGACTCCTCTTTGGTCCCTATGCTGAAGTTGGTCCTTGAGATGTAAAGTTAAGTAAAGAGATCAAACTGGTTTACACAGTCCACATACTACAACAATTAAGCACGCAGATGATGAAAGAAAGGTACAGTAACATAAAAATTCTACAACTGAATGATAAAACGATACTATTTCTGAATAGTGCTAAAGCAACAGTAAAACATTTAATAACATAATTTTCATCTCTTTTAGTAGCATGTCATAAAATAAACATATTTATCATATAACAGTAAGAGAGGTATAGTTGAAGATATCATTTAACCAAAAATCAGATCTGAAGTGTGGTACTATTTCTGAACAATGCTAAAGCAACAATACAAGATTTTACAACATAATTTTTTATCTCTATCAACTTTAGCACTCCTCTGTGGTCTATGTGCTGAAGTTGTTTCTCAAGATGTAAAGTTAAGTACAGACCTCAAACAGGTTTACACAGTCCACATACTACTACAATTCAACACACAGATGATGAAAGAAAGGTACAGTAACATAACAATTCTACAGCTAAATGATAAAACGGTACTATTTTTTAATAGTGCTAAAGCAACAGTAAAACATTTTATAACATAATTTTCATCTCTTTCAGTAGCATGTCATAAAATAAACATATAGTTGACAATAACATATCGATCATATAACAATAGTAGAGGTACTATCACTCAATCACTTCTAATCTTCCATATAACATTTAACCAAAAATCAGATCTGAAGTGTGGTACTATTTCTGAATAGTGCTAAAGCAACAGTACAAGATTTTACAACATAAATTTGATCTCTATCAACTTCAGCACTTCTCTCTAGTCCCTGTGCTAAAATTGGTCCTCGATATGTAATGGGCAGTAATCAAATTATAAAGAGTGATGATGATCGAAGTCATGATGAACATATATAATATATCTAATATAAACATAATCAATGTTTCAGATTTGTGATGACATTTAAATTTAAAACTCAAATTCTAAGAAAATAAAAGATATAAATGGGAAAATTCCTTAGAGAATCAAATTAAAGATAAGTACCTCATAACTATACCAAATAAAATTTATCTATGTAGCATACTAACAATGTTTCGTACTAACAACATCGACATCCATCAAAATAGAAATCATGAATTTATGTTGCATCTACTTTTTTGTTGTTTTATGTTTCTTTGCATGTAAAAAACTTGTGAGTGGGGTATCACAATCATCCAATGGCGCAGTATTTACTGTGATATCTCCTATTATTGTTTGTGTTTCCATGCCCTCATTTATGCCACTTCTTGTACGTCGCTGAGCAAGGCGTGGAGGCAGTTCTGTAGGGGTGTCAACTGCAACAACGTAAATTAGCATATATATATAACGTAGAACTATTATTGAAATAAATATTTCATTTTTTTTTATTTAAATTACAATATTTCTCTTTACCAGTCGCTGTAGATGTGACAACTAGGGTGTTAATTGGAGGTATAGTTGCTTCCTCTTGCAGTTCATGCTCCTGAGCTGCATGGTCTTTCATTGAAAGAAGAAAATTTATAAGTATACGTCAGGAAATATATATATCTAATCACAATAGATATTTCTATTTCCAAAGCATACATACCAGAATGGACATTATGCTCCACACTATCATGGGACATGTGCACCCCAACATCAGCTGGTACTTGCTGTGTACCGCTAGATTCACTGCTGCGGTTACATTGTTGCTTAAAAACAAACATAAATTTTTAGTTATGGGTGATATAATTAGAAGTACTAAATAGACTGTAATAGTAATACCATTGGTAATATACCTGCATTTGTGTCATTGGGGAGATTGGAGTCTGCCCCAAGCTTTTCCGATATTCAACCACACTTTTAAAACCAAACTTGAAACCAAGCTTTAGGCCTTCCTTGGTGGTAGCAGCTTGGAACGTATTTCCCTTTAATGCATGATAACACATTTCGAAATTTCCAGTATCAAAATCCGATATTTGTTCGGTATTGTTAAATAAATATTCCCAACAATTAATCATTTAATACTTACGATTCTTGCTCTTAGTTTTCTATAGCCACCCTGGCCCAGTTTATGTTGCCCGTGCTTTTCCATTCTAGCCTTGGTTGCTTTGGATTTGTTAGGTAGCCTATATATGAAAATTTTGAAAACCTTAGATATCAAAAATATCACTTAAAACAAAAAAGAAAAAAAATAATTGAGCTTATTTCAGTAGAAAGATTATATATGTTGTACCTTGCTTTACCAGGCCATGGTTGTTTTCCTTGTCTTTTAAGAAAGTTATCCTTTGCATCATCTATGAGTGCCTTCCACTCTTTCTCCGTAACCATGCGAGGGCGCTCATGCTTGAGGTCAGCTTGCAATCTTTCCCTATATTAGGCCCTAGTATATTTCAAATTCTCACCGGCTAACCTTGCAACAACCTTCCCGTTGAAAGTATTGCCGAACAAGTTGACCACGTGGTCCATTAATTCATCTCTCTTATTTCTATCTTGGCTATTCCACCGTGTGTGAATGGTGGGGCCAAACAGCTCCAAGGCTTTGTCATTCAAATTCCTGTAGAATGCATTATTTACTGCAAATTAAATATGTAATCCATTAATTTAAAATAATTTCAACGTATGACTATTTCAATTTCATGATTAGAATGAATAATTTAATTAATAAATACCAACAATCTTTTGGATCTTGATAGGAACAGAAGAGTCTTCCACCAGAAAGGTGAGATCGAGTGATTTGGTGCTTTTAACTCGTGCTGCTCCAGGAAAACTATCCTGGTTGTCTATAGTATGTTCATCTCCAAAGTCATGTGGAGTGATAGGCTCCATCTCCTCATGCTAAGGAATAGCATCAAGCTCTCGCATGGCGTCATGCTCACTCTCATCAATGCCGTCATCAATGGATTCGAGGCCAATCATAGGAGTGCCAAAAAGCCTCATTGGTACATTGCTTCTTTTTTGCTAGATTGGACCATCACTACTGCCTATAGTTGTCGGGGCAGGTTCTGTAGTCACGGGTTTTAAAAAATCCTAAAAACAATAAACTTTACTTTATCAGATCACTTGGAAAAATAAAAAACATAATATTATATATGAAATCACAACATAGCTTAAAAAATTTGTGAAGATGCCACTTACCCCATAAGATTGTATTCGATCTTGCAGCTCTAGAATCCTTGCCCTGTCCTCCTATGTCAAGGGCTTTTTGCGAGCCAAGGCAAGCATTTCTATGTTTTCCATTTTCAAGGCTGTTCTAAAAGTGTGCAGTGGGTCAGTGGAATAGAAAATTTCTTCCTCAAACCCGTCATCACCCAGATCGTGTGCACGTGACTAAATTCATCAAACAATAAATTAAATTAAGCAATATAATTTTAACATCATTCAAATATTGATATTGTAATGAATATTAAGTCACTATTATGCACTAACAGTTACCTAGCGCAGTGTTATGGCGGGTGAGTGTCCATGATGAACCGTCGCCATGGAAGCACCAGGTGCCTTTCCACAGTCCTGACTGAACCAGTAATCCATCATAATGTCATAAAAATGAACCAATAGTACATCATAAGCTCAGAAAAATGTGATTTTCAATAGTGGACATTGAATGTTAACATACTAAATCAAAAAATTTAGTTTATTTACTAAACAATTACCTGACGGGCCACAGAGTGTGACCTTCCACACTCACTATAATGTCCCCATTTTGACCCCCTTTGTATTAAATCGTAAATGATATAAATATTGTAATTTGATCATGCTGAGGAGCTCAAGTCCAAGGCCCCACCATTGATTTAGCGTTTTATGTATCGGCAACTAAAGAAATAGATGCCTATGGTTCTTGTGCTAAGATAGTTACAATGTAAATAAGACATCATGTAAATACAAATTTTAATGAAAATACCCACAACTGACTATGCTATGCAATAAAGAGATGGGGCATGATTCTACAAGGAATAGGGAGGGGAAATAACCAAACCCTTGAGCCACGAGGGTCAGCCCATGTGTCAATGAGAAAACCCATGAACTCTTAACTATCCATTTTTGTCTCATGTACCCAATCATTTAATTCTTCCAAAGATTGGTTGGGGCAGTTAATGTCTTGGGATTGGAGAAGTATGGCAGTCAGATGTTCGTGCATGGGCAAGCCATCAACCTAAAATCCATATTTTTGGCTTGCTGGGCAAGAAAACCCCCACGAAATGCTGCCTAAGGCAGTTCCTCATCCATTACGCTCTTCGTCTCACGCAAACTGATCTCACTGGAATTTATCCTCACGTTTTTCACCATAACCCTGCGTTTTTCCATGCCCAGGGACTCATTTTTGGTATTGTGCAACAGCTGGGGAAGGAGGGACGCGAATTGGGACTGAGGGAGAGGTTGTTTTTGCCCCTGGGGCATTTTTCTACAATGGGTTGCTCTCCCAGTCGACTTTTCTAGTTGCCAATTCGTTTTGAGTCTTCCCACGTTTTTTTGAAGCTCAGGAAACCCCACCTCATGCATCCCACTGTTGAAACATTTTTCTCATGCTCAGCAAGTGTAGTTTGCTGTTATGTGCATCCATGTTTGATTTGAGCCTGTAAGCAAGAAACTGGAGTGGTAGTGGACAGAATTGGCTTGATAAACCTAGTGTAGGGAGTAACCTCTCAAGAAGATCAAGAGGGCTGGCTACTTTTCTATGCACACCCTGAGAGCACTAGAAAGGAAGGTATGGATTGAGGGACTATGTGGCAGTGAAGAGAATACTTCCTTGTGTTGGGTGTGTAGGCATTGTGAGTGCCAAGCTGAATAGATCTGGGAGGGGTACCCATAGCTGTATGGTGGAGTTCACTAGCTTAGCAATTCTTCCTTCCCATTTCCTAGCAGCCTGATAAACCTAATTGCAGATTGGCTTGGCTCATCTTGGTGTATGCTTGGCTATGTGTGAGTCTGCTGTTCCCTGGTTCCTTGTAGTAATCATGCCCAGCTCGGGGGGTGGCAGTTGCATCAACAGGTTGATAAGAACAATTGGCCTATGGTTGGGTGGAACGTTGCAGTTGCATAGCCAGTTGCTTGGGGCTACCTTATTGAGATAAGTATTCTCTTGTGTTAAATTTGAATTTATCATTTGATGAATATTGGAATGATTGATGGATGTGCTAATGAATTTACTTCCGCTGTGTTTTCAAATGTTTATGCATTTGCATATGTTCATCTTCTTTTTAAATTGAATGTTTATTTACTAAGTATGGGAGTAGATGCCCAGATTTAGTGTCTCGTCCTCTCTATCCTGCTGGTATGGTAGGAGGGGACATTACAGTTTGGTATCAGAGCTGCTGGTTGTAGCATTGGACCTCTATGGGCCAAATCTGATTACAATTACTAGGGAAGATTCCTTCCTGATCACCACAGATCGCAACATAGGGCCTAAAATGGCTAAGTTGGATAGTTTGCAGGGGTAAAGTCACCTCCTGATGAGCAACAGTCATCACTAAAATTAGGGAATATTTCAAAAAATTTCTTAAGTGTTTTTGAAAATTTTTGTTTAAGACTGTTTCGGAAAGAATTCCCGAATGTCTTCCGCAACTGCGGAAGCATTCGGCAAATTGCTCCGAAACTGCGGAAGCATTCCGTGAGTTTTTCCGCAACGCGGAAGAATTCAACAAACTACTCCAAAACGGCGGAAAATTTTTCTAAGTGTTCGGTGTCGAAAGGAAAATTTCAGAAGGAATTCTCTTCCGAAATTGCGGAAGGAATTTTCTTCCGAAATTGCGGAAGACTTCGGCGAATCATTCCGCAACTACAGAAGACTTCGACGAATCATTCCACAACTACATAAGACTTTGCCGAATCGTTCCGCAACTACGGAAAACTTCGTCGAATCGTTCCACAACTGTGGAAGACTTCGACGAATCGTTCCAAAACTGCGGAAGACTTCGCTGAGTCGTTCCGCAATTGCGGAAGGCTTCCGTGAACCTCCCTGAAATTTTGGAAGCGTTCGGCGAACCACCCCACAACGGAGGTGAGTTGAGAATCACCCCGAAACCGTGGGAGCCTTCACCGAATGGCTCCGCAACTGTGGGAGCCTTCGCCAAATGGCTCCGCAACTGCGAGAGCCTTCGTCGAATGGCTCTGTAATTGCGGAAGCATTCCACTAGCTGCCCCACAATTGCGGAAGGCTTCAACCAACCGCCCCGCAATTACGGGAGCGTTTAGTGAACTTCCCATTGCGGAAGCGTTCAGTGAACCACCCGTTGCGGCAGGATTTAGCGAACCACCGTTGCGGCGTGATTTCTAAAATAAAATAAAATAAAAAAAACGAGGGCGCTGCCCTCGACCCACCCTGCAGTGGGGGAAAGCCCCCTTGACCCCCTTTTTGTTTTTCTCCTCGTATGTCGTTGGTTCTAAGAGAATTCTATGATTTCACATTTTCCGATGTGCATGACGTAATTTGGGAATTCTGAGAATATAATGCAGCTAACAATTGTGCTGATGAACACATTTCAGAGAGTCACAGTTACAGCAGGGTAGCACTCTAGATAATACAGTTGGAAAGTTTTGGATCTGGGTTGGGCCAAGAAAATGAACATCATGAATGATGCACAGGATCCCTATTAACCTGAGATAGATGCCATGGGGAAGAACATACACGTTGAAAATGCTGAAACAGAATCTAATGGGAGAAGAAATCAAGAGACTCCTCCAGGTATTGCAGCCACCATGAGAAGCCTCAGGGTGGAGTTGCAAAGCTGTAGAGAAGATAATGAAAGGATGATTAAAGCTCAGGAGAAACAAAATCAGCTGAATGCAGCCATGCTACAGATTTTGACAAACATCCAAAGGCAAATAAACTCTGGGCATCAGACATCAAATCTAGAAAGGGGTGGAAGTAGTTCTAGGAGGAATTCCTGCAAGAGGGCCAGTACCCCAAGAAGAGTTTCTATAGACAGAACATATACTCCAGAAACCTCCTCTAATGAATCATCTGACTCTTAATAATCCATTGAGGGTTCAAGCTCTTCATCTCGCATGAGTAAGAGGAAGAAGCACTACAAGAACAATTCACATGGGGAATTTAAGAAGGCAAAACCTCCTACATTTGATGGAGAGATAAAGTCCGGTCAAGAAGCTAAGGCTTGGCGTCTTGGGATGAGAAAGTATTTCCAAGTCCAATACTACTCGGAAAATATGAAGGAAAGGGTAGCCATCTTCAACTTGAATGAAAGAGCATCTATATGGTGGGAACACGCCAGGCAAGTGAAGAAGATCATTGAAAGGAAGATCGTGTAGAAGCAGTTCAAGAAATACTTCAAGCAGAAGTACCTCTATGACAGGTACTATGATGATAAGATCAAAGAATTCCATGAGCTGAGATTGGGACAATTGACCATGGAAGAATATGCAAACAAGTTCTTGGAGCTGCTGAGGTATGTCAAGTACATTCGAGATGATAAGGTGAAAATTCCGCGTTTCCTAAGTGGAATACCCCAGTCATATAAAGATAGAATTCAATTTGACGAACCTCAAACTCTCAAAGAAGCCATAAGAAATGCCAAGTATTGCTTTGATCAAAACAGAAGCAAACCAGAATTCCATAAGGCATGGAAAGATAGGAAAAACGAAAAGTTTGATCAAAGGAAGAAGGGGTTCAAGCCTCCTCAATTCTGGAATCAGCAAAGGCAGCCATCACAGGTTGTGACTAAGCCAACTAGGATGATGGGAGACAAGCCAAGAGATCCAAAGGAGCCAAGAGAACCACTTCAATGTTGGGGTTGTGGAGGAAACCACATGCTTAGGAACTGTCCACATCGGAATGGGAATGCAAATCAAGTTCACAACATTCAAGGAGCTGAAACTGTGGGTCAAGTGGCGAGGACAATCTCTAGAATCTATGCAGCACTAGAAGACCGCCAGGAAGATCATCAGACAACTGTGGTTGAAGTTGAAGGTAAGATTGTTAAGCAATCTATTTCTATTTTGATTGATCCTGGATCTACTCACAGTTATGTCACTCCTAGAATTGTTGAGATTTGTGCTTTCAAGAAATTAAAGCATAGTAAATCATGGTTAGTTCAACTAGCCACTGGAACCAAGAGAAAAGTTAGTGAAATAGTAGAGAAATGTCCATTATAGATGGATGGGCTATTCACTTATGCAGATCTGAATATTTTGCCACTTGGTTCCTATGATATTCTCATTGGAATGGATTGGTTAGAAGCACACAGGGTTAAACTCGACTGCTATAATAAGACATTTGAATGCATGGACGAAGAAGGAAACCCGAGGGTTGTAAAAGGCATTCCAAAGGTGACTTCTGTTATACAGGTTTCAGCCATGCAGTTGAAGAAGTTCTGTAGGAAGGGATTTCAATTGTATGCAGCCCACATTTTAGAGGCAACATAGAATGAAACTCTGAAATTAGAGGACTATCATGTATTGCAAGAGTTCAGGGATGTTTTTCTTGATGAGATTCTAGGACTCCCTCCAAAGAGAGACATTGACTTTACAATTGAACTTGTGCCAGGAGCGGCACTAGTGTCTAAGACACCGTACAGGATGAGTACACCGGAATTGCTAGAATTGAAAATGCAATTACAAGAGTTACTGGAAAAGAAATATATTAGGCCAAGTGTGTCCCCGTGGGGAGCACCTGTTCTATTTCTGAAAAAGAAAGATGGAACACACAGGTTATGTATTGACTACAGGCAGTTGAACAAATTCACTTTGAAGAACAAATACCCATTGCCCCGAATTGATGACCTTTTTGACCAAATGAGAGGAGCAAAGGTATTTTCAAAGATTGACTTGAGGTTTGGTTACCGTCAGGTAAGAATCAAAGAAGAGGATATCCATAAGATAGCCTTTAGAACAAGGTATGGACACTATGAATTTGTAGTGGTATCATTCGGTGTCACAAATGCACCAGCTACATTCATGTGTCTCATGAATAATGTTTTTAGCAAATATCTGGACAAGTTTGTTCTTGTATTCCTAGACGACATTCTCATCTATTCTAAGAATGAAGAAGAGCATGAAGAACATTTGAGAATGACAATGCAATTATTAAGGGAGCATAAGCTATATGCCAAGTTGAGCAAATGTGACTTTTATAAAGATAGAATTCATTATTTGGGTCACATCATCTCCAACGAAGGAATATCTGTAGACCCTGAGAAGATTGAAATAATTATGAATTGGCCAACTCCAAGGAATGTGAGTGATGTGAGATCTTTTATGGGCCTTGCTGGTTACTACAGGAGGTTTATCGAAGTATTCTCCAAGGTTGCAAATCCGATCACTTCTTTGCAAAAGAAGGGGATAAAGTTTGAATTGTCACCAAGATGTGAGGAGAGTTTTCAACGGTTGAAGAATCTTCTTACAAGTGCACCAATTTTGAAGATTTCAGACCCAGAAAAAGACTTTGTGGTGTGTACCGATGCATGCAATCAAGGACTTGGAGGAGTTCTTATGCAAGACAACCACGTCATATGCTATGAGTCAAGAAAGTTGAAGGAGGATGAGAAGAACTATGCTACTCGTGATATAGAACTTGCAGCCATAGTACATGCTTTAAAGATGTGGAGGCATTCCTTAATGGCAAGAAAATTGGAGTTAAGGATAGACCATTGTGGTTTGAAATACTTGTTTGATCATCCAACTTTAAATGCTAGGCAAGCTAGATGGTTGGAATTTTTGTGTGAATTTGATTTTGAAATCAAACACATAAAAGGGAAAGAAAACAAGGTGGCTGATGCACTCAGCAGGAAGATACGTGAAATGAATTTGGCAGCGCTTAGTACTTGCCAACCAGATTTGAAGCAGCAGATTGTTAACCATATGGTTGAGGATGAAGTGTATGAGCAGATAAAGGGAAAATTGCAGCAACAAAACCTTGAAAAGAAGTATGAAGGCTATCATTTGGGAGAAGGCGGACTTCTTATTTATAAGAATAGAGTCTATATTCCAAATACGGTAGATTTGAGGAGAATGGTTATGGATGAGATCCATAAAGCTCCATACTCGGGTCACCCAGGATATCAGAAAACAATTGCTACAGCAAGGAAATATTATTTCTGGCCAGGCATGAAGAAGGATGTCGCTGAATACATTTCTAAGTGCATGGAATGTCAACAGGTGAAGAGTGAACACCAACATCCAGCAGGTTGATTGTTTCCAGTGCCAATTCCAGAATGGAAATGGGAAGTAATATCCATGGGTTTTATTACAGGATTGCCAATGACTAAGAGACAACATGATTCCATCATGGTTGTGGTGGACAAGTTAACAAAGGCAACACATTTCATACCGGTTAAATCCACACATAAAGCCGATGCCATTGCAAATATTTTCATGAAGGAAATTTTCAGATTACATGGGTTTCCTAAGGCAATAATTTTTGACAGGGATACCAAGTTCACTTCCAATTTTTGGAAAGGTCTCTTTGCAGATTTGGGTACACAGCTAAGCTTTAGTACCGCATACCATCCTCAAACAGATGGTCAAATCGAAAGAGTAAATCGGGTGCTTGAAGACATGCTCCGCATGTATGTAATGGACAAACCATCCAAGTGGGAGGATTATCTACACTTGGTAGAATTTGCATATAACAATGGACAGCAAGCATCATTGGGAATGAGTTCTTATGAGGCTTTGTATGGCAGAAGGTGTATGACACCAGTGACTTGGGACAATCCAGTGAACATAATTGTACTTGGGCCAGAATTACTTAAGGAAATGGAGCAAGAAGTTTTCAAGATCCGACAGAATTTAAAAGCGGCCCAGGATAGACAGAAAAGCTATGCAGATAAACATAGAGTGCATAGGGAATTCAGTGTTGGGGATCATGTGTATCTTAGAGTGAAATCAAGAAAGAGTTCCCTGAAGCTTGGGAGTTGTGCCAAGCTATCACCTAGATATTGTGGGCCATTTGAAGTGCTTGAAAGAATAGGGCCAGTTGCATATAGACTTGCATTGCCTGCTAGCACTAAAGCTCATAATGTTTTTCATGTCTCTTTGCTTAAGAAATACGTACATGATCCTAACCATGTGATTAATTGGGATGTGATCCAGGTGGAACCCGAGGGAGAATTCCAAATCGATCCGTTGTGCATCCTAGACAATAAGGTGCATCCTAGACAATAAGGTAACATTGCTCCGGAAGCGAGCCATCGGATAGGTAAAGGTGCAATGGAAGCACTACGGTGCCGATGAGGCTACATGGGAGCTGTAGGATGCCATGAGGGTGGCATATCCATTTTTGTTCAATTTTGATGAGCACTGAGGACAGTGCTAATGTAAGGGGAGGGGAATGTAATCTCCCCATTTTGACCCCCTTTGTATTAAATCGTAAATGATGTAAATATTGTAATTTGATCATGGTGAGGAGCTCAAGGCCAAGGCCCCACCATTGATTTAGCGTTTTATGTATCGGCAACTAAAGAAATAGATGCCTATGGTTCTTGTGCTAAGATAGGCACAATGTAAATAAGACATCATGTAAATACGAATTTTAATGAAAATACCCACAACTGACTATGCTATGCAATAAAGATATGGGGCATGATTCTACAAGGAATAGGGAGGGGAAATAACCAAACCCTGAAGCGACTAGGGTCAACCCATGTGTCAATAAGAAAACCCATGAACTCTTAACTATCCATTTTTGTCTCATGCACCCAATCATTTAATTCTTCCAAAGATTGGTTGGGGCAGTTAATGTCTTGGGATTGGAGAAGTATGGCAGTCAGATTTTCGTGCATGGGCAAGCCATCAACCTAAAAATTGTATTTTTTGCTTGTTGGGCAAGAAAACGCCCACAAAATGCTGCCTAAGGCAGTTCCTCATCCATTACGTTCTTCCTCTCATGCAGACTGAGCTCACTGGAATTTATCCTCACATTTTTCACCATAACCCTGTGTTTTTCCATGCCCAGGAACTCGTTTTTGGTATTGTGCAAAAACTGGGGAAGGAGGGACGCGAATTGGGACTGAGGGAGAGGTCGTTTTTGCCCCTGGGGCATTTTTCTAGAATGGGTTGCTCTCCCAGTCGACTTTTCTAGTTGCCAATTCGTTTTGAGTCTTCCCACGTTTTCCTGAAGCTCAGGAAACTCCACCTCATGCATCCCACTATTGAAACATTTTTCTCATGCTCAGCAAGTGTAGTTTGCTGTTATGTGCATACATGTTTGATTTGAGCCTGTAAGCAAGAAAATGGAGTGGTAGTGGACAGAATTGGCTTGGTAAACCTAGTGTAGGGAGTAACCTCTCAAGAAGATCAAGAGGGTTGGCTACTTTTCTATGCACACCCTGAGAGCACTAGAAAGGAAGGTATGGCTTGAGGGACTATGTGGCAGTGAAAAGAATACTTCCTCGTGTTGGGTGTGTAGGAATTGTGAGTGCCAAGCTGAATAGATCTGGGAGAGGAGCTCTATGGTTGAGCTCACTAGCTTAGAAAGTCTTCCTTCCCATTTCCTAGCATCCTGATAAACCCAATTGCAAATTGGCTTGGCTCTGTTAGGATATTCCTATACTCCACCCTAGTCCCACCAGTATTTTGATCATTTACATTTTCAGTCATGCATGCACCTTTTAGGGTTTGCATGCATTCTAGGGTTTGCATGCATTTTGCATGCATCCCACTCATCAGTCTAGCACCTAGCCCTCAGTTAGCCATCCCCTAGGAGCTTCTCACTATTCAGTTTTAGCCCTCCAGTTTCTTAATGCGCCCTTCTTCCTTGATTTTAGGGAGCAACTCTCCCTTCTTCACCTACCAGTCCAGTTGTCACTCAGTTACAGTCAGTTACAGTCAGTTACAATCAATTACACTCAGTTACATTGAGTTACACCCAGTTACACCTACCAGAGTTAGTTTGACTGATGGTTGACAGTTACTTGAGCATTGATGACTCCACTGATGATGATGAAGACTTCCAGTTGCGCTCCAATGATCATGAGGACACCTAGTTGTGCTCCAATGACACTCCAGTGATCCTTTGATCACTCCATGAAGACTAATTCGAATTGCCACCTTAGGCATTCGAATTCGTCGTGCATTGTATTATTTATATGTCCATTTGTGATTAATAATCTAGTATGACCGAAGTATTATTTCTTCTATCTGAGTTCTACTGTACCATATTATTCTGTTGCTCATTATACTGCATGTATCACTATTCTTCTATTTTCTTGATTAATCATAATTACTCTTGTGAGGTACACATCATCTCTTAGATCTGCTGTGATGATTTTCACATGGTATCAGAGCATGTTGAGAGTATTGTTTATCTCCATTCTTGAGAGTATTTTGCAGGTTATTACCAAGATTTCGAGTGCAGCAGTTGTAGCAGTTTCTGCATTTTTGCAGCAGTAGCAGTTGCAGTTATTCTATATTGTTTTTGCAGGTCCTCTACAGCTTCAATGTATTCATCAGGAATTACTCCTCTTGATCCACTCAACTATGATGAATGGAAACCAAGAATGATAGCAGACTTGAAGATCCATGATCTTTTTTATTGTTATTTTGAAAGAGAGTTCGAATCCCCTGAAGAGAAGATTGACTCGTTAAATAAAAGAGACATGCACTTTGCAGCAATAATGTTTTCTTTGTGTGCATACCAGATATTCCAATTCAAATACCGTGATGGTGTTGAAATTCCAAGACAGTTATGGACTCCAACAGAGATATGGGCTCACCTGGATGGAAAATTTGGCAGAGAGAATGACGGACTTGGTCCCAACCCATTCGAAAGAAAGCAAAGTGATGCATTCTCTCCTCTTGATGGTCTCTTAGATCATGCACCAGTATCATGTCATATTGAAGTTGTTGACAAAGAACTTGCAGATTCTCCGCTCATGCTCAAACCTTCTTCTCTTTCTGTGCCAGCTCACACTCTAGATATTGTAGAATGTCCTAAATCCTCTCTTGCACCAGAGTCTGTTGGTTTGCATCATGATCACATGATTATTTCAGTGGTGAAATCAGCTAATGGAGGCAATGCATTCGCTCCTCTTCAGCAAACATCTCTTTTATACTACTATATGATCATAAATTCATGCTTTCAAAAGGTCATTGAAGAATATGGCCATTGCCATTCGCTTGGGATAATTTCTCATGCATCTACTGGTTTCGATCTCATCTCTCATGGTTCAAAGGAGATCTCAAGAAGCCATGATTCAAGTCTTGTATCTAATTTTGGTACTAAGCAATTACTGCTTGGGAAAATTTCTCATGCATATGATAGTTTTGATCTCACCCCTGCTGGTTCAAAGGAGATCTCAAGAAACTGTTTTGAAAGTCTTAAATCTGATTTTTATTTCAAGCAAACATGTAATAGTTCTTTTTGGCATAATCTCACCCATGGTGGTTCGAAGGAGAAGACAAAGGACTATATGCACATTCAAAAATTTGATCCTACCTCAGCTGATTCGAATCACAGGTTCAAGGATCATTCTAATAATGTTGGATTTGTTCTCATCACATTCGATCTGAAGAGCAAGTACAAGCACATGCTTTTTGAGCATGATCCACTTCTTCCCAAGAAGAAGATACCTCCAGACATATGACCAAGCATCACACATGCTTGAGTTTGGAGATTTTATTTTTTATGTGTGCCTTACAGTCTATTTTTTTGAGGAGGGAGTATGTTTCCCATGAAATTTTCCCACTTCCTTGGTTTATTGATTGTTATTATTCATTGTATTGGGTGACCTTTGGTCTTAGTTACCAGGGCCCAGGATGGATTAAGGGGGGGTGTTAGGATATTCCTATACTCCATCCTAGTCCCACCAGTGTTTTGATCATTTACATTTTCAGTCATGCATGCACCTTTTAGGGTTTGCATGCATTTTGCATGCATCCCAGTCATCAGTCTAGCACCTAGCCCTCAGTTAGCCAGCCCCCAGGAGCTTCTCACTATTCAGTTTCAGCCCTCCAATTGCTTAATGCACCCTTCTTCCTTGATTTTAGGGAGCAACTCACCCTTCTTCACCTACCAGTCTAGTTGTCACTTAGTTACACTCAGTTACAGTCAGTTACAGTTAGTTACAGTCAGTTACACTCAGTTACAATCAGTTACACTCAGTTACATTGAGTTACACTCAGTTACACCTACCAGAGTTAGTTTGACTGATGGTTGACAATTACTTGAGCATTGATGACTCCACTGATGATGATGAAGACTTCTAGTTACGCTCCGATGATCATGAGGACACCTAGTTCTGCTCCGATGACACTCCAGTGATCCTTTGATCACTCCATGAAGGCTAATTCGAATTGCCACCTTAGGCATTTGAATTCCTTGTGCATTGTATTATTTATATGTCCATTTGTGATTAGTAATCTAGTATGACCGAAGTATTATTGCTTCTATCTGAGTTCTACTGTACCATATTATTTTGTTGCTCATTATACTGCATGTATCACTCTTCTTCTATTTTCTTGCTTAATCATAATTACTCTTGTGAGGTACACATCATCTCTTAGATCTGCTGTGAGGATTTTCACAGGCTCATGTTGGTGTATTCTTGGCTATGTGTCAGTCTGCTGTTCCCTGGTTCCTTGTAGTAATCATGCCCAGCTCGGGGGTGGCAGTTGCATCAAGAGGTTGATAAGCACAATTGGCCTATGGTTGGGTGGAACGTTGTAGTTGCATAGCCAGTTGCTTAGGACTACCTTATTGAGATAAGTATTCTGTTGTGTTAAATTTGAATTTATCATTTGATGAATATTGGAATGATTGATGGATGTGCTAATGAATTTACTTCCGCTGTGTTTTCAAATGTTTATGCATTTGCATATGTTCATCTTCTTTCTAAATTGGATGTTTATTTACTAAGTATGGGACTAGATGCCTGGATTTAGTGTCTCGTCCTCTCTATCCTGTTGGTATGGTAGGAGGGGACATTACACTCACCCTTGACCATGGTAGCAGTAGGTGCCTTTCCAATGGTGCCACACTGGCACAATCAATCAATAAATAAACGTTTACCTCATACTAAATAATTGTAACATAAAGAAAAATGAGATATTGCATTAATATTAATTTTTACCTCAGAAGTGGAAGATACATGTTCTGCTCCATGGCCACGAGTAGACTCCTACCACAATTTAATAAGCATGCTTTCATATGGAAATATTAACAATAAGCACTGAAAAATGAATGCTAACAGGGAAAATCGGAACATCTTGTTGTTGTAGTCATATTTATTTACTATAATTACATTTACCTGACAAGGCATAGTTTCTGAGCTTCCACGGTCACCCTGGACCGTGGAAGAATCATGTGCCTTTCCACTGCCGTCACCCTAAACAAACATCAATAGTCAATAAATTCATCATAAACAAAAATGAGATATTCATAGCAGTGTAATCACCATGTAATCACACAAAATAATTCATAATAAGCATGAATAAAGTGAATGACAATAGTGGAAATCGAATGTTAACAGAAAAAAAATGAAACATTCAGTTATTGTAGTCATGTTTAGATACTACATTTAGCATTTACCTGATGAGGCATAGTTTCTGACGGTCCACAGTTCCCCTGTACCGCAGAAGCCACATCTATTCTATTTAAGTTGTAATCTATCAACAACTCTTCACCTGCAAGTATTGTTTTTATTGCACATACAAATTTACGATGATGTTCGCGTGCCTCAGATTCGCAATTTGGTAGCTTATTTGTTGTCACTAGTCGTGTACTATTTATAAAGCCAGTAACATTTCCGAATGCTTTTGCTTTCCCATCAATATACATAGTCGCCCCTTTGTTTTTATTGTTTTCTTCTATTTGAATATAATTCACGGCAACTCCATATTTCCACATGCTTTGAGTATATTGGACCAAGATCAACCAATTATTGTATTTGTATAGTGGTCGTACATACTCCATTAATTCAGTTATAGTGCCATAGCGGACCTTTATTTCATCCATGGTGTTAAAATTCAATATGCTAAGACAGAAAATAGCAGCATTACATTCCATTTCACAATAATAGCATATACAGGATCACTGAAGAAACAACAAGCACAGCATAAACACAAGAGACAAAGATTTATCCTGGGAAACCCTCATGGGGTAGAAAACCCAGCAAAGCTTCTTCAATATAGATGACCATCAATATACAAAGATGAAACCCTGAGACATGATCTCCTCCTCCACAGTAGCAGACCTCTCCTCCACAAGTGTGCTATCCTCAAGTGAGTGAGTGTGTCAAATGAGGAACACACCTCCTCTATTTATACACTACACTGACATATCTTTTACAGAAGTACACGTAGGCTCGTATTTAACCAATGGGTTAAATACCCCACTACAACTGACTGGGTCGAACCCCACATGGTGGGTCTAATAACCCTAGTTACCACAACCAACTTGGAGGAATAAACATCTCCGGATTTATAGTATAATCACATCGGAGGTATGGAACATCTCCGGAATAAATAATATACAAATATAATATTCTTTGAAGTTACAATATTTCAACACTCCCCCCTTAACGAGAAGGATATTATAATAGTATCTGCACGAGCAAGGAGTCATCAACATCATACATGATACATCTATAAATCATTGGAAGCTTTCTTATCATCATCACTAACTCAACCAGTTACTGGATCATCAACATCTTCAGTACTGAGTCTTTATCTTCTGCAACACTCGAACAACTATAGCAACATCAACGTCTGGATCCTCACGATCATCAACATCGTCATCTAGACCATCCTGATCAGCATCATCGTCATCATACGATCATCAGCATCATCATTACACGATCATCAGCATCGTCATCTCACGATCATCAGCATCGTCATCACACGATCATCAGCATCGTCATCTCATGATCATCAGCATCGTCATCACACGATCAGCAGCATCGTCATCACACGATCATCAGCATCGTCATATCACGATTAGCAGCATCGTCATCACACGATCATCAGCATCGTCATCTATATACATGATCCTTCCTTTCGGAATTACTGGATCAATCTCATCACAATCATATTTAAGACTATCCTTCCTTTCAGAATTACTGGATTTACTGTCTAAGGATGATTAGTCCAACCACAATCATATTTTAAGACTATCCTTCCTTTCGGAATTACTGGATTTACTGTCTAAGGATGATCAAACCAACCACAATCGCATTTAAGACTATCCTTCCTGGATTTACTGTCTAAGGATGATTAATCCAACCACAATCACATTTAAGACTATCCTTCCTGGATTTACTGTCTAAGGATGATTAATCCAACCACAATCGCATTTAAGACTATCCTTCCTGGATTTACTATCTAAGGATGATTAATCCAACCACAATCGCATTTAAGACTATCCTTCCTGGATTTACTGTGTAAGGATGATTAATCCAACCACAATCGCATTTAAGACTATCCTTCCTGGATTTACTATCGAAGGATGATTAATCCAACCACAATCGCATTTAAGACTATCCTTCCTCGATTTACTGTCGAAGGATGATTAATCCAACCACAATCGCATTTAAGACTATCCTTCCTGGATTTACTGTCTAAGGATGATTAATCTAATCACAATCACATTTAATACTATCCTTCCTGGATTTACTATCTAAGGATGATTAATCCAATCACGTGCATTTTGAACCAAGGTCCAAGGATGATGCAGTCCTATCCTCTATTCTCGGAGACACCTGTCTACGGCTCACTTTAGAACTTGAGTTCAAGGATGATCCAATCCTTTCAAGTCCACCAAGGACTTCATTCTCGGAGACCTCACGTCTACGGCTCTCTTTAGGACTGAAAGTCCAGGGATGATCCAATCCCCTCAAGTCCACCAAGGACTTCATTCTCGGAGACCTCACGTCTACGGCTCTCTTTAGGACTGAAAGTCCAGGGATGATCCAATCCCCTCAAGTCCACCAAGGACTTCATTCTCGGAGACCTCACGTCTACGACTCTCTTTAGGACTGAAAGTACAGGGATGATCCAATCCCCTCAAGTCCACCAAGGACTTCATTCTCGGAGACCTCACGTCTACGGCTCTCTTTAGGAATGAAAGTCTAGGGATGATCCAATCCCCTCAAGTCCACCAAGGACTTCATTTTCGGAGACCTCACGTCTACGGCTCTCTTTAGGACTGAAAGTCCAGGGATGATCCAGTCCTCATCTGTATTCACATCTATACAAGTACAAATGTCCAAGAGCATGTATCACATCAAAACGTGTATACATTACTAATCAAAACATGTATACATCTAGCATGTATTCTCACTAATACATCTAACATCAAAACATGTATACATCACATCAAAACATGTATACATCTAGCATGTATTCTCACTAATACATCTAACATCAAAGCATGTATACATCACCTCAAAACATGTATACATCTAGCATGTATTCTCACTAATACATCTAACATTAAAACATGTATACATCACATCAAAACATGTATACATCTAAAATAAAAGATATATAAGAGTTCTAAATCTAAATATTTGTAAGTAGCTAAGTACAACAAAATAAAATTTAAGGGATAGAATTGTTATCAAACACTATACTACTCCCCCTTTCGAGGAGGGTCCTTCTAGACTATACCAAGCTTGTCTCGAAAGTATTCAAACTTTACTCGATACAAAGGTTTAGTCAGGATATCAGCAATCTGATCCTTAGTGCTTATATACTCGAGCTTGATAGCTCCTCTCTGCACCATATCTCGTATATAGAAGTATCAGATCTCTATGTGTTATTGACTTATCGTGGAATACAAGATTTTATATCTTGATTCATTTCTAAGTCAAACACTCCATATAATAGCTTCTGAAGCCACACTGCTTCACAGCTGGCAGAGCAGACAGCTATATATATATTCTGCTTCAGCAGTACTGAGAGCCACACTAGATTGTTCCTTGCTGAACCATGAGATCATGGCAGATTCAAGACTATAACATCCACTTGATGTACTCTTTCTGTCTGAGGCACTTCCTGCCCAATCAGAATCTGAGTAACCATGTAAACGGAGTTCATGACCTCCAAGATAATATAGACCAAAATCTAATGTACCTTTTAGGTACCTCACTACATGCTTTGTAGCTATTAAGTGCACCTTTCTAGGTTCTACTAGATACTAACTTAGGGTATTTACAGCAAAGCATATATCTAGCCTAGTATTTGTTAAGTACATCAATGACCCAATGATTTGTCTATAAAGGGTTAGGTCCATTAAATATGATGAGTCATTAACTAACAACTTCAAGTTAGAGTCCATGGGAGTGGCCATGGATTTATATTCCAACATATCAAATCTTTTTAGAAACTTCACAGTATACTTACCTTGATTTAAAAGATTCCTTTTGGATCTTGCCATACTTCTAGACCTAAGAAGTAGTGCATTAATCTGAGATCTTTCATTTTCATTTTTGCAGCCATTTTCATGACCTGTTTCTCATTCCTTGTCAGAAAGAGATCATCGTCATACAATAATGGTATGATAGGTTCATCATCCGCAACCTTAAGGTAAGGGTTAGGAACAGTTTTACTTATGGTAAAGCCCAAGCTTTGTCATGAAGCTATCAATTGTCCATTATTCTCACTCAGCATTGAGTGATATTCTACATATCTATCTGTGCCATCTCTCGTCAGATGGGTCTACTAATATGAGTCTCAAAATCATTCAAACTCTGTGGTGAGTTCCTTCTTGCATCCATGTCATATGTGTATAGAACCCATATTCAACCTTGTAGCTAAGGTTGAGATCCACATCACCCATGATGATCATTAAGCTCATCAATTGACTACCGATCCTGGGAACCCATACAGAACCTGATTATATTATTAAGAGAATGGTCAAAACATCTCATCATGATTCTCTTCCTCTTTCTAAGAGAATCTCTTAACCACAAGCTTTCTATAGTGTGTTTGATTTGTAAATCCTTTTGTTGAACATCCATCGCTTGTTCATCATTCATCATGATTTTTCCTACAAATCAAAATTAGGTACATGATTAGTAATATTTCATAATCATCAAATCATATTGACATGATAACCTATTATGCATATAGATATCATTTACATAGTTATGCAACTATCTTGACCAATACTTTGGCACAACACTTTCCCATATCCTGTATGCATACAGTGGCTATCTAGATGCCTTCCATCTCTACTAGAACATACTATCGAGAGTGTGCACAACTCTCAGCATGTCAGCAAAGAGGTTTCATTCTAGACAAGCAACAATGGAATGTTTGTCCAACTTACCAATCATATGCATATTAGTAGTATACTGTTCAATGTTCTATGAATATTTACACTTAGCATGATATATTATAGGAATACAAATATGCATACAACCTATTACAGGCAATATCATTTACTATTTCAAATAACAACTCAAATACTTATCTTTTATGTTTGTGTGGTTGCCTCCCGCTTGATCTTCTGTATGTCTTTTGAACTTCTATTCATTATGTACCACTGTGCATGTTCAAGTGTCATCCTCATGATCTCATACACAAACATACACCCATTAGTATGTTCTAAATGTTATCAAAACATTATAGTTCTAAATAATCTTGAGAATGTATAGTCATGATTATAGTTAATAAACATTAGTATTCAAGATTTCAGGGAAGTCTTCTTTTACTCATGCATATCATCAATCAAGATAAAAGACATAATATGCATAATCCCTTGATTACTAACTTTATGAATAAGCATAACCAATCATACCAAGTATACTTATATAAGGGATCCTAACACAAGGTAAGATTCATGGGAAACATACCTGGATTAGTATACCTACTTAGTTATGTACAACATACCTAAACAATCTCTTCAATGATTTAGAGATCCTGAGCTAGAACCTGCATGTCTCATAGGTTAAGCATAATATAACAAAGTCATACATACCTCGTAAGTAGAACAAAGATTATGGATGAGTCTTTGTCTTCATGTTTTCATGGTCATGGAACCTGATTTGTCTTTTGTGATGTACCTGAGCCTTGTTAGCAGACAACATCAACCTCACACAACATCATAATGCATTAGTACAATCATATAGCCCTAATCAATGAATGTCTTTGATCATTCACATGCATTCATACTGTTACTAGGGTGATAAGACAATTCTAACATTAATCAAGATTGTACTAATAGATAATATGAAGACAAACACATCATGAACTTAATCAAGAATTAGATTTCAAGACATACCTGAGCCTCCTTAAGTCATACCTGTCGAGACTTCTTGTAGTCTTCTTATGTAAGGCCTTAGCCTCAACTCCCCCTGAAACTTGATCTGGAGCTTGATTAGGGTTTTCTAGAGAAACCCTAAAAATTCAATCTTTGACTTTCACAGTTCTAAATGGATGAAAGAATATGTCTTGCTGAGCTGATCAAACTAGCATACTTCAATTTTGGAATTTCCAAAATTTGACCCCTCAAAATTGCCTTTGAAACTTCTGGATCTTCTGGACAGGATCCTGAACTAGGGTTTGATGAAGCCCACCCTTCTTCCCAAGCAAAAGGTTCGATCTAAGGCTCTAAACTCTTATTTTTCTTAGGAGCTTCCAGCCGTGGTTACAGACTTCAAAAATTCCCATTTTTTTACAGAAGCCCTAATTTTCCACTTTTCTGATCAAAGTCCCGAACTAGGGTTTGATCAAGCCCGGCCTTCTTCCCAACCAGAAAATCTGATCTTGGTCTCTAAATTTCTATTTTGATGAGTAGCATTCAGCCGTGGTCTCCGTTTACAAAAATTCCAACTTTCTTCAAAGCCCTAAATTCAGGAAGCCATGAATGAAGGTACTCAAAAATAATTATGTTTTGACAGAAATATGTACCTGATTGTTTCTGGTGTAACTCCAAACTTTTCAATCCACAGGGTATGAAAAAGTTTTCTGAGATAGCCTGTACTGTTATCTTTCCATCCTGATAGGTCTGACCTCAATTGGATTCTCTGAGAGAGAGTTATGTCAAATGTCGCAACGTGACCTGTTTTGGGATAAAATAGAATAGCGAACTTGTACGGCGTGCCACGTGTCACTGTTTGAACTTCAGCCTCTGAAAAAGTTTTGTGAGATAGTACAGACTATTTACTACCTGTCATTTTTTACGAAATTTCATTTGGAGCTTCCTAGCCCAATATATGACCTTTTTCCCAAGGTCACCTGATTTTTACTCAGATCTGGAAGAGGCAGAAACCCTATATTGTACAGATCATAAATCACAGAGTACAACGAATTAGAGGTTTTCCTTTGGACACAAGGTACCTGGAGATTTAATCTTCTTCCTGTAACAATTTCAGATCCGAAAACTTTTCCAAAACGGATTTATAGCGAAAGTGCTACGATGACTGGTTTTTGCTATGTAAAACCCTATCCTTCAAATTGTCGTAAGTAAAGCAAGTGTTGTTAGTGCCATACCTTGTCTTCCTTCAGGTTAGCTCTGATACCATGTTAAAAATCAATATGCTAAGACAGAAAATAGCAGCATTACATTCCATTTCACAATAATAGCATATACAGGCTCACTGAAGAAACAACAAGCACAGCATAAACACAAGAGACAGAGATTTATCCTGGGAAACCCTCATGGGGTAGAAAACCCAGCAAAGCTTCCTCAATATAGATGACCAACAATATACAAAGATGAAACCCTGAGACATGATCTCCTCCTCCACAGTAGAAGACCTCTCCTCCACAAGTGCGCTATCCTCAAGTGAGTGAGTGTGTCAAATGAGGAACACACCTCCTCTATTTATACACTACACTGACATATCTTTTACACAAGTACACGTAGGCTCATATTTAACCAATGGGTTAAATACCCCACTACAACTGACTGGGCCAACCCCCACATGGTGGGTCTAATAACCCTAGTTACCACAACCAACTTGGAGGAATAAACATCTCCGGATTTATAGTATAATCACATCGGAGGTATGGAACATCTCCGGAATAAATAATATACAAATATAATATTCTTTGAAGTTACAATATTTCAACACATGGAAAATAGCCCCAATCCATGTAAGGATGAAGGAGCAACACGATACATCCTCCCATTGATGAAGAAATCTATGTCCACTTGAGGTAGCATATTAGGTACCCATCGTTGCACTAGATGTTTATACCTCAATGGAAAATCAATGTCTCCTATGCTCTCAGCATCATAATTACACAACCCACCATTGGCAATGAAATATTTCATGTGTCTATGAAATCTTTTCCTTATCTTTTCTGATCTAGTTGATATAAAACCGGTAGATCTTGTACAACTTGTCTCACTTTCAACCTCTCCGAGTATATCTTCATCATCACTTGAGGAAGATACATCTGACAGATACATATTTTGTGGTAGCTACTTGGCACTCAAATGGCCATGAGAAATTTGATTTTCAAAGACTATTTAAAATATATTTAAATTTAAAAATATAGACATATAGATCCAATAAAATTTAGAAACTAGAACATTTACAAATATTCAATAGAAATTAGAATCAAAACACATTATCTTGACTTGATTTTTCATACACATATGAGCTAATTTGAATATCAGACACAATAGTTAGTGACTTAGGCATAACTCACGATAGCTGGAAAAGCACAAGCTGTGAAGCAAGAGAGATGAACGTTGAGGTGAAGATACCTATTCATATATGCTCCCATGGTTTAATTTCCACAAATTTCTCTCTTAACTATTTATGGTAAATTCACTTGCTCCTAAAGCTGTAAAACAAGATGTGGATGGGTTTTCTAATGAAAAATAGGCTCCTGTAATAGCTAGCAGAATGTACTTTCAGATTCAACCACACTTCTCTCTGCTGTGAGATATTTGAATTTGGCAGATATCTTATTATAAGGGATGTGATATGGGTAGACCATGCCATTATCATTGGATATCATAGTATAGAGCTTATGCACATCTACAACTAAACTTCTTTTTGAAACTCTATTTGGCCTACCACAGCTAACCAAACCTTAGTTGCGTAGGTGCATAAAATACAAACACCACAACAAATAGCACAACACATAACAATAAAAACATCATTACATACATAACAAAAAAGAGATGAGGTGCAATGCTATAGATACTAATTTCACTTAAGTATAGATGCACTGCAGAACAATACATTAATTTCATTAGAATCCATTCTCAAACTTTGTTACAAGAGGCATTCAACTATTTGTACCTTTAGTTCATATGATACAAAAAATACAAAAGTCATTGTTTAATCTTCCAACACTTCAACTTCTAATCTATTTATCTTCAATTTGTTGTATGTTGCTTCAACTTCTCCATACTTTCTGCATTGGATATTCCACAACCTGTCAAAATCCTTTCTCTCCAAAAATCGTAACTTGAAATTATAGTTTTTTCTATGGCCTACAGCTAAACCTTGTGTATCCACACCAGTTTTCAAATAACCCACGGCTCTAGATATTCAAAATTCACACAGCCTAACCTTGTTGGTCTGCATATGTCTTTCACTTCCTACAACCTAATTTTGTGGGGCTTGGTCCTTCAATCAAAATTCTTCCAACCTAACCCTGTAGGTGTTAGTTCTTCCTATCACCCCCCATTTTGCATGGGTTTCCTCTTTTGATTCTTATCAAATATCCAATTGGGGGTTACATCTTGTTGGAAATTTGATACCTTAGATGACTTTATGGATCTTCATGGTAGTAGCTATGGGATGATGCTTGGATATTCAATGATACATCTCTTTCATTTGGATCACTTTCATATGACGTATTGATGACATTTAGAGTGTTGGTTACGTCATTTTATTTTCATACTTAGGATGACATGATTGATTGCATGGATGGTCACTACATAGAAGCATTTTGATGATTGTTTCATGCACCGAAATCTTAGATAACAATTTAGGTAAACAACCCATTCACTCATATTTGAAAACTATTGCAAACTCACAAAAAATCAGAATCTTAGGCTTGAATTCACATGGCAGTTAAAAGCATGCATTTATTCTTCCATCTGATGAATAACAACACATGGATCTGCCCACCTTTCAATAGGGGTTTGTTGCAATGTTAGGTCTATTGGATATTTTTGTCCTAAAGATGACATTGATGTGTTTGTAGCAACATGGCATCGGATTTTGAATGCACCACTAGTAGATCCTTCATCATATTACAACATTATAGGGTATATTAAGATCTAAGATGGTGATTTTGCTACCTAAAATAATGTTGACCTGTAGCATGATATGATGGCAGATGGAGGATAATATTGACAGTCAGCTCAACATGATAAAGTTTCATCTCTTCAACAGAAAAAAAAAAAAATCAACATTTAATCCATGATTATCATGTGTAGTATGGAAGTCAGATGAAAGGTTTTTAGACTACCTTACTGGCTATTTCTATTTATAGTGTGAGGGTCGATCCAGATTGAATATCCCTGTAGATCTATAAATACACCAATGGAGAAATAAAAATAAACTTTTCTCATATCAAATTTTACATTTTCTTTGCATACAAGCATAGCTATTCCAAAGTCAAAATCAAACTTTTAAGCTTTTAACGAACAATGAAGAATGCCAAATATACCCAATATGTCAAACTAGGTATTGGAATGGTCAAATTTACCATATGGAATCAAGGTTTGGAAAGTCAAGCTTGCTAAGAATGACCACTGAAGATAGCAATTCGAATTAGGGTTTTGGCTCGCAAAAACGTGTGGATTAGGGTCCTTAAAAAATCAAACCATTAAGGAAGACAAGTCACTTTATCAAGTTGAGTTAGGGTTTCCTAGAAAGACCATTTCAAGAATTCATATTTATGGCAACCTCGAACCAACTACGACATGTCACTCTAGGAGGCCATCCAACTACTCAACACTGCAATGTGACTATCACTCTTTCATCACCTGAACCTTTGGACCACCCCACCAAAGCATGCTTGAGAACCATGACATCTACCTATAGTCGCCATACATAGAAACTGCTAATTATAGACGTGTAAAAAGCAGCCTTCCTCTAAAAAAGCCAAAAGAGAAAAACATAAAAGTCTAATCACAAATAAAGGTAGCATTGGTCTATCTTCTGCAAAAAGAAATCTCATTGGGCTTTCTTTAAAAGGACCATGAATATATGACATCTCTATCATGCAAGCCACTGAATATTGGGTTCCTGGAAAAAAAACAAACTGCTAAAATAGCATTTCTCTCAGACTCTGCTAGCATTGGAAGTAACTATGTGCATGTCTGGATACACCTGCAATCAAACTAGTCTAATGGAATCTTGCTAGATCTTAACCCTCCAGTAGTGTAAGTACAACTAGGGGTTAACTAGACTGCACTATTTACAATGCATATGACCATTCTCTGCTCTTCTCATAATCTAATAATCCATTTCTTATAGTATTTCATCTAAACTTAGTATGTAAATTGGTGCATAAAGCTACTACAGATGTGACTTTAAAGAGGGCCATGAAACAATGTTTCTACACAAAGATACATTGAAAGATGATTGTAAAAGTCAGTTTTCATGAGCTCTAAGTTCCCTAGAATTGTTTTCACAAGAGAATACCCAAAAAGATAAAAGTCATCCATTAAAGCATGCATGATAAAAGCCACTAATCAATCTCATAGGGTGCTCAATTCCCTAGCTGAAGATTTGAATGGGCTCAGCTTCAAACTCCAAAAATTACATCCCTATCAACTTTGGCCCTAAAGCTATTTAAAACTCATTCCATACACTTCCCTTGTTTTCTTCCAAACCTAAAGGCTGCGACTAGCACCAAAATGCATATCCAGGGACTAGAAGCTCCACTAAAAACATCCCCAAATCCATCTGTTTTTATGGTAAATAGCATGAAAACAACTTATTATCGTGCCACTTCACTATTGTGATGGTGCACACATGACTATTTATGTATCTGTGTATTATTTCACGATTCTAGGTTACAATATGATATTTTCCATTTGTGGGATAACTGTCAATCTCAATCCATGTCATGCTCAAGAACAAAGACATCCATGGCTGTGTGGCATTGAAAATATAGTATTGTGCCACATTATTAAGATCATATTTTGACATTATTTTATCAAGGATGGAATATAAATTATGTAATGCCCCATATTTCGAGTAGATAGATTTATCCGTGAGACATATTGCACTTTATTTCTTTTTCTATCTATTCAACTCAGCTAAGAGTGAGTAAAATATACTTATGACACGATCGACCCGGTTATATGTTGCTACCATGTTTATGTTGTTACTATGTTATGTTTTCATTATGACTATGATGCAACAATATTATGATGTTACTATGTTCATGCAGTTATTAAGTTATGATTATAATGAGATTCATTGCTTTTATGATGACAATATATGTTTTAGCGTTTTCATTGATGAAATGTGAAATATATGGTGTTGTACGTGGATGCCATCCTATGATGAAATTGATAGAACTGTTATATTCCATGCATACCTGTGATGCGATAAAATTGTGACGTGAAATAAAATGATGTTGATGATATGGATCAATTGGTGATCGAATGGAAATGCTTGTTATAAAATGTGTATTTTGCGGAATACTAACCTACATGACACAAGGGCTATGGGATAGCCGGATACTTGATCTGATATATGGATAAGAACCTATCCATGCAATAAACCTTAGCAACCGAAATTGATGATACGATGACATGGACCGATAATCTTGATAGCAGCAAAGTACGATTTTATAAGGGTGTAGACCTAGTATGTTGAGAGGGATGGATGTATTTCCCACCCTATGTTTCTATGATACCTGGGGTCGTGGGAGGGTCGTGCTGAGACACGCTCCCCAAGTTGTTGTGATGACGATGGTCGGATGCCTGCTAGGAGACGCTAGGTCCGCTAGTTAGCTGATGCTACCACTCTTAGGTTCTATGTGGTCAGGTCAGTATAGTTGGCACCCACTTTTTGTACTAGCAGAGGAAGGATAGGGAGGATGTGGACGTAGGTTAGGATGGGAGGATATGTTAGTTAGTACTGTTGAGGGTTGGGTATTCCTTGATCTTGAGTTAGTGGTAGTAGGTAGCTTTCCTTGTACTTGATTGAATGAACAAATGTAATCATAAAGATAATGAAATGAAATCTTAAAGGTTAACTGATAAAATGACTGATGATGTTTTAGTAATGTTATGATAAATATATACTTGTTCTGTTTGCATGAAGTATTATTAGTATTAGTTAGTTGTTAAGCATAGGAAATATGATGTATGTTTATAGTACTTGTCAGACCTGTACATATGCTGGCCATGCATGCACATTTTGTACATGTGCGATAGTATCTATTTACAACATACTTATAAGGTTTTAACAATGCTATAAGTTGTCATAGATAACCAAGTTAAGGAGTTAGTAAACGACTTAAGTAATATATGATCAAAATGCTAATGTGTAAAATAAGTTAATTAGTCTTTGTATGTAAACAATGTAATGAACAATTAAAATAAGTTTCTTCAACTGTAAGTATACTCAAGTGAAGGTGTTGTCAGTATGAAGCCAATATATGAAGTCAATATGAAGTATAACATCAGATGAAGTATAATGTCAGTATGAAGTCAATATGAAGTATAACAGTTAAACATTAATACTGGAAGAGTGTACTATTTAATTATTGATCATGATTAATCAAACCATTAAGAGTATTTCATTTATCAATACACAAAGGTACTATGTTGATATTGGATCATTTATCAATTAAACAAATGAATATTGTTATTCATTATTCACCATTAACTTAATTACTATTATTGTTATTATTATTACTATTTAATTAATAATAATAATGATAATAATCCTTTTTATAAAGCATAGTGGATTGAATAAATTATTAAATAGATTATTTATTTAAGTAATTGATAGAATCATTCCAAGTAAATTAAAAGATTTGTTTAAATAAATTATTGAGTAATTGGATTTGTTTTCATGTTAATTGGAAAAAATAGAACAATAAATAAAATGAAGGAGATACGAGGGAGATGATTACTATACGATATGATTAACAATAAACTAATGCATAAAGTCGATTTAACAATAAACTATACGATATGATTGCTAGAATTTATTACAAGTTAGAACATTTAGTTTTGAATCGAGATGTGGGTACAAACATTTAAGATTTATGTCATTTCATATCTTGAAAAGTCACACACAATATATATTATTCAAAACACTTAACTAAGCGGTGGAGTGACAAGGAAGTTATGATTTTAATATTATTTAAAAATTGTCTCGGGAGTTTAATTAATATATATATAATCATCACTTTGTCTTGAAAATGGTGTTGCATTAATGATTGATATTTCCAAAAACATGTAGGCTAGGGCAGTGGAGTGACAAGGAAGTTATGGAGGAGGAAAATTTCTATTTAAGGGAAGATTTAACAAAGTAGTCGGGGGAAGGTTATTGTGAGAGAACTGTGAGGATTTGTAGGGAGAAGTGAAATATTTCGAGAATGGGGACAGCTCGAGGAATGGAGGAGAGAGAGAAATCCAATGAGGAGGGGGAAAACTCACTAAACATTATGGTTATTGAACTAAGGACAAGGCTGCTATGGAGATTATCGGTCTGTGGGCTCGGGGGCTAGGAAATCTGTTGATTTCCTAGGGTCATCAACATAATAGTTGATCGGCAGGGTGGACATATCATTCCGAGTTGCTAAGGGAACCTACAGAATCCACTACGTAAATATTCTTATCTTGCTGCAATCTACGGATCTAGGTATTTTACTGAGTTAGCTTTAAAAAAAAAGTATTTTCATTTATTTTCAAATTATGTATGTTAAAAGAACAGAGTTAAAATGAAAAGTCAAGTTTATGTTTATTTATTTGCAGAGACATATAGACATATAGAAAACAGAAACATAGACAGTTGTTTTTTTTTCACAAAAAACAAAAAAACTTGGTATTTACATTAAAACGGAATAGAGACCTAGTGCCATGGATGGGCACTACAAATTAAGTGTTAAATGTCGAGAAACCTGTCCATTCATTTCATTTTCCATATTTGCACAAAACATTGGCAAAGCTAATGCAAAATCTGAACCGAAACATAATCGAATCTCTGAACCCTAATAGGGTGAGAGAATTGCCCTAAAATTTATGCCCAGTTGCGTGAAGAGAACATGGCAAGGTGTGAAGAGAACAAGGAAATATGCCCTAAAATTTATGGATGAATTATGCCCAAAATCTACCAAACATGAGTCGTGTTGAATAATTAGTTTTACCCATCAGATGAAAAATGGAGATAGTAACATTGGAAACTCACAATGTTCTCGAGGATTCTTTTGGGTGCCCTCTCTAGCAATGCAGCAGGGACAAATTGTTCCAGGGCTCTCCTCCACAATGGAAATGGTTGCGACACTGTTTGGGAAGGTGCAACAGGCTAGGGTTCGAGTAGGAGCAACGAGCCAACCGCAACAGTGTTCAAGCAGACCACAACAGGGTTCAAGTAGGGTCAATAGGCTAAGGTTCTCACCGCTATGGAAATGCACAGTAACCACAACAGTGTTGGAGTAGACTACAATAGTGTCCAGTTTTCAAGCAAGGGAAACAATGTTCGAGCAACAACAACATGGGGAAGGTTCTCACCACTATGGAAACGTATACCACAAGAGTTTTCAGTGTTCGAGTAGGGGCAACGCGGGGCCGAGGTAAGTTGTGTTGGTCTGCAATTTCTTTTTAATTTTTTTTTTTTTTAATCTATTTTATTTTAAATTAATTTTAATTTTGTTTAATTTTGTTTATTTATAATTTTAATTTTTTTTTTTAATAATTTTGTTTAATTTTGTTTGTTTTTAATTTTAATTTTATTTAATTTTTAATTTTATTTAATTTTTAATTTTAATTTTATTTAATTTTGTTTAATTTTGTTTTTATTTTTAATTTTATTTTTATTTAATTTTGTTTGTTTTTAATTTTAATTTAATTTTAATTTTAATTTTAATTTTATTTAGTTTTGTTTTTATTTCTATTTTTAATTTTATTTAATTTTGTCTAATATTAAGATTGTGCATATTGTCCCTAGTCATCTCGAGATGACACTAGGGTGAAAGGTCAAAATCTCATGAAGAAATATGTAGTGATTAAGTCAGCAAAAAAGGCAAAAGAGGCAGGAAAATCACGTTTCTGCATGGGTGTTGCATGGAGAGATACCGTGGGTAGGAAGACAAACTTCAATAAAATTCATGACTATGTGAAAGAAATCAGGGGCATGGAAATGGAAGTATGTTGCACTTTGGGTATGTTGGAGAAGAAACAAGAAGAGGATCTAAAAAAGGCTTGCCTTACAACTTATAGCCATAACTTAGACACGTCAAGGGAATTTTACCCCAACATTATAAAAACTAGGGAAATGAATCACTTGATAAAAACAACAACAATTATGATGCCAAGGGCCATGGTCCAATTGTCTACTGGGCGGGTCCGTTTATCTTTGCTAGAGTAGGCACTATGCTTTCTAGATAGGGAAAAATCCATTTTTATTGGTGAGAAATTGTTGACTGCTCCTAATAATGACTTTGATGTCGATCAACAAATGCTTAAGGTGTTGGGTCTTATACCTAAATTTGGTAGAATTGTACACTAGTAACCTTAAACATTAAAATATTTTACCACTATGACCATTATCACCATGCTTAATGTTTAACTTTATAATGCATACCATGAAAACCCTATAAAGCATATTATTGTTCTATTGAATTCCATATAACCCTAAAATACTAACCTTTGAAAACATCTATTAGACAACAATATATATCTTGCTACTCTTACAATTATTAACATCTAACCATTATCAACACCAATACATATAAGACGTAATTTGTGTCTCTTGTAACTCTTAAGCCTTAATCATATAGCATATAAACCAAATGAGAAACACTTATAAACCATCATTTTCATCGTCATTGTTGTCATCGTCGCCATAACGTGTAACCCAGAACACTTATAAAACCCACACATCATCGTCATCTTTATCATCAATGTCAATGTCATTGTCATCATCACCATCTCCACTTAGATCACCATCGTCATTGTCATCATCATAATCATCATCATAATATGTAAAGCAAGTTGAGTAAAAGATCCAAATCCTAGGCTCTATCAAGTGTCGAGAGGGATCAAATATCCTGAGGTGCAAACATCTACTTGAATAGAGTCTAGAAACCCTCCCATACCGTCACTAAATGTGTCTAGTATAACCATGCAAAACTCCAGTCCGTACAACCACCCATTGAAAAAAATGCAACGTTGGCCCCCTTCGCTACATTAATTATTCTATAGGCTGATTGTTTTATTGTCGAATTGTTAGTGTGAGACACGATTGAGTCTAGAAACCCTATCATACCGTCACTACATGTGTGTAGTATAACCATGCAAAACTCCATTCTATACAACCACCCATTGAAAAATAATCAATGTTGGCCCCATTTGGTACATTAATTATTCTATAGGTTGATTGCTTTATTGTCGAATTGTTAGTGTGAGACATGATTGAGTCTAGAAACCCTTCCATACCGTCACTACATGTGTCCAGTATAACCATGCAAAACTCTAGTCCATACAACCACCCATTGAAAAAAATTCAACGTTGGCCCCATTCGGTACATTAATTATTCTATAGGTTGATTGCTTTATCATCGAATTGTTAGTGTGAGACATGATTGAGTCTAGAAACCCTCCCATATCGTCACTACATGTGTCTAAGATAACCATGCAAAACTCCAGTCCGTACAACCACCCATTGAAAAAAATTCAACGTTGGCCCCATTCAGTACATTAACTATTCTATAGGTTGATTGCTTTACTGTCAAATTGCTAGTGTGAGACATGATTGAGTCTAGAAACCCTCCCATACCATCACTACATGTGTCTAGTATAACCATGCAAAACTCTAGTCCATACAACCACCCATTGAAAAAAATCAACATTGGCCCAATTCGGTACATTAATTATTCTATAGGTTGATTGCTTTATTGTCGAATTGTTAGTGTGAGACATGATTGAGTATAGAAACCCTCCCATACCGTCGCTACATGTGTCTAGTATAACCATGCAAAACTACAATCCGTACAACCACCCATTGAAAAAACTTCAATGTTGGCTCGATTCAGTACATTAATTATTCTATACATTATTCAAAATTAAGAAAAAAATATACTTTTCTTTACATTATACAAATCCACTAATTAGTAATTGAAATATCCAAAAAAATAACACATAAATCTTATAGCTTGATTTTGTGTCATGGTTAATCGACACATGTTCGATTCAAGCCATTACCACTACAACCTCGAGGAACACCTACGCTTCTGCACATGTAGAACATAAGATTAGAAAACTAAATTTGAAATATAAGCAAGTTAATCAACACAATCAAGATACGGTACGTAAGTGCATTTACTTTAACCTATAAACATTGTGTACCTCAACTTTTCAACAATTAAATATCATTCATCTTCTTCTTCATCCAACTCAACATCTGTATTAGGATCTGGTTCTGAATAGATATTGATGAAAGGATCATTCACATTGTCATCATCATCAAAGTCATATTCACTAATATAGTCATCCATATCGTCAATGAGATCATTATCTGCTACATTTGCATGATCAACCTCTTCAACTCCTTCATCTAACACATCGACTGTAGCTTGATCTGAATCATCATCATCATCTTCTTCTCCCTAATTATCTTCATCATCTAGTACATGATTATACTTTACTGGTCTTCCTCTTGGATCGTAACGAACAACGTATGACCAACCTGCTTTAACTGTTACCTCGGAGTAGTAGACTTGCTCACATTGACTTGGACGAACATAAGGCTCTGTACCAGGTTCAAATGTTGTTGTATTAACCATGGTAAATCCATTAGCATGCTCAATAACAGTTCTTTCAGGATCACGTACATGCATCCGTAGCTTGTACCACTTCACCTCAATCAAAACTATTTTAAAGGAATTAAAATCACACTCAAGAATGTCCTCCAAATAGCCATGGTACCTATTCTTGGTTTCTTCTGGATGTCTATCACTTCTAGAGGAAACATTGGTGACCGTTGAGCCCAGAATTGGCCCTTTTTAATCATCTTTAATCATCTTTCCTGCCCCTGTCCTACACCACTTATTACGTCAATCAGACCTGTTGCCCTTATTTTATTCCCTCAAGTTGTCAAGGTATGACTGATCATTGTTTTATCTTATTAATACTTATGATTGTGATAATTAAAGCTATGTATCTCTCAATTGTGGTAACATGTTATGATTTATGAAGGTAGTTGAGATAAATGGACTGCAGGAAGATTGGGGCTGAACAAATCGTGAAAGAGGGGATGTTCGTTGCTTGCAAAGGGGTCCTCGGGGTTCGAATCATCAATTAAGGCACAGCTGTGACAGGGCAACTGTAACAGAATGCGCTATCTTGAGTATGTTCCTACTTGAGTCTAGCTGTGAAGTGGAAGGATCGCCACTCTTGGGTCAATTGACAACTTTCTCATATTTTGATGTCTTTATTCTGCCACGTATTGTAACAGCTAGTTATTTAGGGCGCCTGAAGATCAAAGATCTTCATGGCTTCCCGATTATAGGATTGGATGTTATGATTTGTATGTATAAATATGGGGAGTTGCCTCGACCGAGGGGTTGAACAACAGATAATTAATTCATTGTATTAGCAGCTGAGCAAAACTGTGTAATCATTCTTCTGTTAATATAAGGGGTTACTTTTGAGTTAAAGGAATTTGCGTTGTTCAGCCAGCATCTCTGTGTGAAGACTGGGCCCGTCTTCCACAGAGATTGCTGAGTTAAAATAGGATTTTGAATTCATTGTTGTGTGATGCTTTGTTCATGGTATTTCGTTTTGTACGCAGCAGTGACATTTATGGTGTGTATTTTCAGTACAATTAATATTAGAGTTCCTTGAATTTGGCAAGTAATGCAGAGTGACAGTCAACTGAGTAGAGACTTTATGCAATTCGTGTGACGATTATACACAACCTTGTTCACCTTGTGGCTAAGTTGTGATCCCATGATCCCTTGCAATTTATCTTTCCTGTTATGATTGTTGATTTCCATTCTGCAATTCAATTTCATAGAACAGTTTACTCAATCCTTTGCAATTGAATTTCTAGATTAATGTTCAGTTTATGCCTTATGATTTTCCAGAGTGATTAGATCAGATAGGTGATTGTTCTAGAATATGAACGACGTTTCCTTCCTGCAACTGTCGATTAGATCTTACATCATTTCTTATTGATGCATGATAGAGGAATTGAAGTGTAGCAGTTAGAAGGCAATTGGGATTGCATAGATTCTTGGGATGAACATGGACGATATAAGATAAAAGTATTCAATTCTAATGGTTTGGTGTTTAAGCATAGATTGTGCGCTTATCCTTTGAAATAAAAAGACTTTCTCGGGTTGACAATAAATCTCATATGATCTGTGTGTATTGGTAATAATTTATCTGTATATAGAGTGCTTGACATTTTGGCACCGTTTCCGAGGAAGGATAAAAATTAAACACTAGTCATTAGTGCATCTGATAATTGTTTTTTTCTTTGCTGAAATGATCTGCTTCGCATGAATACGAGGAGGGTAAAACGCGATCACCTCCCAACTCCCAAAACCCCACAAAATACTAACAACGCAGGTGGTTTGGGTCGTGGTCGAGGACCACCGTTGGGTAGAAGGACATTCATCGACGATCTTGTTGACAGAACTGATTCAGCTACCAAGACTCGTCATTGAGAAAATCCTATTAGAAGAAGCCCTACTGATCCTAGGGCGCCAGCGTCAGGATCCATGGTGGAGAGTACAAGAGCAGCCGTGACTCACTCATATACCCCTGCTAAGGAAGGTACAACTAACACAACTATTACAACTGAGGAGTACGCAGCTGTTACAGCTGAAGAATATGTAGTTGTTACAACTGAGGAGTATGTAGCTGTTACAGCTGAAGAATACGCAGCTGTTACAACTGAGGAGTATGCAACTATTACAACTGAAGAATACGCAACTGTTACAACTGAGGATTACGCAGTTGTTACAAACAAAAAAAATATGAGTAACAGACATGAGACCGAAGAGGAAGAGGCAGTGGTAGAATACCATCATGAAAATTATTCCCTGCCAGAAGGAACTACGGCTACATTACAATTTCCAATTCAGTAGCCAGAATGGAAAACTCCTATGAAGAACATCTCACCTTCGGTGTTGCCTTGCTTCCATGGCAGGGCAACAGAAGATCTAGACGAATTCCTTTTTGAATTTGATATCCTCTGTCGCAGCTATGATTATGTCACAGATGGTCAAAAGCTGAAACTTTTTCCCGCCACCCTGAAGGACAATGCATTACGATGGTTCATGAGCCTTGGGGGAGGAACTGTTCCTAATTGGAATAAGATGAAGCAAGTATTCCTGGAGAAATATCAAGAATATTGCAACACCAGGGACAAAAGAGAGGAATTATTCAAGATGGTGCAGAAGGAGGATGAAAGTCTGGAGGATTTTGTAGAAAGGCTGCTGTACAATGTGCAAAGAGCCGGGCAGAAGAACATGGGGCTGGATGTGCTCAAGATAATCTTACTTTGAGGGATCAAGGATGATTGTTTAGACATGTTAAATCTATTAGGAAAGGGAGATATCTCCAAAGAACCTTTTGAGACGATTGTGGAATTATGTAAGAGATACTCCAGGGGATCTTCCAGGAATAATAAGCGAGATAAACAGGATAAGCTGGAACGTGATGTCTTCGACAGAACTCAGAAGTCATCCAATGGAGGAGCTACATGTGCAGAGATAGGCAATCTCCTTGAAAATTTCAAAATAGAAATGATGAGCTCCATCTCTTCGAAGATTGATGTCCTGAAGGCCAAACAAAAACAGGCAGTGGAAGATCTCACACTAGGTGTGTTCTGTCCCCGATGTAGAAAGAATCACCCGCTGAAAGAATGTCCTCTTGAAAAAATACAAGTATGTCAGCTATGTGAGCTGAACCATGACATGAAGGAATGTCCCACACTTCCCCAAGTGAAGGCTATTCTGTAGGCATCAACTCCAGAAGTGGAATCAGCCTATTTCATTGCACAGAAGAAAACTTGGCAGCCTCGAAATCAAGGTATGCCTCTGGACTCGTTTCCATTTTTGAATAATATGGGCAATTGGAATAATAATATGCAAAATGTGAATACACAATTCCCTTCAAATTATGCTCAGTGGAATCCTCCGCAACCTGCAATGCAAAATTTTAATTCATGGGGTCCTTGGACACAGCCACCACGTCAACCTACGTCGTGGTCTCCCAGCTGGAGGAACTTCCCTCTTGGGAACCAGTTTCCTCAACCACCTCCACCTCAGCAGTTACAATATTCTCCTCCATATCTTCAATTTCCTCAATATCCTCAATACCAACCTCAGCAGTCGCAGCTGCAGGTGCAGAATAATCCTGTTCCTAATATACCAATACGGCCTCAGCTGCCTGCCCAACCTAATCCTAACCCAAATAATAAAACAGTCCATCAATTAGAAACTGTCAATATGCCGGCCTACTCTCTCTCCCCTGTACCTTGTAATGATATTCGTTTACGATCTGGGAAGATAATAGAACCTATAATTACAGAATATATTCCACCTTCTTTGCATGAAAAAGGAGAGAGTTCACAGCATCCATCCTATCCGGTTCCTATCACTGAAGGTGCTGAGCATCCCTTAGATGGGACGGCTGAAACATTAAATGAGAAATCAGATAATACGTAGCCTACCCAGCTGGTAAGGCAACCACCATACCCTGAGAGACTAATGCTACCAAAAATAGGGGGGCAACCTCAGTTCAACCTCCTAGGAGAGTTGAAGAATCTTTACGTTAAAATCCCCCTTCTGCAAACCCTTCAAGACGTGCCTATTTATGCTAAAACCGTTTGGGACATGTGCACTAATAAACCAGGGAGGAAACCTAGAGACCCTCCCACTGTTCACGTCATAGGGAATTTATTTGCTTTAATAACAGGAAAAACCCCTGTGACCAAGTATGACGACCCTGGCAATCCTACTGTCACTGTACATATAGGACAAATGCAGATACCCAATGTGCTAGTCGACTCAGGAGCAACGATCAGTGTCATAACAATTGAGACTATAAGGAAGCTTGGACTTACTAATTTTAGGTCGACCCCTACCATTTTAGAATTGGTAGACAGATCCACCATTAGACCCAAAGGGATCCTGGACGACCTTGTTATCTCAGTAGATTCATGGGAATACCCTGCCGACTTTTTGATATTGCAACCAAAATCACAGCTGGGGGGACATCCATTGATCCTGGGGAGGCCTTGGTTGGCCACAGCTGATGCTTGCATTAGCTATTGATCGGGGTCCATGACTATATCTGATGGTACAGAGATTAAAAACCTCACCCTGTATCCTCCAGCTCGACCAAGTTTAGACGCTGAAATTTCTCTTTGGATAGAGCAGGAAGAGGAGGATGATGTTCAGCCATTATTAACAATAGGGAAGGCCTTAACTTTTAAAAATGAAACAGAAGACGATGCCATTAGTAATTTCATTAGCGAACCTCCTTCAGTGGATAAAGAAGTCTATCAAATCCTGAACATTACCCTTGGTAAGGAAGAACAAGAAAATCTTACGGAGGAAACACTAGTCGGTGACGCAAACATAATCCCGATTTTGAAAAATTCGAGAAGTATTCCTATTGAGGTAGAGCCTGGAAGGACTTTGAACATCAACCCTGGTCTCTCCTCAGAAGAACAGACACGCCTAATCAGTCTCTTGAAGGAACGTAAGGGGGAATTCGCCTGGGAGTATACAGACATGAAGGGTATCCCTTCTAATCTGTGCACCCACCATATTTACATTAAAAATGACTCCCGGCCTGTGTGTCAACCCCAACAACGCATGAACCCCAATCTGAGGGATATAGTGAAGGAGGAAATCTAGAAACTTTTGGAAGCAGGATTTATCTACCCTATTTCAGATAGTGAGTGGGTTTCCCCACTTGTAATTGTACCCAAGAAAAATGGTAAATGGAGAGTCTGTGTTGATTATAGGGAGTTGAATAAAGCTACGCAAAAGGATCATTTTCCTCTGCCCTTATTGACCAAGTACTTGGTACCCTATCAGGGAAGAATTTCTTCCCCTTCTTGGATGGGTTTAGCCGGTACAACCAAATTCAGATTGCTCCTGAGGACCAGGATAAGACCACCTTCACTTGCCCCTGGGGAACGTTTGCCTACAGGGTGATTCCCTTTGGTTTATGTAATGCACCAACAACATTCCAAAGAGCTGTAATTGGCATATTCTATGAATTGGTTAATGATAGTATGGAAGTCTTTATGGATGATTTTACTCCCTATGGCAAGAATTTTGAGGAGGCACTGGAAAATTTAAAGAAGGTTTTAATTCACTGCGAACACGCTCGCCTCTCATTAAGCACTGAAAAATTCCATATGATGATGAGTGAGGGAGTGGTATTGGGACATTTCATCTCCACCAATGGCATTCAGGTGGATCCCTCAAAAATTAAGGTGATAAAAAATATACCAACCCCTTCAACTCAGAAAGAGGTGCAAAGTTTTCTGGGACATGCTGGATATTACAGGATATTTATAGAAAACTTCTCCAAACTCGCTTCTCCTTTGTTTTCATTGTTAACGAAGGACGCAAAGTTTGTATGGAGTGAAGCATGCCAGCCAACGTTTGATAATCTTAAAGAGAAGCTGTCCATAGCCCCTATCCTAAGGGGACCTAATTGGACCATACCTTTTCACATTTCTTCAGATGCTTCTGATACCGCCATTGGAGCAGTACTAGGACAACAGGATGGTCAAGTACCTTATGCTATCTATTATGTCAGTAAAAACTTAGCCCCTGTTGAACTTAATTATACTGTTATCGAAAAAGAATTCCTTGCTATTATTTACTCTATTAATAAATTTCGGCATTACATTACTGGGTATCCTACGTTTGTGCACACTTATCACTCTACCATTAAATATTTAATGAATAAACCTGTCACCAATGCCAGAGTGACTAGGTGGATCTTGTTATTGCAGGAATTTGATATTACCATTATAGATAAACCTGGAAAAGAAAATGTTGTTGCTTATTTTTTATCACATTTTACTAACAGTGATGACAGTTTTCCTGTTCAGGATTCTTTTCCAGATGAGCATCTATTCGCACTCTCAGCTCATTCCCCCTGCTATGCAGACGTTGCTAATTATTTGGTTGCAGGAAAGCTCTCGCCACATATGTCTAAACGAGAGAAGAGAAAAATCATCTAGCAAAGTGCCAGGTATTGTTGGCTCAATGGTCATCTCTTTTACACAGGACCAGATCTTGAGATTAGGAGATGTGTAAGGGAAGATGATATCTTTCATGTACTGAAGGCCTGTCATGATGAACCTTGTGGAGGACACTTTGCAGACAAAAGAACAGGGCATAAAGCGCTGCAGATGGGCTACTATTGGCCGAAACTATTCAGGGACGCTAAAAGATATGTTCAGTCCTGTGACAGCTGACAAAGGATGGGCCAACCTAATAAAACAGATCAGATGCCTTTACAGCCCCAAGTGGTACTTGAACCGTTTGATAGATGGGCATTGGATTTTGTTGGACCTATCAGCCCTCCTTCCAAACAGAAGGTTTACATTCTGGTTTGTACTGATTACATGACCAAGTGGGTAGAAGCTGTGGCTTTGGCTAAGGCTAATGACCAGGCGGTGATTGATTTTTGGTACAGTGAAATCTTTACCCATTTTGGGATACCAAAGGAAGTAGTTACTGATGGGGGACCACAATTCATCTCACATCAATTTGAATCCTTGCTCCAGAAGTATCATGTGCAGCATAGGATAGCTTCACCTTACCACCCCCAGGCCAATGGTCAGGTGGAAAGCACTAGTAAAGTTATTGAAGCAATCCTTACTAAAACAGTTAAAAGCCATTGAAAGGATTGGGCTGACAGGCTTCCAGAAGCACTGTGGGCATACCGCACAACTTGGCGCAACACCACAGGGTTCTCTCCCTATGATCTAGTGTATGGAAAGAGTGCTATCTTTCCAATTGAGTTTGAAATCAAAACCCTGAAGACAACCACTAAAATGAATCTGGATGTAACAGAGGCCTAGAAGAGAAGATTGGATCAGCTGAATGAATTGGATGAGAAACGGTTAGCTATAGTAGACCAGACTATGTTGCTTCAGCAACAGAGATCCAACTGGCATGACCGATTTATTAAAAAGAAAATTTTTTGTGAGGGAGACTGGGCGCTATTATACGACTCCAAATTCAAGAAGGATTTTAAAGGTAAATTACGGACAAGATGGCTGGGTCCATATTTGGTTGACATGGTATTTGACAACGACACTGTTCGCCTGGAGACCATTGATGAAAACCGTATACCATTACTTGCTAATGGCCACAGACTGCGACTGTATCGTAATCCCATCTCGAAAGATGCATTCATTTTGCAAATTGCCGCCGATCCAGATTATCAGCTAGCACCAGAGCAGGAATTTCTCTCTGCCTTTGCCAATCCTTAAACTGAAAATCGTAGTTTAAATTGCTGTACATAAATAATTTTCTGCTGTAGCGTATAATTGTTGTTTTTTTTCTCTTTGCATTTGATCTTCTCGTTTGCTGTTATTTTTCAAAAAAATTTAGGGAAGCACCAGGACAACGACCAGATTGGGCCCGTCAAGCGAGAGTCTCCCTATGCCGTCCTGTGTTGTATTTCCCTTTTGCTTTAAAAAAAAATAAAAAAATTTCGGCAGCTGCAACATCTTTTTCGGCAGCTGCAACATCTTTTCCAGCAACCGCAACATCTTTTCCGATGGCTGCAATATCTTTTCCGACAACCGCGATACCATTTTCCATCAACCATAAAATCATTTCCCCACGGCCGTAAATCCTTTTTCCCGGCAGCTGCAACATTTTTTTCGGCAGCTGCAACATCGGTAGCTGCAACATCTTTTTCGGCAGCTGCAACACCATGTCCCAGCGGCCGCCACCTCATTTCCCATCGCCTGCCACATCATTTCCCCATGGTCGCAAATCCTTTTCTCGGCAGCTGCAACATTTTTCCTGGCAGCTGCAACATCTTTTTCGGCAGCTGCAACGCCATGTTCCAGCGGCTGCCACCTCATGTTCTAGTGGCCCGCCACCTCATTTCCATCGGCTGTAATATTCTTTTTCCCGGCTGCTGTGAATCTTTTCTGGCAGCTGCAACATCGGTAGCTTCAACACCATGTCTCAGCGGCCGCCACCTCATTCCCCAGTGGTAGCCACATCATTTCCCGGCCGCCGTGAATCTTTTCTGGCGGCTGCAACATCCTTTTTGGCAGTCGTGAACTATTTTCCAGCAGCTGCAACATCCTTTTTGGTAGCCGTGAACTATTTTCCAGCGGCTGCAACATCGACGGCTGCAACTTATTTCCCGACGACTGCGACATATCTTCCGTCAGCCCTGAACCATTTCTTAGCGGCGGCAATATTATTTTTCCGACGGATGTAAAACCTCTTCTCCGACTGTTGTAAATCATTTTCCGGTAGCTGCAACATACCTTCTGACAGCTGCATCTTATTTCCCACCGCCGTAAAACTTTTCTGTTATAGCCATAATTTTTTTCCCAATCCTGTAAATTCCTTTCCCGACTGCCGTGAACTATTTACCGGTAGTTGCAACATACCCTCCGGCGGCTGCAACTTCTTTTTTGGCGGTTGTAACATCTTTTTCATCGGCTGTGATATCATTTTTTTTGCAACTTGCAGTGGTAACTCCTATGTTAATGGAAGAATTGCTCCAAACCTGCTAAATCATGGTGCTGATTCACCTCTGTCGAGCCGGCGAACTCATCATTCTGACCCCGAGGACGCGATGGTTTGTGTTTCACCGGCGGGAGAAATTATTGCCTTATCCGAGTCATCATGATCACACTTCTGGCTGTGCATGAGTTCGGCTCCGCAACGTCACCAACTGCATGCTCGACCATTCTCCGCAGCATTCCGACGCACAGTCTTATAAGGTATGGCTTTCATTTATCACGTGATTAAGTATTGATATCATTTAAACGATATTAGTCGTACCTTCACTCGTACCACCATTATACCTGATTAAACCTTTCCCTCGTATGACGTAAACATTAATAACCGCCACCTTCCCTAATTCGGCATGGAAATTTCAAACGTTTTTCTGTGCTCAACTTTCCAAATTTGTCCATCTTCTCAACGTCTCCGCTCAACGATTTGTGCATCCTCCGTGCTACAACTTCCATTTTTGGGATCCTGTAATCTGTGGGATAGCAACTTCAGTTTACAGCCAGGATCATGGGGATTCCAGTTCGTCATGAACCTTTCAATACATGGGAACTCAAGAGAAATCTTCAAGTCCTTGCCATCTTTCAAGCTTCCGGCTGGCTCGAGTTTTTTGAGCGACTAGACGGATTCGATCGGGATGCAGCCCTGCAATTTGCTTTGAATCTTACCAAAACTCACTCTATGGTGTGGGGGCTGCGCATAGAAGTCTCTGAGACCATTATATCCTAGGTTACAGCCATCCCGATGGTGGGAAAACCATGGTTTAACCGACGAGTCCCTGCAACGATTGCACGAGAAGAATTTTTACTCGCAGGAGAGCAAGTTGAAGCATCCAGAAGAGGGATCGCACTGAACTCACTGCCGCGGCCATGGGGCCAGGTTGCTGTCTTTCTCAAGAAGTACATTACTTGTGAAGGTAGATATCAAACTGTGTATAACTCTGAACTTCCTTTGCTTTCTCATCTCCGCCATGGAATTTTATTGAACATTCCATTTTATTTACTGCACGACTTGCGTCATATGGCGGCATTTGTTCAGTCTGCTAAGCACCCACTTTCCTCTCTTACCCACCATGGCCTTATCAAATTAATCATTGTAAGAACCCTTTCCCAACATCATATAACTTGGGAATAGATCATAACGCGACCTCAGCAACCCGTTCCCTTGTGGGTCGTCCCATTACAACAACTACAGGTTCGACCACAATAGGAGGATCGAAGTTCCTCCATTGAAGTTGGGGGTAGGGATGAAGTGGAAGAAGAACAACAATCGGGGGCACAAGTAGGACCATCCAGGGTGGGTGAAACGACAGTAGAAGAACAGCAACCGAGGGCACAAGCTCGGCCATGGGGGGGGGATGAAACTATCTTAGAGGAAGAACAACCAAGGGCACAATCAGAGCCATTCGGGGGAGATGAATCTCCGGCACAAGCAGAGCCATTGGGGGATGAAACTACATTTGAAGAAGAGCAATTGGAGGCACAAACAGAGCCATTGGGCGATGGTGTAGATAATACTTTTGTGGAAAACCCAGATAACAAGGCAGCTCCGACAGCAGAAGGTGAAATTGGAGCAGCATCAAATGCTGCGACAATGGAACCTGAAGATGACAGAGCCAGGGCAATGGAAGAAAACATTGAGCTGGTAACAATTGAGTCTTCACCAGAGTGGGTAGGAGGAGGAGCTTTAATTGAAGAAGAACAACATGAGGAGCAAGAAAACATTCCTTCGACCTCAGTTATGATTCCCTATGTCCCAGCTCCACAAAAGAAAACACCACAAAAGAAAAGAAAGAGAGCCACCATTGAATTTAACCTAATATCACCAATCAGAAAGAAAAGAACTTGATCAGCTACAGCAGCAGAGGCAGCCAGGAAAAGATGGGAAACCCTAGAGGCACAGATTGAGCCCCCAATCCTTGTACCAAGACCGATGGATGCTCCACAAAGGCCAGTGGAGGAAGAACCTGGAATTGAAGGACTTCTGGCTGAGAACGCAATGTTGAAAGAGGACCTCCAAGTACTTAGAAGGGAGTTGGAAATCTGGAAGGAAACCTGCAGAAAGCAGGGTGAAAGAAAAATGTACACATTGATAGAGGCTGCAGAACAATTGGAAGGATCAGATTCTGCTGAAACTGGGCAGGAGGATGAACGAATACTCTGTCCCACCTGTGGAGAAATCTTCAAGGAAGGAGGCCACAAAATTATACTTAGCACTTACTCAGCACAACAGCCCATGGCCACATTAAAGGAAGCAGCAGAAAAAGAAGGTGCTATCACACAAGAACCAGCATCTTTAAATATCCTTGCTGAAGCTACCACTTCCCATGACACAGAGAATAGAGAACAATTAGGAGAAGAACAAGGGATGGAGTACACCCTAGAGCTTAATAAGGATGAAAGTGTAACTCCAGAATGTTCCCATGATACAGAGATTATAGAGCAGATGGGAGAAGAATATGGAATGAAGGACACTTTGGAGGCCAATGAAGAATTCTATACTGTAACCCTAGAATGCTCCCAGGCCACAGAAATTCTAGAAGAAGAGACACAAAGGCAGGACGATGATAAACTGGAACAAGATGCTATAACACAAGAACCAGCGAACCTGAATATACTTTCCCAATCGGCCAACCAGATGGGAGAAGAACCAGGGACAAAGGAGACTCCGGAGTTTAATGATGAACTCTGGGTTGTAACCCCAGAGGACTCCCATGACACAAAGCTCATAGGAGAAGAGTTGCGACAACAGGAGGATGAAGAGGCAAGCCAGGATGTTGCTACACAAGAACCAACATCCTTGGAAGCTGCGGTAGGATCTTCTGAATTTCATTTAAAAGATAACCCTGGAGTGGATATCATTCCCGATACACAGTGGGGTGAAGATGGACAGGTACAGACACCATGCTCAGGTGACACCGAAATCTTGGAGGAGGAGATGCACAATGAGAAAGATATCCAATCTCAACAGCAGAAGGACAAAGAAGACACTGTTACACAAGAACCAGTGTCTCTAAAAGCAATAAGGGTAGCTGCTGAAGAAATTCTAAAGGATGTTGCTGTTACAAAAGAACCAGCAACTCTCTTATTAAATTTAGATGTGCTATAAGACACTGCTCCACAAGAATCAGTGCTTCTACCTCTTGGAAATGTCATTGATTTAGATTCAGATTAAAATATTTCCTCTCAACCCCCCAGGCATAGCATAATGAAACTGCAGGAAGATTCCCACTACACCAACTGCATTTCTAGACACCAGCAAGTAGCAGTGGAAGGGGAACAGTGATGCTGGAAGATATTGGGTTACTCACAGAGGTTTTTCAAAAGATAGATAAGGTGCCTAAGTTTCCTACAATTCTTCCTCTCTCCTTGGATAGAGCTCAGTACAGGATTCAGATGCAGGTTGTTGCATGAGGACATGCAACAGGGTAGTTGGGGGGAGATGTTGAGCCCATAATTGGCCCTTTTTAATCATCTTTAATCATCTTTCCTGCCCCTGTCCTACACCACTTATTACGTCAATCAGACCTATTGCCCTTATTTTATTCCCTCAAGTTGCCAAGGTATGACTGATCATTGTTTGAACTTATTAATACTTATGATTGTGATAATTAAAGTTGTGTATCTCTCAATTCTGCTAACATGTTATGATTTATAAAGGTAGTTGATAGAAATGGACTGCACGAAGATCGGGGCTGAACAAGTCATGAAAGAGGGGATGTTCGTTGCTTGCAAAGGGGTCCTCGGGGCTTGAATCATCAATTAAGGCACAATTGTGACAGGGCAGGTGTAACAAAATGCGCTATCTTGAGTATGTTGCTGCTCGAGTCTAGCTGTGAAGTGGAAGGATCACCACTCTTGGGCCAATTGACAGCTTTCTCATATTTTGATGTCTTTATTCTACCACGTATTGTAACAGCTAGTTATTTAGGGTGCCTGAAGATCAGAGATCTTCATGCCTGTCCAATTATAGGATTGGATGTTGTGATTTGTATGTATAAATATGGGGAGTTGCCTCGACCCAGGGGTTGAACAGCAGATAATTAATTCATTGTATTAGCAGCTGAGCAAAATAGTGTAATCATTCTTTTGTTAATATAAGGGGTTACTTCTGAGTTAAAGGAATTTGCATTGTTCAGCCAGCGTCTCTGTGTGAAGACTGGGCCCGTCTTCCACAGAGATTGCTGAGTTAAAATAGGATTTTGAATTCATTGTTGTGTGATGCTTTGTTCATGGTATTTCTTTTTGTACGCAGCAGCGACATTTATGGTGTGGATTTTCAGTACAATTAATATTAGAGTTCCTTGAATTTGGCAAGTAATACAGAGTGACAGTCGACTGAGTAGAGACTTTATGCAATTCGTGTGATGATTATACACAACCTTGTTCACCTTGCAGCTAAGTTGTGATCCCATGAGCCCTTGCAATTTATCTTTCCTGTTATGATTGTTGATTTCCATTCTGCAATTCAATTTCATAGAACAGTTGACTCAATCCTTTGCAATTGAATTTCTAGATTAACGTTCAGTTTATGCCGTATGATTTTCCAGAGTGATTAGATCAGACAGGTGATTGTTCTAGAATATGAATGACGTTTCCTTCCTGCAACTGTCGATTAGATCTTACATCATTTCTTATTGATCCATGATAGAGAGGAATTGAAGTGTAGCAGTTCGAAGGCAATTGGGATTGCATAGATTCTTGGGATGAACATGGATGATAGAAGATAAAAGTATTCAATTCTAATGGTTTGGTGTTTATGCATAGATTGTGCACTTATCCTTTGAAATAAAAAGACTTTCTCGGGTTGACAATAAATCTCATATGCTCTGTGTGTATTGGTAATAATTTATCTGCATATAGAGTGCTTGACAGTGACCTTAAACAATACAATTATCCCACAATCCGAGGTTTTCTTGTTATCATCCAACTTTTTGATAAAAAATTTACAACCATTACACCACATAGCCTTCTAATGTTTCAACTGCAACATTGACAACATGTTACAAATACATTGTGAATTAATAAACGTCATATAGAGGTTAGTAAATATAATTGAAAACTTAAACAAACGAAATGTAATAATTGGAAAAATGGATTGAAGTAACTAGAAGAAATGTGGGTAAAAAAATTACTTGCCTTTTTATCTTTTAAACCGTAGGCTAAATCAGCTTCCCTTTGCGACGTAAGGTCAGGAATTTGATGTCGAAGATGATGAGCTGTTTTAATCATGTTACTAAACCCTTCCCATGATAACCTACCGAAGAATTCTTCACAATATTTTATCCAATGTTCCATCCAATCAAGGTTGTTTGCAATGTATAAATGTAAAGCATCCCACACTCGACCAACTATATAGTTTAATATAGTTGAAAATGCATAATTATTAAAAAGAGTTAAAAAATAGTATGATAATATAAAATTGGAAAAAATAAATGTGTAACATATTAATTCAACACGGTATAATAATAATTACCTTTCACAGTCCTCAATGTACCTCGCCCCAGTAGGACTTCCCCTTCAAATTTGTTGATGGAGTCGAGATGCCAAATGTGAGGCACATTCATATTTTCTGCTATTTTAGGTAGATATTCACTAATGTACACCATGCATTGATATACCATATATCCTTCAACCATAGAACCCTCGAGACGTGCTCTTTGTCTAACAAAATCCTTCAATGACTTCAACTGCCTCTCCACCATCCATATCGACCTTGTGTGTACTGGTCCACATTTAATTCGATCTCCTCAACTTGGTGTATGAGGTAGTGTTCTTGTGCATTGAAAAATGCTGGAGGTAGATACTGTTGGATTTCACACATTAGTCGGGGAATTTCTCTCTTCCAATGCCTTATATCTTCCTTATGGATTTCTTTTGATGAAAGCCACCTACAAATGATGCAATAAAAGAATATGTCAAGGCATATATAATATTTGCGGGAAAAACATATTATATGTCAATACGTTTTGCTACAGACCACAAACCAAGTACATTTTCCAAGTAAAACATTACTTACCTCATGTATTTTCCAAGAACATAAATAAAATGTTTTATCTTGTTGTCAAAGTCATCTAGAAGAGACAAAGGTAGAACATACTGTATCAAAAAACACATAATTGTTAATATTTATTTCTAGATAAGAGAATAAAATTAATAAAATAGTGCATACCGATAATGAAATATATTATAGACTAATGATTACCTGAATGAATGTATGCCAATCATGTATTTTAACCCCTGCAAAATCACCCTTTTTCATTAAGATATTATTTATGTTTAACGAAAAACCCGTCGGAAACCGGATATGTTTTATGACCTCTCTTACAATATTGCTTTGTTGCTCCATCAAGCACCAAGGAAGACTAATATTTTGTTGATGGCCATCGCCATTAGAATTAATGATCACACTTTGCAATGCGTGATTAGATTCTTGGATGTCACTACAAATCTTTCCAATTCTTTCTTTGTCAGTCCTTCCATCTAATATTTTCCATAACATTTCTGTTATGTTCTTCTCGATATGCATTGTGTCAAACAAATGAACTATTTGCAGGTGCTCGTAGTATGGCAACCTACTGAATTGAATAGGGTAAATTTTGATTCCTCGTGTGCCTTAACGACATTCATGAAACATCAACAAAATCAAATTAAAACCAATTAATCAATAATGCTATAACATATAATGTTGAACATAATTCAATACAAAAAAACAAATTGGCATACCTTGATGGTTTCTATTATATTCCTCCTTCCATAGGTGAGGTGTCATTCTTCGTGGTTTTTTTCCATTCTCTTCTTTACCATTAAATTTTTATTTGTCTGTAGTTCGATAACTATGGTTCTTAGGCAGAAAGTGCCTATACTCATCGAACACTTCCTTTTCTAAACTCCTTGAACGACGAGATTTTATCCTGGGACCACAAAATGGACATGCAAATTTACCCTTGGTTTGAAGACCTACAAGATATATGAATTGGTGTAGCAAATTAGCATTAAAATTTGAAATAATGCATGATATTATCAATAGATATATAAAATATTAAGGAACAAAAGAAAGTAACAACATACCACAAAAATGTGTTAACCCGAGAGCATCATGAATTGTAAATGCAAGTATTCCATGGAATTGAAATTGTTTTTTCCTGATTGGTCTAGAAATATCATACATAGTGACGCCAGCCCATAACTTCAACAACTCATCGATAAGAGGCTCAAGATATACGTTCATATCTTTAACCTGGTACTTGCCTAATTGGTCAAACATACATGATTAATTATATTTAGTGCCTATATGTCGTTATATATAAAAAACATAATTATCATGCACGAAACAAATCAATGAAATATTTACTGATCAAACTTTCAATTAAAAAAATACCTATTAATTAAATACTTGGAACAATCATTGCCAACATTGTGTGCTCTCTCTGGATCTACATCCAAGGAGGAAGTTTATTGTTTATAACAAAAACAGGCCGCACTGAGTAGGTAGAACGAAGCTCTCCAAATGGATTGACACCATCAATTTCCAAAGAAAGTTTAACATTACGAGGACCTTCTTTAAAAATTAGCCACTTTTCTTCGATGTATCTCAATGCAGAACGATCTGTAGGCATTTGAAGAACATCGTCGCGATTTTTGTTCTTTTCATGGAAATCCATAAATTGTGCTATACTTTGACACCTCAACAACTGCTGGAAACGTGGGATTATTGGAATATAATGAAGAACTTTTTGAGGCACCTTTTTTGACTTTATCAGTTCGATACCTACTTGTTTGAAATTGCGGGCATTAATTTTCTAATGCATATTGTCCATAGTATATGATATGATCATTAGGACATGCATCAATAGCTCGATACTCCATACCAAATGCTTTCATAATCACATATATCCCTCGATATGTGCGTGTTAAAATATTTGAAGTTGGTAATAGAAAATCACCTAACAATCTACACAATTCAAAAGAATAAATCAATGAAAAAAATATTAATCATCAATATCGCATCCAAACTTTACACATTAGATAACAATAGCAACAATATAGGAAAAAAGTCAACCCTTTCTATAAATAGATATTGTGAACATGTAGACAAAAATAAAATAAAAAATTACATACCTTACTATCTGTGTCATACAGGTGTTTGATAATCCATTAAAAACCTTCATGTTCAATAACAACAATATAGCAGATAAAAGATTTGTTTTTGAGCCTTCATAAAGAGGTTGACGTGACTTCTCAAGTAGAGGATCAACATCATCAATATCATCCTAGTTGTCCTCATCCATTGGAGCAAATGTGTCTTGGATCAATCTATGTATCTCATCTTCCTGATTTGTGTCACTAATGTTATCTACATCCATTATATCATAAAAAATAACTACTTGATCATCTTCAATATTATGATGTAGAAGTTTGTTAGGTTGTGAATGAGTATTTATGCTAGTACTTGGCAAATAACTCTTTGGAACACGACATTTTGGGGGCATTGTCAATAAATTTACAAACAACATAGAAAAAATAGTTTGTATAAAACATATAGTAAAAAAAAAGACATTTTACTAAAATTCATGCAGACATGATGAATATTATAGTGAATATATTAAAAATTGAACCCCAAAAATAGTATTACTAGGGGATGATATTCATAACCCCCTTCGGCATGCCCCTTCTCCCTACAATGTCTTTTAGCTGTTTCTATTAAAAGTCTTCTTTTTTGCAAGCCCTTGCAATCAAAGCAAGGACAATAACATTTTCCATCTCCTCTCGCATCTAATGCAGCTCTAAACTGAGCAAGCTTCTTTGCATTTTCATTCATAGTGCCAAATCCTTGTAGTGGTACAAGTAATTCTCTTACCTACACCACACAAAACAATAACTTGTCAATTACATTAGATATTATAAGTACATTTCTGAATATAGTATATTATAATCCAATATTTTCTATATTTATAAAGAAAAGCATGAAGACTAAAGTAAATATGAATGGAAAGATGGTTATAAGTTGGTTGAGAGAAAGTGAATTGAGAATGGAAAGATGATAAGTTAATATAATCTAACGTTTAATGTGAACACTTGGAGGGAGATTGTACCCATGCAGTGGTTGTAATTTTAAATAAATATTCTTTCCATATTTTTAAGAACGCATTGTATCAAGAGCACTAAAATTAGAAGTGGTTCTGGTTGGTTACTAAAAAAAATGGTAACTGCCAAATGTTAAGGAACCAAAAATATTGGAAAACTGATAACTACTTGTATAGTTTGAAGACCTGATCATATAGTTTGACCACCAAAGAGGGTAGGCTCTTAACCAATATTGTAGAAGAAAGGATTGTAATAGATCCCAAGCATTATGTATGTCGAATGTTATATAGGACCGCAAACACACTAGAGATAGTACCAATTGCAAGAGAAAACAATTTCAAATATGCCATTTTCAAAAAGCAAGTTAACATGACCTAAGCCAAAAAAACAAGTTCTTGAACAAAATATAGCAAGTTAAATGAAAATGATAGCACGTTCTTGAAAAAGATATTAGAAAGGCAAAAAAGCAACTTAACATGACCTAATCCAACTCATTACTAAACAATATTAAAATCTAACGCTTATAAAAATATAGACAAAAAATTACACATTACTAACCTTGCAAGTTCAAAATCAGAGTTATGCAGAATATCCAAGCTCATACAATCACCCGCAAGTCCAAAATCCGTGTTCAATGTGGTGCAAGAAAAGAAAATGTGAAAATCATGGTGAGAGTGTGTAGTTTATATAGCTCGACATTCGTCCATGTTGCCAAGAAAACTGAAACCTAGATTTTTCGTCCCAATATCGACGACTGTTCGTGGAACTTTAAAAAACATGGATATCGCCATGATTATTCTGCCTTGACAAGCAAAAGGTTAAAAAATCATTTTTTGAACCCACGAATGTTGAAAACGTGGAAAATTTTCGTGGAACAATACGGCCATATGTAGTAGTGAGTTCTTGCAGCAAAATTCTACTTTATTACCATAAGAGAATGATAATGAAAAGATCCCCTTCTTTTTGGATCTGCTTTCCTTTATATAGGTGAGTCTTGGTTTTTGAATATAGTTGTTTGAATAATAATATTTGGTTTCTAACTTAAATTTGAAAAATAATTTTTTTAAAAGATATTTACTTAAATATCTACTCCTTGTTTAACTCGGGCCTTTACTTGTTGTAACTTAAATTATTTCTTAAGTAGAAATAATAATAAATTCTTAATTAACAATAATAATAATTATATTATTACTAATGTTAACAACACAATTAATAATAATATTAATTGTAATGTGATAGCCATTTTACGCATAAACTTTATTCAATATATATATATTTATAGATAAATACAAATAACATTATTATTAATACTTTTAATAATAATATTAACTTTGAGGTCTATAGCTTTTATGCATGTCATTCACATAAGAATAATTTAATTATTTAATACTTAAGTTATGGTAATTTCCTTTGATTTATTTATGTATCTGTCATAATACTTCTTTTAAATATTTAAGGACAAGGTCAAACTCTTTGGATGGTCTTTTGGTAGGCTTGGATAGCTGGCTTGGTTAGGTACTTTTAGGTCTCTCTCTTTTGCATGTTGGATTCTCTTGTTTAACATGGTAGTTCTCGTAGTACTTGATGATAGATAGAAAATGATTCATTTAACCAATTTAAAGGAATGTGATAAATAGAAGTGCTATTAAGAGTCTTCTGGACTCGACACTTCTGATCCTGTAACCCCGAGTGCTCTTCAGAGCTTTTAACTCAGCACTCTCACATGGACATTACGCTAGTGCAATTCCAGAGCCTCTCGCTCAACACTAGTACTAAAATGTGGTTGTGAAGCACATCTAGAATATTCAAGTGGCATCGGATCCGATATTCATTTATCAAGCTTGGAGTGCTTCAAGGCTTATGCCCAACACTCAATGTACATCGGGGCTTACGCCCAGTACATAATAAATTCCTCTAGGTACATCGGGGCTTATGCCCAGTACATATTTCATCCATGTTTTCCTGAGTCCATGCTCAACACACTATATAAGTCAATCATGTAAATCATAACTTTGCACAATATGTAACAAAAAGGTCATCTCAGTATATTAGGGTTTGTACCCAAATCATATGATAAAACATAAATCAAACCATTAGGGCCTCCTTGTATAGTATATAATCAATAATGCTATCAATCAGGGTCCACGCACAATATGTCAGTCTATAAAAGAATAAGTCATGTGTGTTAGAGCTTATGCCGAATACTCAAAAAAAATTATATGTGTTGGGGCTTTGGCCGAGTATAACATCAGAAATAGTTAGTTCAAAATTCGGGATATTACACAAAGTTAAATGATAATCTTATGATAGGTATTAATACAAAAATTAAATTATAAGAGAGGTATTCAGCTAAGAAATACCCTTGGTAAGTTTATATTTCGGTGAACCTACAAAAGCATAAGGAATGGGTAAGCCCCGTGCTTAATATAAAATTAATAGTTACAAAGAATTAAAATAATTTTTCTTTTTTTATTTCAAGAAAATTAGTGTCGTGAAAGAATGGTATCGGAGCATGGTTGCAAAAACTCAGCCTAAAAACAGGCTCAAGAGGTATATGCATACAAAAATAGAAAAGTAACTCATGTTTTATTTTTGGTTATAAATAGGGAATGAAAAGTAACCTTTGTGTTGCAGGAAGATGGTAGACGTTGACATGTCCATGGAAGAAGAGCTTCGCCCCAAAGAACAAGAAAACCTTGAATAGGAAAATATTAATGATGGTAATTTATGGTTGAATTTGAATGAAAGTAGAAATGATAATCAATTAGAAATTGTTCAATCTATAAAATATTTAAAAGAATATTTATAGAGTGTTAAGGAAGATAATGAACGTATGTTGAAAGCACAAGAAAAAATGAATAAAATTTTACTAGCTAAAATTCATAATCACGAAGTGTAAAAGAACAAAGTGACCGAAATAGAAACATCAAGGACTGCATCTTATAAATGTAAAGCTAGAAAGTTAAAAATTTCACATAATGAAACTGAGTCTTGAAGTGAAAAATCAGTGAAACAGAGTAAACATAATTTTCAGGAGTCTAGTGAAAGTAGTGATGAAGATAAACAAAGAAGAAAAGGCAAACCTTATGAAGAAATTTCCAGTGAGTTTAAAAAGATAAAACCTCCTATATTCAATGGTGAAATTGAAACCAGAGAAGAGGCAGAAGCTGGCTTTCAGGAATGAAAAAGTATTTTCATATTTATAACTATTCTAATGAATTAAAAGCAAAAATGGAAGCTTGTAACCTAATAGGGAAGGTTGATATCTAGTGATAAGATGTTAAAAAGATGAAATGCATTAAAGAATGCTATTTGACATGGAATAATTTTAAGAAATACTTTGAAAGTAAATACTTATCATAACAGTACTATGAATAAAAAGCTAAAGAATTTTATGATTTAAAGCTAGGGAATTTAATAACGAAAGAACTATACAGTAAATTTCTAAGACTACTACATTATGTACCTTATATTGTCGATGAAAAGCCTAAAATACAATGTTTTCTGAGATGTTTACCAACAACTTATAAAGAAAGAATTGAATATGATAATCAAAAAACATTGGAAGAAATAATGAGGAAAGAAAATTTATATTATGATCAAAATAACAACAAGAAAGACATGGTAACAACATGGAAAGGAAAACGTTTTGAGTAGAAATTGAAAGGAACCAAATTTTACAAGAATTCTGGACACAAGTATAGACCATACCAAGGGAATAACTATAAAGGTAATAAGCCACAGAATCCAGTAATAAATAAAGGAAGACAATTACATGGTTTTAATCACATAAATACTACTCAAAGAGAGCCTTTAAAATATTGGGAGTGTGGTGAACCTCATTATTTTAAAGACTTTCCAAAAAGAAGAAGAAAATTAAATAACATACATTCAATTCAAGAAGATATTATAGTGGGATATGTAGCAAGGAGCACGCCCAGAATCAACACAACATTGGAAATCAAGAAAGGAGATCATCAAACATCTATGGTCAAAATAGAAGGTATTTTAAAAGAAAAACCAATCTCTACGTTGTTAGATATTGGTGCGATTTTAAGCTATGTGTCACCTAGAATGGTATAATTGTGTAAATTACAGCACGATAAATTTGATAAATCTTGGTTACTTCAACTTGCTACAGGAACGAAACGAAAAGTAACTAGTTTTGTTAAAACTTGTGAATTTCACATGAATGGTTTCAAGCCATAATTTGATCTGAATGTTCTTCCCTTAGGATATTATGATATGCTGATAGGAATGGACTGGTTAGAAATACATAGAGTGGTTTTTAACTGTTATAATAAATCTTTCTCATGCATATATGAAGAAAATAATCCTATTGTAGTGAAAGAAGTTCTAAGAACATTTATGATTAGAGAAATATCTACTTTACAAATGAAAAGGTCTGTTCGTAAAGGTTGTAAAGTTTTAGATGTCCATATAATAGATGAGAGAGATAAAAATGATCAAATTAAAATGGATGATATTCCAATATTAAAAGAATATAAATATTTATTTCCAGAAGAAATCCCCGGATTACCTCCAAAAAGAGAAATAGATTTTACTGATTTAGTAAAGCTCCTTATCAAATGAATATATTGAAACCTAATTAATTAAAATCTCAAATAAAATAATTAATAGAGAAGAAGTACATCCGACCAAGTGTTTTCCCATGTGGACCATCGGTATTGTTTGTTAAGAAAAAGGATGGTACTTTACGACTATGTATAAATTACAGACAACTAAATAAAGTGACTATTAAAAAGAGATATCCTCTACCTCGTATTGATGATTTGTTTGATCAATTTAGAGGAGTGACAATATTTTCTAAAATAGACTTGAGATATGGGTATCAGCGAGTTAGAATTAAAGAAAAAGACATTTTTAAAACGACTTTTAGAACTAGGTATGGTCATTATGAATTTGTTGTAATTCCCTTTGGGTTGACAAATGCTATAAATTATTTTACGTGTCTAATGAACATTATATTAAGTAAATACTTGGATACGTTTGTAGTTTCCTTCATTGACGACATTTTAATATATTCTAAAAATCAACAGGAGCATGAAGAACATTTAAAAATAATGTTACATGTATTAAGAGAACAAGAATTGTATGCTAAGTTTAGTAAATGTGACTTCTTTAAAGATAAAATCCAATAATTATGACATGTAATTTAAAAAGAAGGAATATGAGTTCATCCTGATAAAATTAAATGTATAATGGAATGGTTTGTTCATAAAGATGTATCTAACATATGATCTTTTATGGGAATGACTAGATACTATCATAAATTCATTGAAGGATTCTCTAACATTGCATACCCTATCACTTCATTACAAAAGAAGGGAAATAAATTTGATTGGAATGAGAAATGTGAAAACAATTTCAATAAACTAAAATATTTATTAACAAGAGCTCCTATCCTAAAGATTGCATATCCTTATAAATATTTTGTTATTTGCATAGATGCATGTAAAGAGGGTTTAGGCGATAGCATATGAATCACAAAAACTTAAAGAACACTAAAAGAACTATGCTACCAATGATATGGAATTAGTTGCTATTATTCATGCCCTTAATATGTGGGGACACTATCTTATAGGAAGAATATTTTTACTAATGTCTCATAAAGTCAGTTTAAAATACTTATTTTATCAACAAAATTTAAATGCGAGACATGCTAGATGGCTATCATTCTTAAGTGAATATGATTTCAAGATAAAACATATAATGCTAGATGGCTATCATTCTTAAGTGAATATGATTTCAAGATAAAACATATAAACGGAAAAGAAAACAAAGTGGCTTATGCGTTAAGTCATCATGCAAATATGTTGTATGTAACTTCCTGTAGTAGCTACAAAACATATTTAAAATATAAAATCGGAACAACAACAAAAATTGATAAAGAATATCAAACTTTAAAAGAAAAGACAACAGAAAATAAGATTAATAATATAAAAACAAAGTTTAGTCTAAACGTAAAGGAATTATTGGTATATAAAGGAAGATTATATGTGCCCAATTCAGAAGAGATTAAATACTTAATCATGAATGAAATGCATAAAACACCTTATTCAGGGCACCCAAGATATCAGAAAATTATTACTATGTTAAGAAAATAATTCTTTTGGCCTAACATGAAAAATGAAGTAGCAGGATTTATAGCTAAATGTATGGAATGTCGGCAAGTTAAAGTTCAACATGAACATCCAGCTGGATTTCTACAGCCTTTACCCATTCCGAAGTGGAAATGGGAAGTTATTAGCATGGATTTAATAATAGGTGTACCTAAGAATGTTAAAAAAAATTCTATTATGGTTGTTGTGGATAAACTTAGTAAGGAAACACATTTCATTTCTATTAAATCTACTTATAAAGATATTCATATTGCTGATATTTTTATGATTTTTTTTATAGATTAGATGGTGTACCAAAAATAGTAGTTTCAGATAGAGATTCAAAGTTTATGGGGAAATTTTGGAAAGATTTGTTTAAAGGTTTATACACTAAGTTAAATTTCCGTACTTCATTTCATCCTCAAACTGTTGGCCAAACTGAAAGAGTAAATCAAATTTTAGAATATATGCTTAGGATGTCTGTAATGGATAAACCTCGTAAATGGGAAGAGTATTTACATCTTGAAGAGTATTTACATCTTGAAAGAGTATTTAAATGGGAATTTGCATATAATAATCATTTTGAAGCTTCTCCTAAAATGAGTCCATTTGAAATACTTTATGGAGGAAAATGTAACACTCCAATTTCTTGCAGTAGTCCAGTTGATAGGTTAATGTTAGTTAGCTCCTGAAGTATTGAAAGATATGGAAATAATATTGAAACATGTACATCATAACTTGAAGATAGCTCACGATAGACAAAAAAGTTATGCATATTTAAAAAGAACTCAATGAGAGTTCCAGGTAGGTGATCATGTTTATGTAAAAGTGAAACCCAGAAAAAGTTCCCTAAGATTGGGAAAATGTGCAAAATTAGCACCCAGGTATTGTGGACCTTTTGAAATATTAGTAAGGATTGAACGAGTATCCTACCAGTTAGCATTACCACCTATAGTAAAAGTACATAATATTTTTCTTGTTTCATTATTAAAGAAGTATGTTCATTGCAGTGGACGCACCTTAGACCATGAGAAGCTACATGGGAATTAGAAAGCAATATGCTTGAGGTATATCCAAAATTTTTTCAAGAAGACTTCGAGGAAGCTTAAGTAACCCCGAGGATGATGTTAATTTTAAAGGGGAGGTGTATGTAACACACCAAAAAACTCAAACAAGTTTTAATCCTTTATGTTATAATTTTAATTATGTTGTTTTATTATTTTGACCAAATGTGATCAAAGAAACATGTAAAAGAATTTCTGAATGATTATTATTTATTAAATAACAATAGAATCCAATCTGAAGGTAGCTATTGAAAGACTCTTTTCTAGCCCACAAGGAGGAATGACAAGTGTTGGAGAAAAGCCCAAGAGGCATAAAAATGTATTTAATAACTCAATAGGTGCGGGAGGAATCTTCGCAAAAAAAAAAGGTCTGAATTCCAAGTGGAGGATTGAGAGCAGGAGGCTCATAAATGACCAAAGCCCTAGGCACAAATATAAATATTTGATGTCATCAAACAAGCAAGAGGATTGGATGAAGAGGGAATGAATTATTTTGAGTTAAGAGGTGAGAGTTAGCATTGATATTTTCAACACTATTTGTCCTTGTGGTTAAACAAACATGCTCGAGGGTTTCAGAGCAAATACGCTTGGTTGTTCTGGAAGTTTGGTTGGGAGGAATGACGACCTTCAGATTCAATTCGAATTGAGGTATTACTGTTGTTTATGTTGATGTTAAATATTATTATGTTATGTATTTAATGGATTTTATGTTCATTTTATATATTATTATGCTTTGTATTCCTAAACTATTTATGACTGCATGTTTTGTATTTTTCCAATTACATTCTATAATAATATTTTATTTCATGCACCATCCTTAATTTGTTCATGTTTTTATAAAGATAGATGTAAGACATATCATGCATTATAAATATAATGTTTAAAATTAATATATATATTCTATTATTTATAGCATAGATCAAAACGAAGTAAATTAATGGAGATAAAAATGATAGAGTAAACCCTGAACATTTTATTAACAAAAGTGTATTGCATAAACAATTACACAGAGCCGAATGAATAATGAGAATGGTAGTATAAACAAATTTAGTTAGGCGTGATAGGGAGTAGAAGGACTAACCCCTTATCATAATAAACAATATGACAATATCAATGTATAAACGTACAGTGAAATGCGAATGCATTGTTGAACACAGTTTTCATTTATAAACAAAAGGCTGAAAGGCTTTTCATACACATTTATTTATGCTAATGGTTTTGCATATACAGTCAAGCATAAAAGCCGATAGGATCAATTAATATTATTTCATACACCCAGAATAAATCAAAGGGTTGAATCCAAAAAACAACCATATGCAGAAACCAAAATAAATACATTTAAACAAAATCTTATTCGTTTATTCCCAACATAACCCAAAAGTACATTTATATGCCAAGGGCATTTCCCTTACAGTCAAAGTTAAAGCCAGAAGGATTAGATAGAAAGTTTCATACACAGTACTCTTCCTAGCAGGGTAGAATTGAAGCAAAACAGATGTCTACGACAGAAGTAAATGCGAATGCATTTAAAATTATAGCCAGAGGCTGTATGTACACACTCACGCTTAGCGTGATGTATAATATAACATATTGATAAAGTAAAACTACGCCAAATGCCAAGAGTATGAGAAATGCTCATTGGCATAAGCATATATGCTTCCATTTTTTGTAAACAAGAAGTAACATACCTGTAGATTCGCATCCAAGTTTTCAAGTGAGAGGTAGAAATATTGTCATTGAACCATCACCAGCATCAACCAACAAGAAGAGGGTTAGATATCTATTAAGCAAAAAAACTATTTTTAATATCCATAATGAATTGTTAGGGAAACATATTACTTACATTTGTTGCAGAGACAATGAGAAATCTCAAATAGAGATTGGCAAGATATTTCCACTCTAATCATGCCTGCACAAACAAATATTCAAATATTAAAACACCGGAAACAAAATATACAGTGTAAAATATAGAACTAGAACAAGAAGTTAATTATATATTACCTATTAGATTCCTCGTAGAGTCTTCAGGACTCTGGAGATGGCTGAACATATCCCTCTTAGGAGAAACCCTAACTTTAAAAACGCTAACACAGGGTTGTTGTCCTCAACTCGCAGGCTATCAGCCTTGGCAAACGACAAGCCATAATATATTGGGTACACTACTCCACCTTCACCATACCTGCAACACCAGGGTAAACGAGTTAGTATATATAAGAAGTATCTTATCTATTCAGAAATAAAATTTTGAACGAATAGTAAAATCGAAATAGTATATATAACATAAGAATTTTCTTTTACCCTTACCTTTCCTTATAGTCGGTGGCGCGATTGCCACAGTTACTCCTTCAAATACCCCTTGGAGTTAACCTATACAAATATATTACAAAATATTAGTGTCTATAATTTATATAAATGATAAAAGTAAAATGCAAGTTCTTTAGGTGTTACAATAGTTACCTGTAGTGGCGTTATGGTTCCTCGTTAAATCATAACTCGAATAGTATAAGGAAACGAGGAATCAAACTCCAAAAACCCTTGACAAAGCCAACACAGAGCTCAAGGGACAAGCGTAAGGGTTCAATCCATCAGAGGGTGAAGCAATAATGCATCAGGGATCAAACTTTATGCATACGCTGGTAGGAAGAATAGAAACCACACAGGAGGGTGCTCTTGGCACCTCCTCATGCAAAAACAAGAAATGAACCAAAACTGTAGCACTCAGCGTTTTTTTCAATTTCAAGCACAGTACACATTGAATAGGGAACATGTTACAAACATACCAAACCCGAGACATATCTAGATCGAAGGTGAAGAATGGTGGTATTATGGAAGTGGATGGTTAATATCATTTAATGTTGAATGAGATCTGAAGAGCAATTAAGGATCAGTATTAACCACTCTTTTCGACTGACAAGTTGAATGCCATCAAGAGCACAAATTAAAAAATTTCCCAAATCATTCACATGGATGGTTATCGAAGCTTAAGCCACCGTGTTCAAACATTAAATATTCATACTGCGGACTGTCAAGTCAAATGCCACGATGATAAAGCGTTAATGGATTCACATCAATATCATAAAATTTTGGCCACGTTGTGAAAGTTCACACATCCCCCATTATGTCAAGCCTTGGTCACATGGCTATTTTAAAACTTATGACTAGTGTTACAAGTCAAGCCAAACTTTATACATGGTTTAATGACTTTGAAGTCAAGGTCGAACTATGGTCATGGATCTGTTGGTCAATAACATAGTAAACTTATCAATGAACAAACATAACAAGTTTAATCTATGATTATGATGACATAGTATTTAAATCATCAACCTTATCATAAGTATTGAAAATAAGAACTTAGTCAAATTTAAATGATAATCTTATGATAGGTATTAATACAAAAATTATATCATAAGAGAGGTATTCAATTAAGAAATACCCTTGGTACATTTATATGCCGGTGAACCTGCAAAAACATAAGGAATGGATAAGCCTCGTGCTTAATAGCAAATTGATAGTTACAAAGAATTAAAAGTTTTTTTTTCGGGAAAATTAGTGTCGTGACAACTATTAAGAAAAAGTGCCCACTTCCTTGCATCGCTGATCTATTTGATCAAGTGCAGAAAGCTACGGTATTTAGAAAAAATGACTTAACAACACGACATAATCAAATAAGAATTAAAGACAGATATATATAAACAAGATTTAGAATACCATAGGACATTATGAATTCATGCTTATACCATTTGGTTTAACCAATGCTCTAGTGACATTCATGTTCTTAATGAATAGTGTACTTCATAAATATCTAGATAATTTGTTTTTCTTTTCATTGATGACATATTAATATACTTTAATAATGACTAAAAACATGAACACTTTTGATTGGTTTTACAAACTTTAAGAGAACATAAATTATATGCAAAATTCAGTCAATGCGACTTTTATTAAGATCAAATTTATTATTGAAGACATCTCTAAGGATGGAATCTCGATATACTAGGATAAAATTAAAGCAACCATTAATCGACTAGTTTGTAAGGATGTGACTAGTATTAGATCCTTTATGGGATGACGGGTTACTATCAAAGATTCATTGAGGGATTTTCAAAGATTGCATATCCATTAATAAATTCATTACTAAAAAAGGAACAAATTTTATTTGGGTTACTAAACGTTAGGAAAGCATTGTAAAACTTAAAATTTTAAGTACCATTGCACCTATACTAAACATAGTCAATGCACCTATCCTGTGTATGAATGCTTGAAATTCTAGGTACTATGCCTTTAATTGCTTAGCTTATACTCAAATTATTAATGTTTTCATTAGTTGTAAAGTAATATGGTTGCATGATGTGTATGTTATAGTATTGGCTAATATGTTTTCCTTCGTTCCCTTTTTGATGTATGCATCCGTCATGTGCTGAGATGTGAATTTAGGACCTATATAAAAGCCATTACATCTAGATATATTCACGTCAATATTAATATTAGATTTAATGATTATAAGTTCTAATCTTTCATATGCATATTGCTTAATAGAAAGATGAAGTATGGTTAAATTATGGAGAAACTGAAGTGGTTTATAAGCTTGGTACGTTGGGGATTTGGCTTATATTCTTCTATTGAAATAGTGAGTATTTACGGTGGTGTTACGTGGGTTATGATGTCGTATTTCAATAACTTGTTATTATTCACACAGTCTACGCGATGGGAATCTAATTATCTTAGCATTTCAATTGAAGATGTTTTAGCAATATATATATATATTCAACGGTTTAAATAAATACTATTTAGCAATGTAGCAAGTTGTTGTTGTTATTTTAAATAATAATAGTTATTGTTATTATTTTCTTCATAATAATAATAATAATAATAATAAAGCATATTATTATTCTTCATCTTCTTCTTTTTATTATTATAAAAACATATGCTACATTACGATGTACTATTTACAAGAACACAAGAACAATATATATGTATATAATAATAATTTTTTTAATTATTATTATTATTATAATATATTTCAATATTTGTTATTTATAATAATAATAATAATAATAATAATAGATGTTATTATTATTATAATTAAATAGTTATTATTATAATTAAATAATTATTATTAATATTTTCACAACCATACTATTTATATTAAAAGTCACGAAATATTCTCCGTGGGCGTCGACCATACTATTTAGTTGAACCATTTGAATATATATATATATGCTGAAATTGCTAAAACATCTTCAATTGAAATGCTAAGATAATTAGATTCCCATTGTATAGCTTGTGTGAATAATAAATAAATATATATATATATATGAGGATTATATATATATGTTGAAATTGCTAAAACATATTCTATTGAAATGCTAAGATAATTACATTCCCATCGTGTATTATATATATATATATATATATATATATATATATATATATGCTGAAATTGCTAAGACATCTCTTATTGAAATGCTAAGATAATTAGATTCCCATCGTGTAACATGTGTGAATAAAAATTGTATATATATATGAGTCGTGGAATACTAAATTTTTTCTTTAGATAGTTTTAGTTTATGAATAAATGCAATTTGTGATTCATTAGTTTCCTCATAAAACTGTTGAAATATTGTAACTTTTAAGAATATTATATTTGTACTTTATTATTCCGGAGATGTTTCATTCCTCCATGAAGACCTTATTGTATATCCGAAGATGTTTTATTCCTCCGTGGATAATGTGGTAACTTGGGTTATTAGACTTTCCTAGTGGGAGTCGGCCCTGTATGTGTTATGTGAGTAAAATGGTTATTAGACCACCCTAGTGGGGTTAGCCCTGTCACATTATGTAAAGTGGTTAAGTTGGGGCCGACCTAGTTTGTGTAAAAGAGAATTCGGAGTTGTGTATAAATAGAGGAGGTGTGTTCCTCATTTAACAGACATTACACTCACTTGTGATTGGCGCATAGGTGAGGGAGAGATTTGCTATGGAGGAGAAGGAGCTCACGTTTATGGTTTACATCTTTGTATCTGCTGGTCATCTATATTGAGGAAGCTTTGCTGGGTTTTCTACCCCATGGGGGTTTCTTAGGATAAATCTGTGTCTCTTGTGTTTATTTTATGCTTGTTGTTCTTTCAGTGATCCTGTATATGCTATTGTTGTGAAATGGAATGTAATTCTGATATTTTCTATCATAGCATATTGAATCTTAACATGGTATTAGAGCTAGTGTGAAGCAAGACAATGTATGGCACTTACGACACTTGCTTCACTTGCGACAATTTGAAGGTTAGGGTTTTGTATAGCAAAAATAGTCATCATGGCTCTTTCGCTATAAATCCATTTTGGCGAAGTTTCAAGATCTTAAACCTTTACAAGTCATAGATAACAGCCCCTTTTACCTTGTGTCCAAAGGAAAGCCTCTAATTCGTTGTACTTTGTGATTTATGATTAGTACAAGTTAGTTTCTGCCTCTTCCAGATATTAATCATCAACAGGTGACCTAGGAAAAGAGGTCACAACTTGCGCTAGGAAGGTCGAAACGCAATTTCATAAAAAGTGAGAGGTAGGGAATGGACTGTACTTTGACAAGTACGATTTTCAGAGGCCTAATTTGAACCAGTGAGATGTGTCACACTGTACAAGTTCACTCTCCTGTTTTATCCCATTAACAGGTCACATTTCGACACTTTGCATAACTCTCTCTCCAAAAATCCAATTAAGGTCAAGCCTATGGGGTTGGAAAGCTGACAGATCAGGCTATCAAATGCCAAGGTTTTAGGCCCTGTGAATTTGTAATTTCAGAGATGCACCAGAAACAATCAGGTGCATATTTCTGTCAAAACATAATTGTTTTTTGAGTGCCTTCATTATTGGCTTATCACTGCTATGGGAATTTAGGGCTTCACAGAAAGTTGGAATTTTTGGAATTGCAGTACACAACTGAATGGTCCACATCAAAATAAAAATTTAGAGACAAAGATCGAATTTTTTGGTTTGGCAGAAGGCCACGCTTGATCAAACCCTAGTTCAAGATTTTGATGAGAAAGGTGGAAAATTAGGGCTTCTGCAAAAGTTGGAACTTTTTGAAGTTTGTGACCATGGCTGGAAGCTCCTTAAAAAAATCAAAGCTTAGAGCTTTGAATCAAACCTTTTGATTGGGCAGAAGGGTGGGCTTCATCAAACCCTAGTTCAGGATCTTGTCGAGAAGATCCAGAAGTTTCAAAGGCAATTTTGAGGGGTCAAATTTTGGAGATTTCAAAATTGAAGTATTCTACCTTGATCAACTCAGCAAGGCACATCTTTCCATCCATTTAGAATTTTGAAATTAAAAGTTTGAATTTCTAGGGCTTCTGTGACAAACCCTAATCGAGCTCGAGATTTAGTTTCACCAAATCTAAGTGGATTGGGTTAAAAGCAATCCTGGCAGGTATGACTTCACGAGATACATGTATGTGTTGAAATCTGTTCATGGTTAAATTTATGATATGGTTGTCTTCATGTTATTGAGGTTAGTATAATTATGATTGTTTGATAATGAATGCATCTGAATGGTAGAAGACATTCATTAATTAGGGTTATGACACTTATGATTGTATTAATGCACTTGCGGTGTTGTATGAGGATGATGTTGTCTGCTAACAAGATACAGGTACATCAAGAGAAACAAATCAAGTTCTATGACCATGATGACATGAAGACAAAGACTCATCCATAATATTTGATCACATAGAAGCTCTACTTACGAGGTATGTATGGCCTTGTTCTACTATGCTTAACCTATGAGATATGCAGCTTTTAGCACAAGGTCTCTAAATCATTGAAGAGAATAAAGAATATATTGTTCGGGTATGTTAATACATAACCCAGATTGATAATCCAGGTATGTTTTCCTATATCAAGTTAGAATCCTACTTTGTTAGGATCTTAGGTAAGTATACCTGTGTATGAAATGATCATGACCATACATACTTAATATTATTTAGAATTATAATGTTTTGATAGTATTGAGATTATACTAATGAATGCATGCTTGTGTATGAGATCATGAGGATGACACAAGTGCACTCTTAAGCATGCATAGTGGTACAGAATGAATAGAAGTTCAAAAGACGTATAGAGATCAAGCTGGAGGCAACCACACAAACATAAAAGATAAGTATTTGAGTTGTTATTTGAATCTCTGAAATAGTAAATGATATTGCTTGTAATAGTTGTATGCATATTTGTATTCCTAGAATATATCATGCATAGTGTAAGCACTCATATAGCATTGAACAGTATATTACTAATATGCATATGATGGGTAAGTTGGACAAACATTCCATTGTTTGTCCAGAATGAAACCTCTTTGATGACATGCTAAGAGTTGTGCACACTCTCACTAGTATGTTCTGGTAGAGATGGAAGGCATCTAGATAACCACTATATACATACAGAATATGGAAAAGTGTTGTTCCAAAGTATTGGTCAAGATAGTTGCATAACTATGTGAATCATATCTGTATGCATAATAGATTATCATGTCAACATGATTTGATGATTATGAAGTATTACTAATCATGTAATTAACTTTGATGTGTAGGAAAGATCATGAAGAATGATGAACACCGAACAATTGATGGATGTTCAACAAGAAGATTTACAAATCAAACATACTATAGAAGGCTCTTGGCTAGAAGATTCTCTTAGAAAGAGGAAGAGGATCATGACGAGATGTTTTCTCCAAGTAGCTAGATAATACCATTCTCTCAATGGTGTGATTGAAGAAGAAGTGCGAATCGAGAAAACTCCCACGATTCAATTGAAGAAAGCTCTGTACGAGTACCCATGATCAATAGTCATTTGATGAGCTTAATGATCACCATGGGTGATGCAGATTTCAACCGTTGCTACAAGGTTGAAGATGGTTTCTATATACTGATGAAATTCTTCTCTTAGATGGATGCAAGAAGGAACTCATCACAGAGTTTGAATGATCTTGAGGCTCATACGAATAGAACAATCTAACAAGAGATGGCACGGATAGATATGCAAGAAGATCACTTAGAGTGGGAATGATGTTTAGTCACAGAGGGAGAATTGACAAATCATGGCAAGCAAGGAGAAGATGGATACATAATTTGAGATGAAATATCTCGAATCGATGCACTACTTCCTAGGTATAGAAGTATGGCAAGGCTCAGAAGGAATATTTCTCAACTAGGGAAAGTATGCTATGGAAATCTTGAAAAGATTTGATATGTTGGAATGTACAACCATGGTCACTCTCATGGGTCTCAACTTGAAGCTGTTAGCTGATGACTCCTCAGAGTTAGTGGATGTGGCTTTGTACAAACAGACTATTGAATCATTGAAGTATCTGACGAATACTAGGCCAGATATATGCTTTGATGTAAAAACCTTGAGTCAGTACCTAGCGGAACCTAGGCGTGTTCACCTGATAGTTGCAAATCATGTGATGAGGTACCTAAAGGGTACGATAGACTTTGGTCTATATTATCTTGGAGATCATGACTTCAGATTGTATGGATACACATAAGTTGATCGGGTAGGAAGTGTATCAGACAGGAAGAGCACATCGGGCAGATGTTATTGTTTGGGATCTTCCCTGATCACATGGTTTAGCAGGAAGGAGTATATTATGGCTCTTAGAGTAGCTGAAGTGGAATATATAGCTTCTTGCTCTGCTAGTTGTGAAGTGATATGGATTCGGAAGTTGTTATCAGGATCGGTTGACATAGAGATTGTAATATCCCAACTTTTTGACCGACTATGTTATGACGTTATATTGGGCCACGGCCCCAACATATGTGATTTATTATTTTGCCATAGCATTAGCATGTTTTGATTTATTCTTTCATGAGTTGATATATATTGGGCATGGACCCTGATTGTTTCATTATTGAATATATACTGGCCAAGAAATCCTGAATGAATAAACTTATGTTTTATTATGAGAATTGGTTACAAATTATGATATACTGAGATTACCTCTTCTGTTACATTATATTGTGCAGAGCATGGAGTGTGTTGAGCGTGGACTCAGAAACGCATGAATGACCTAGATACTAGGCCTAAGCCCTGATGTATCTAGAGGACTCTTATTACGTACTAGGCCTAAGCCCTAATGCACATTGAGTGTTGGGCATAAGCCCTGGAGCACTCTAAGCTTGAAAGAAAATGATTACCAGATCTAAGGCCACTTAAATATCCTAGATGTGCCTCACAACCACATTCTAGATCTAGTGTTGAGCAGAGGCTTTGGAATTGCACTAGCGTAATGCCCATGTGAGAGTGTTGAGTTAAAAGGCTCTGAAGAGGACTCTGGGTTACTAGATCTCAAGTGTTGAGTCGGAAGGACTCTGAATAACACTTATGTGTTTTATCACAACTATTCGAATTGATTAAATAAATTTGATTATCATCAAGTACTGCGGGAACTACCATGTTAAAATGAGGGAATCTGAGATGCAAAGGGAGAGACTAGAGGTGCCTATACTAGCTTACCGAAACTGTCCAAAGAAGTTGACCCTATCCTTAAAAAGATTTAAAGGAAGTATCATGTGAAGATAAACACCACCCCTTAAAGCTTGAATTATCTACTAGTGGTCTTCTAGGGTTAATATGCTTAAAAGATTCAAGGCTATTACTATTGTTATTATTATTCATAAATTTAATAATGATGATTTTTATTATTTAATTATGAAATACATTTAGTTTATATAGTTTATGCATTAATAAATTAGTAATGTCTTAATATTGATCACAAATCTAGGAAGGTTTAAACCAAAAACACTTTAGTCAAACAAAGTTGAGAAGTCCTAGTTCCCAAAAGAACTAGTAGTTAAGTAAACAAATACTATTTTTAAATTAATTTATTTAATTTAAAGAAATGAGTAAATTCCAAGAGTCCTAATTCAAGATTTCCTACTTAAGGAGGACAGACCCCAAAGTATGGGGATCTTTCTTTTTCTTTTGAAGATATAACTCCCTTATGGGTCAAAGAGGAACTCTCTGCTCCAAGAAGTGAACCCTTCCCACATCAAGTTCCCAGATCTGAACCAGCTACAAGTTTAGGGCCTCTACCTCTCAGTTTGCATGTCAGAACCAGCTCGGGGGGATCCATACTGAACCGGGAATCGTGGTGGGATAATGGTTGGGATGAACGTGGTAGTCCCAAAGTGATCTAATCCAGAACTCATTCAAGTCAGGTCAGCTGAACTCAACAATATTTTTCCATTAATAAGTGATTTGAGTGTGTAGGTAACTATAGGAGAAGGGTACGCTACAAAATTTCAGGTATGAACTATTCCATTCACCTTTTATCGTTCATACAAATCAAATAGCTATTTATTTAATATCTATACTCAGCAAAGATTTAGTGATTCATAAAGCTATTGCAACCCTAGAAATCTGTTTGGGTTTAACTGTTGAATGTCTAGAATGGCTAGATCCCTAGCTTGTGATAGACATTTACGAATAGCACTAGAGACACGCTTATCTTACTATTCTTCTTTTTTTTTAATAATTTCTACAACATTATTTCTCTCTTTTAATTAATAGAAGTTGTATCTAGATTAGTCATTATAGATACCTAGAAAAGAAACAATTCACAGAGCTTGGACAACTACCATTTCTTTCCATATCATATTTATTTCATTACAGTATTGTAAACCTGAGCCATTATTTCAATCTCAAACGAAAGCTTTCCAGATCATGTAGACGCCCTATGAATAAAATGAAAACAGTAATGCAAAGAGAACTGGAAACGACTCACACGAACCATCCATATTTATTATTATCTTATAAATCAAATGCACATCAATACATAGTTGTAGCTACAAAATAGTACCAGCATAAGGCAAGGAATCGCCAAGCAAATCTCAAACATCTAAACCCCAGCAATCGTTTAAACCACAAAATTAATACTAACAAATTTTCGTACAGAATGCCCACTGGAAAATGAGGAAGCTGATAAAGTCAAGCGTAGAACCTATCAACCCATAGTTACAGGGATCGAATAGCATTGCCATTCATTGCCAAAACAAAAATGCAGTTACAAGTTATAGATCTACGCCTTTAAAATTTTAAGGTTTGAGTAAGGGCATCAACGATACATCTAGGAAGTTTGTTAGTTATACCTTTTAATCCAAAACACAATTCACAATAGGAAGGACAATACATATAGGTTACGGAGCAGGGATGTACTGTCTCTTTCCCTGTCATTGAAATCTACCTATAGTAGGATCAAACGTAGAACATAAAACACTGACAGGAAACGAAACCATAGAGTTCATGCTCTCTCCCTATAGTACATTACAAAATTCTAAACAATTCTTGTACATTTCACAGTAAATTCCAAGAGACAGAGTTACATTCGAAAATAGAAGTTCGGTACATCATTATAAGAAAAATCCATAGGCTGAGCCACAATACATTCTTGGACCAACAACGATCTAAATAGATAACTTAGAAATATTACAGGTTCTTTTTCAAATACCATATGTTTTACATAGAAGTCTTCCTGGGTAAAACCCTAGTTCTTTAACCCACGAGAACTAAAATTTCATTTGTCAAAATTACAAATCACCCATTGAGAATGAGCTTCCAAAACCCCACAAACTTCACATTTTCCCAGGTCCAGCCAAGTGGCCACCTCTCAGACTCCAAATTTGATATAGTAAGCCATGGCCCACGAAGTCTACCATAAACAACACGATACCTATAAAACCCCGCCAGGGGTGTAAGAGGATAGAGTACTTTGGGGTTACGTAACTAGAAATACCAGTTCTCACAACGATCAAGCTCGGAAAAACCATGACAGCCACGCACTAAACCTTCTTTGGAACTACCTTCCATCACAACAACAAATTTCCAGTAAGAAAACATGTAGCTTCTATCAATAGAAGAAATACTTAATTATAACAACGATAAGGAACGGGTCATACCCTAGTAGGAGTTCATCCTCCCCTACGCCTCCAATAAATCCATCAGGGTATAGAGATTTCCACCATTGCAACGAAGTACAGGACTGAATGTTAGCCAAAAAAAATGCAAAGCATTTGGAAAGGGAGGAAAACCCCCAAATGCGAATGATAAAACCCTTACCCAGCGTGGCGACCACTTCAACCAAGCGCATTTAATGCCTTACACCAACCACGATTTCATTTGGAGTTACATTCTTTACATAGGAGACCCTGATAGGAGTTTTATAAATCAACACCATGGGTAGTTGAACTAATAGTTTTGCCATAGTTTCGATACCTTAAAACTCACACTTGATCTTGGTTTTTACACAAGACTTTACATCATAGTATGCCTTTTAGGCGTTGTTCAACAAAGACTCGGATCCACTTGGGAGAGGTAATGGTGTATTTAGGTGGGACTCCCAGGGTAGAATGACAAACTACGGGTACACATGCAAGCACAACAATAGTATTGACGTTAGCAGAAGAATGCTAAGTAAGTCCAGTACTCTTCCCAGAGTGTTCTTACCTCTCGGCAGCCCTGCCGGGGTAATTGTTTTCCTTCGTCTCTTTTTGTTACTAGATGCCCATCTTAGAACATCAGACCCCTCATCAAAAAAGGCCATTTCACCTGAAGGTGCCATTTAGACATTCATTTGTATTTATTAGAACAATATGATAGAGTTATATTTTATGTTACATCGACAATACGAAACTCGTAACTCAGATACATCATTAGACATGTTTATAAATGCTTCCGTGGAACTGTAGATGTAAAAGACAAGAGACATCATGGGTATTTAAGAAAGGTAGGACTTCTTTGGTTGAAACAATTATATATTTGTTTTATTATTGAATTAACTTGCGTCTATTTTTACTCTCATATAGGGATGGAAAAATTTTAAATTTTTTGATATTTTTGGGACATTACAAGTGGTATCAGAGCAAGTTACAAACACTAAGTGACCTATTGAGCTCACTACCAAACACCACTGCATATACAGAAAACTTTGTTTAAAATATTGTATTATGTTTTATGTGAAGAATTAACTAACGAATTGTTTTCCGTAAATAGATACTTATATAACTTTCAGGTACAGGCAGCATCAGAAAAATGAATGCAGAACAAGACAGTAGTATACGAGGAAATCTAAATTCCCCAGCACGAGAGCAAGAAATTGTGGTGGAACTCAAATTAGATTTAGAGAAATCCTTGCAACATCTACAGGCAGAGTTCCAGAGTTTCAGAGACGAGAATATGCAAGAAAGAAGAGAACAACGGGCTATAAATGAAGCCTTACTCCAAAGCCTAACAGGTGCAAAACCACATGAACAGCCTACTCTTTTCGTCAACACTCTTAACACAAGGAAAGCATCCATTTACAAGATAGGAGAGCAAGAAGGACACAAATCAGAACCATTGGAAGAGGACTGTAAGAGCTCTTCCAATGAAAATGGCTCCCCACCTCCTTGCAAGAGGAGGAGGAAGAGTGATGACAGTTTGCAAGGAGAGTTCAGAAAGATCAAAGCCCCAACTTATGACGGTGAACTTAACTCAGGGGAAAAGGCTGAAGAATGGTTGCTAGGGATGAATAAATTCTTTAAAGTCCATAATTACTCCAGTGAGACGCAAGCTTGACTAGCCATATACAAGCTAAATGGTAAAGCTGCCAGATGGTGGCGGGACTTGAAACACACTAAGGGACAATAACTGTGAGACATAACCTGGGACACTTTCAGCAAGATATTCAAGGACAAGTATATGTCTGAAAGATTCTTTGACAAGAAAATAAAATAATTCCATGAATTAAAAATGGGCTCCCTGACTATGGAAGCATTCATAAATTGGTTCTTATACTTGTTGCACTATGTGCCTTGTATTAAGGACAAGAAGGTGAAAATTCAGTAGTTCTTGGGTGGGCTACCACCAAACTTTCGAGAGAAGATAGAATTTGACATGCGCAAAACCATTGATATAACCCTACATAAAGCCAGGCTGTGCAATGAACATGGGCAGCCAAGGAACGACAACATCAACAGAAATAGAGACAGATTCAGAACCTTCTCAGACAACCGCAAACCGGGTTTTAGACCCCCACCTTTTTGAAAACATAACAATAGTTTTCCACCCAATAGAGGTTTCAACCGATCCCAAGCTCGACCAAGTGCACCCCCACCCCCAACCAATAAGCCATCCTTCAACAAAGGGAAAAAAGTATCCCCACCAACTGTTTCTTGTTGGAAATGCCAAGGACCACATTACTACAGAGATTGTCCCAACAAAACAGATGGGGTTTTACACAACATCCAAATGGAGCCTACCATGGGGGACATGGCAAAGACACCTAGGATTTATGCTGCCCTTGATGGTCGGCAGGCAGATCAGCAAGCCACCATGGTGGAAATTGAGGGTAAGATATCTAACACTGTCATTTCAGTTCTAATAGACCGCGGTGCTTGCCGAAGCTACATCGCCCCTAGGATAGTAGAAACTTGTAAGTTAAACCGAGAAAGTCACAAGGTACCATGGCTGGTACAACTAGCTATGGGTACCAAGCAGAAGGTTTCCAAACTAATTAAGGGCTGGGAGTTAGATTTGAACGGTTTCCTGACTAGGGTAGATTTAAACCTCTTATCGCTAGGGTCTTATGACATAATAATAGGCGTGGATTGGTTAGAAGGACATCATGCCTTGCTAGATTACTTAAACAAATCAATCCTATGCACAGATAGTCAAGGGAACCAAAGGACAATTCAAGGCATACATAGGGAAGTATCAGTACGAAAGATATCTACATTATAAGCAAATAAGTGCTTAAGAAAGGGTTGTAAGCTATTGTAATCCACCTTCAAATAGTGGAAGCTGATAGAGAAAAAAAGATCGAGGATTTTCCAATACTAGTAGAATTCAGAGATGTGTTTCCCAAAGAAATGCCAGGGTTACCACCCAAATGGGACTTAGACTTTTCCATAGAGCTAACACCTGGATCAGTACCTGTCTCTAGGACTCTGTACCGTATGAGCACACCAGAGTTGGTGAGCTCAAGATACAGTTACAAGAACTAATAGACAAGGGATACATTCGACCGAGTGTGTCTCCCTGGGGAGAAACAATACTCTTCATCAAAAAGAAGGATGGAACAATGCATATGTGCATCGATTACCGTCAACTCAACAAGTTAACCATGAAGAACCGTTACTCACTCCCTAGGATCGATGACTTGTTTGACCAAGTTGGAGGAGCGAAGATATTCTCAAAGATCAACCTGCGATCCGGATATCACCAGATGAGGATCTGTGACGAGGACATTAGTAAGACTATGTTTCATACCCAATATGGCCACTTTGACTTTGTAGTAATTCCTTTCGGTTTGACAAATGCACCTGCCAACTTCATGTTCATGATGAACAACGTCTTTAGTAAGTACCTCGACAAGTTTGTTCTAGTCTTCATAGACGATATTCTGATCTATTCCAAGAATGAAGAAGAACATGAGGAACACCTCTGAATAGTTCTACGTACACTACGAGAACATCAGCTATATGAAAAATTTAGCAAGGGTGATTTCTATAGACCTCAGATACAATACTGAGGACATATCATTTCCGAGAAGGGAATAGCAGTTGATCCCGAAAAGATCAAGGCTATCGAGGAATGGCCCACATTTACTTGTGTTTTCGACACATGATCATTCCTAGGTTTAGCAGGATATTATCGAAAGTTCATTGGGAACTTCTTACGGATTACTTGTCCCATGACCACCTTTCAAAAGAAAACCAATATGTTCATTTGGACAGACAAGTGCGAGGAAATCTTTCAGAAGTTAAAACAACTTCTGATTAGTGCAACAATACTACGAATTGCCGACCTCAATGGGGACTTCCTAGTTTCCACCAATGCAAGTAAGGAAGGACTTGGTGGAGTCCTTATGCAGGATGACTTTGCCATCTGCTACGAGTTAAGGAAGTTAAAAGAACATGAGAAAAACTATCCTACTCATGACCTTGTGTTGGCTGCCATTATCCATGCTTTGAAGATGTGGAGGCATTACCTCATGCGCAAGAAATTTCTTTTAAAGATGGACAACATGAGTCTAAAGTACCTATTTGATCAACCCGACCTGAACGCTAGACAGGCTAGGTGGTTATCCTTCCTTAGTAAATACCACTTCGAACTGAAACACATCAAGGGAAAATAAAACAAGATCGTCGACGCCATAAGTTGACGAGCTCATATGTTATATGAGGTAACTCAAAGTCGAACTGAGTCCGACTTACATGACAGAATTAGAACGGCATGCCAAAATGACCGGTTCTATGCCGAGATCCTTAAAAAGATCCAGGAAGATAGGCTTTTTCAACCACAAAAAGAATACAAGATAGATGAATCAGGATTGTTATGGTCGAAGGAGAGACTTTACGTTCCTGAGAGTGGAGACATTAGACCTAACATACTAAACGAATTCCATTGGAGACCATATTCAGGGCACCCCATATATCAAAAGATGATTTCGGCCGTAAATAGACATTACTTTTGGCCTAAACTGAAAGCTGACATCTCATTGTTCATCGTGAAATGTTAGGAATGCCAGTTGGTCAAAGCTGAACATCAACACCCCTCCAGACTTCTTCAACCTTTACCCATTCCGGAATGGAAGTGGGAGATAATAAGTATGGATTTCATTACAGGCCTACCTAAGAGTAAGAAACAGAACAACTCCATCTTTGTAGTAGTAGACAAGCTGTCGAAAGCAACACATTTCATACCAGTAAAATCTACCTACAAGGAAGTTCACATCGTGGAGATCTTCCTGAAGGAGATTTATTTGTTACATGAGATACCTAAAGCAATTATCTCTGATCGAGACATGAAGATTACTAGCAACTTCTGCAGGGAACTATTCTCTGGGTTAGAGACACAACTACAGTGTAGTACTGCATACCACCCCCAAACCGATGGACAGATGGAATGAGTAAACCAAATTTTTGAGGATATGCTAAGGATGTATGTCATGAACAATCCCACTAAGTGGGAAGACTATCTACATCTCACAAAGTTTGCATACAACAACAATTATCAAAACTCGACCAAAATGAGCCCTTTCAAAGTACTCTACGGTCGAAAGTGTCGGACCCCCGCAACTTGGGATAGCCCAGTGGACAGACTTATGCTAGGGCTAGACTTAATAAAAGACTTGGAACAACTAGTCTCCAAGGTGCAACTGAACGTAAAAGAAGCACAAGACCACCAAAAGAGTTATGCGGACAAGAAAGGACAAAGACTACCAAGTAGGTGAACATGTATTCCTAAGAATAAAGGCGAAACGAAGCTCGTTGAGCTTGGGTCATTACAGTAAACTAGCCTCGAGGTTTTGTGGACCTTTTGAAATTTTGGCCAAGAAGGGTCCAGTAGCGTATGAGTTAGCCCTACCAGCTCATATAAAAGTTCATGATGTTTTTCATGCTTCTTTATTAAATAAATATGTATACGATACTAAACATGTTATTGATTGGGCCTTATTACAGTTGGATCCCGAATGGAAGTTCACGCCAGAACCACTCGACATTCTGGACAAGAGAGAGGTCCAGCTTAGGAGGAGGACCATTACTCAGCTAAAAGTGCAATGGAGGTACTTTGGACCAGATGCGGCTACTTGGGAGAATGAGGTTACCATGAGAGAGGCATACCCCGTCTTGTTTCATGAATCCATTCCTAGTTCCTAGAAACACCGAGACGGTGTTGTTCTAAGCGGGGAGGGATGTAATATCCTGACTTTTTGACTGACTATGTTATGAAGTTGTATTGGGCCACGACCCCAGCATATGTGATTTATTACTTTGGCATAGCATTAGCATGTTTTGATTTATTCTTTCATGAGTTGATATATATTGGGCATGGACCCTGATTGTTTCATTATTGAATATATACTGGGCACAAAAGCCCGAATGAATAAAATTATGTTTTATTATGATAATTGGTTAGAAATTATGATATACTGAGATTACCTCTTTTGTTACATTATACTGTGTAAAGCATGATTCATATGGATGATTATATAGTGTGTTGAGCATGGACTCAGAAACACATGAATGACAAATATACTAGTCCTAAGCTACGATGTATCTAGAGGACTCTTATTACGTACTGGGCCTAAGCACCGATGTACGTTGAGTGTTGGGCATAAGCCCTGGAGCACTCCAAGCTTGAAAGAAAATGATTACTGGATCCGAGGCCACTTAAATATCCCAGATGTGCCTCACAACCACATTCTAGCTCTAGTGTTGAGAAGAGGCTCTGGAATTGCACTAGTGTAACTCCCATGTGAGAGTGTTGAGTTAAAAGGCTCTAAAGAGCACTCGGGGTTACTAGATCTCAAGTGTTGAGTCGAAAAGACTCTGAATAACACTTATGTGTTTTATCACAACTATTCGAATTGATTAAATAAATCTGATTATCATCAAGTACTACGGGAACTACCATGTTAAGATGAGGGAATCTGAGATGCAAAGGGAGAGACTAGAGGTCCCTATACTAGCTTACAGAAACCATCCAAAGAAGTGGACCCTATCCTTAAAAAGATTTAAAGGAAGTATCATGTGAAGATACCTAATTAAATAAAATATAAACACCACCCCTTAAAGCTTGAATTAACTACTAGTGGTCTTCTAGGGTTAATATGCTTAAATGCCTCAAGGCTATTACTATTGTTATTATTATTCATAAATTTAATAATGTTGATTTTTATTATTTAATTATGAAATACATTTATTTTATATAGTTTATGCATTAATAAATCAGTAATGTATTAAAATTGATCACAAATCTAGGAAGGTTTAAACCAAAAACACTTTAGTCAAAAAAAGTTGAGAATTCCTAGTTCCCAAAAGAACTAGTAGTTAAGTAAATAAATACTTTTTTAAAAATAAATTTATTTAATTTAAAGAAACCAGTAAATTCCAACAGTCCTAATTCAATATTTCCTACTTAAGGAGAACAAACCCCAAAGTCTGGGGATCTTTCTTTAACTTTTGAACATATAATTCCCTTATGGGTCAAAGAGAACTCTTTGCTCCAAGAAGAGAACCCTTCCACATCAATTTCCGAGATCTGAACCAACTACAAATTTAGCGCCTCTACCTCTCAGTTTGCATGTCAGAACCAGCTCGGGGGGATCCATACTGAACCGAGAACGGTGGTGGGATCATGGTTGGGAGGAATGTGGTAGTCCCAAAGTGATCTAATCCAGAACTCATTCAAGTCAGGTCAGCTGAACGCAGCATTATTTTTCTAGTAATAAGTGATTTGAGTGTGCAAGTACCTACAGGAGAAGGGTACGCAACAAAATTTCAGGTATGAACTATTCCATTCACCTTTTATCGCTCATACAAATCAAATAGCTGGTTATTTAATATCTATAGTCAGCAATGACTTAGTGATTCATAAAGCTATTGCAACCCTAGAAATCTCTTTGGGTTTAAATGTTGAATGTCTAGCATGGCTAGCTCCCTAGCCTATGCTAGACATTTACAAATAGCACTAGAGACACCCTTATCTTACTATTCTTTTTTTTTTTATAATTTCTGCAACATTATTTCTCTCTTTTAATTAATAGAAGTTGTATCTAGATTAGTCATTATAGAGACCTAGAAAAGAAATGATTCACAGAGCTTGGACAACTACCATTTATTTCCATATCATATTTATTTCATTATAGTATTGTAAACCTGAGCCATTATTTCAATCTCAAATGAAAGTTTTCCAGATCATGCAGACGCCCTATCAATAAAATGAAAACAATAATGCAAAGAGAACTAGAAACGACTCACACGAACCATCCATATTTATTATTATCTCATAAATCAAATACACATCAATACGTAGCTGTAGCTACAGAATAGTACCAGCATAAGGCAAGGAATCGTAGAGAAAATAACAAACATCTAAACCCCAGCAATCGTGTAAACCACATAATTAATACCAACAACGTTTCCTACAGAATGCCGACTGAAAAATGAGGACACTGATAAAGTCAAGCGTAGAACCTATAAAGCCATAGATACAGGGATTGAATCCCATTACCATTCATTCCCAAAACGAAAACGTAGTTACAAGTTACATATCTATGCCTTTAAACTTTTAAGGTTTGAGTAAAGGCATCAACGATACATCTAGGAAGTTTGTTAGTTATACCTTTTAAGCCTAAACACAATTCACAATAGCAAGGACAATACATACAGGTTATGGAGTGGGGATGTACTATCTCTTTCCCTGTCATTGAAATCTACCTATAGTAGGATCAAACGTAGAACATAAAACACTGATAGGAAACGAAACCATAGAGTTCATGCTCTCTCCCTATAGTACATTATGAAATTCTAAACAATTCTTGTACATTTCACCGTAAATTCCAAGAGACAGAGTTACATTCGAAAATAGAAGTTCAGTATAGCATGATAAGAAAACTCCATAGGTTGAGCCACAATACATTCTTCGACCAATAATGATCTAAATAGATGACTTATAAATCTTGCAGGTTCTTTTTCAAATACCATATGTTTTAAAGAGAAGTATTCCTAGGTAAAAACCCCAGTTCTTTAAACCACGAGAACTAAAATTTCATTTGTCAAAATTACAAATTACCCATTGAGAATGAGCTTCCAAACCCCCACAGACTTCACATTTTTCACGGGTCCATCCAAGTGGTGACCCCTCAGACTTCAAATTTTATACAGTAAGCCAAAGGCTCACGAAATCTGCCATAAACAACACGATACCTATAAAAACCCCACCAGGGGTGTAAGAGGATAGAGGACTTTGGGGTTATGTGACTGGACTTACCAGTGCTCACAACGATCAACCCCGAAGCAACCATGACATCCAAGCAGTAAACCTTCGTTGGCACTACCTGCCATCACAACAACAAATTTCCAATGAGAAAACATGTAGCTTCTATCAATAGAAGAAATACTTAATTACAACAATGATAAGGAACGGTTCATACCTAAGCAGGCGTTCGTCCTCCCCTGCGTCTCCAATAAAGATATCAGGTTATAGAGATTTCCATCTTTGCAATGAAGTACAGGACTGAAAGTTAGCCAAAAAAATGCAAAGCGTTTGGCAAGGGAGGAAAACCCCCAAATGCAAATGATAAAACCCTTAACCAGCCTGTTGACCACTTCAACCAAGCGCATTTAATGCCTTACACCAACCACGATTTCATTTGGAGTTACATTCTTTACATAGGAGACTATGATAGGAGTCATATAAATCAGCACCATGGGTAGTTGAAATAATGGTTTTGCCATAATTTCGATACCTTAAAACTCACACGTCATCTTGGTTTTGACACAAGACTTTACATCATAGTATGCCTTTTAGGGGTTGTTCAACAAAGACTAGGATCCACTTGGGAGAGGTAATGGTGTATTTAGGTGGGACTCCTAGGGTAGAATGACGAACTACGGCTACACCTGGAAGCACAACAATAGTATTGACATTAGCAAAAGAATGCTAAGTAAGTCCAGTACTCTTCCAAGAGTATTCTTACCTCTCGGAAGCCCTGCCGAGGTAATTGTTTTCCTTCGTCTCTTTTTGTTACTAGAATCCCATCTTATATCTTTAGACCCCTCATCAACAAAGGCGATTCCACTTGAAGGTGCCATTTAGACATTCATTTGTATTTATTAGAACAATATGATAGAGTTATATTTTCTGTTACATTGACAATAGTAAACTCGTAACTATGATACATCATTAGACATGTTTATAAATGCTTCCACAGAACTGTAGATGCAAAAGACAAGAGACATCATGGGTATTTAAGAAAGGTAGGACTTCATTGGTTCAAACAATTACATATCTATTTTATTATTGAATTAACTTGCATCTATTTTTACTCTCATACAGGGATGCAAAAATTTTAAATTTTTTTATATTTTTGGGACATTAGATTATACAATTGTGCTCACTAGATGTTCAAGTATCCATACCCTCTATTCTAGTGGATCTCCAACAAGTTATTGAAAAACATTATAAGGTATTGGGAGATATACTCAAAGGTATTTGTGACATCCCAAAAATTTGAAAAAAAAAAAAAATCAATAATACCAATAAATATGATATTCATTATGCGGAAGTAATCATCTGTTTGTTTTATTTAGCATTACTAAAACATCTTACTATTATTTAACAAAAGTTTGTTAAGATTTCTATTTTATAATTGACTATTTGATATGTACTTAACTAATTATGTCTTCTTCTGATAATGAAGGGGTCTTTTGACACCCGGGGATTACTTAGCTACAATGCTAAAGTCATTTATCTTTACATAGGTTCACAGGTGAGAGTAAATTCTAGACATTGAAGTTATTTTGTAAACTACCAGCATTTAAAATAGCCGCTGTATTTTTAATTGAAGATTATTCAGGTGAGATCTCTATTTTTAATGTTTCTTCTGTAGGAAGATAAAATGAACTAGTCCCATGTTTATCATAAGTTACTATAAATCAAGTATCATAAACATGAGTTAGTATAAAACTCTACAATCAAGTATGTCCAGAAATACTTTTATCCAAAAGTTGTTACAATGATGATAACCATAATTTTCTACAGTCCAATTGTCATTTATGAATCAAAAGGACAAAATATGACGATACAATTCTAATGTCATATGAACATTTGTCATATTATAAGCACATAGTGATAACACCTAAACTATACAGTTACACTAAATTAGATCATCCTATAAATTAGCCAATAATACTAATATTTCAATTGTATCTAATCGACATAGAAATTATAACGATATATAGTGTGCAATATCAGTATTTAAATGTTTTGAATATCAACATTATAAATAGCTAGATGCATGGTATTATAAACGCTATTCTATGAATTCAAAAGAATTAATATTAGTATTGGTCTAGAGTTAGCGTCATGAACCAAAAACATATTTATATACCATGACCTATCCTATGACTCTAGCATTAGACATTTTTACTATACCTATCAAAAATTACTATAATCATTAATATGATCCAAGATCACAACCATATACTATATTTAAGGAATGAAATGTAATAATAGTCAAATGTATAGTGTAGGGTTGCGAGGTTATATTATTCTATTCCTATATACAAATTCATAACATCAAAATCAGTGGTATCCAAAGCATTGTTATAATAATCGACATATATCAAAAATAATCGTAATGATAACAAGGTTTGAATGAGGATGCATGTAATAACTATGGTACTATGCAAACCAATGGAATTCCAACACAATGCTAAGGTTATGTAATCGTCGTTGGATTGTACAGGTTGATGAGCACTTTAGCTTTAAAGGCATTAACTGAGTTTTAAAGTGCATGGCTCAGTGTCATCCTAGTTGGCTCAGGGCACGTGATTAACCTTTGGGTAATGTGCTTTCGCACAAGTGGAGAGAGTTAACTCCTTTCAATCCAAAACCCTAGTATTCATTGTTGTTCTTTGTGTTTTGGGTATGAGGCCAGCAGGCCATGAAATCTAAGGGTTGAGGAGCTTGTTTGGGGTTTGGAACCCACGACTTCTGTGTTAATATAATGGTGTGATTCGAACTTGGAAGTGATAGCTTGGTAGCCACAGTTCAGGTTCTTTTTCTACTGTAACCTCCGAATTGAAAAATGTTGTTTTAGTGTTGAAGAAGCCTGGCCCGAAGAGTGTTGGAGTGTATTTAAAAAGATTGTGGTGTCTATTTGTTTCTTATAGTGCTTGCTCAGGATTCGAGAATACAATCTTCATACTCATTCTTTTTATACCGAAAATTCTACATGTGAGTGCAGGGTTTTAAACTAAGCCCTCGGGGTCTATAATAGTGATACTGTACAATGCTGCATGGGTCTTTCGAAGTGAAAGTTTAGGTTTTCAAGAGTGTAAAAGAAGTTGTAACCACTGCATTGTAGAATAATGGTGTTTTTACAGATTATGTTTCTTACAGTGCTTCCTCCGGCTTGGAACTTACTACTTCAGAGTAGTCCAGAAGAAATATGCTTATCGATCTTCGATTTTACACAATGATTCCAGTCTGCATCTCTATTGAAAGACTAAAGGTGAGTCTTAATGTAATCTTTCCAGTTTTACTTGTCCATTTTTTTTACTTTTCCAACAATACATTCTCTAACAACATTGTCCACAAATATAAATGTAGGGTCCAAGATGGATTTTCGGCTTTGCTTGTTGTGGATGAAGGATGCCGAGGACTCCACTATCTCGGTAAGTCTTGGGTTCATCTACAACCCTGGACTTCTCGGAAGTTGACATGTTAAGATTTTAGTAACTAAGTTAAAATGTAGACAGTGATGTAATGTTCTTGTGATGCCAAGGCTATAAGCCTGTGTGATAAAGTTTATGTTTTAAATGATGGCCACTTTGCCATTGTACAATGTGCAAGTTTTGTGTTAAAGGTTTGAAGTCTTAAGACTTGGAAATAACATACTTCTGGTTAATACAAACACTGTGTTGTCTTATATGAAAAATGTTGCTGTTAACATGGCTATTTTTAATGTTTCTTCCGTAGGAAGATAAAATGACCTAGTCCCATGTTTATCATAAGTTGTTATAAGTGTTGGAACTGTAAAAAGTAATAACAAAAAGATCATACAGTATCGTAAACTTCAATATTACCAATTACACAAGAGTTAGTATAAAACTCTACAATCAAGTATGTCCAGAAATACTTTTATCCAAGAGTTGTTACAATGGTAATAACCATAATTTTATATAGTCCAATTGTCATTTATAAATCAAAAGGAAAAAATATGACGATACAATTCTAATGTCATATGAACATTTTTCATATTATAAGCACATAGTGATAACACCTAAACTATATGGTCACACTAAATTAGATCATCCTATAAATTAGCCAATAATACTAATATTGCAATTGTATCTAATGGACATAGAAATTATAGCAATGTATAGTGCGCAATATCAGTATTTAAATGTTTTGAATATCAACATTATAAATAGCTAGATACATGGTATTCTAAACACTATTCCATGAATTCAAAGGAATTAATATTACTATTGGACTAGAGTTAGGGTCACGAACCAAAAACATATTTATATACCATGACCTATCCTATGACTCTAGCATTAGACATTTTTACTATACCTATCAAAAATCGCTATAATCATTAATATGATCCAAGATCACAACCATATACTATATTTAAGGAATGAAATGTAATAATAGTCAAATGTATAGTGTAGGGTTGGGAGTCTATATTATTCTATTCCTATATACAAATTCATAACATCAAAATCGGTGGTATCCAAAACATTGTTATAATAATCGACATATATCAAAAATAATTGTAATGATAACAAGGTTTGAATGAGGATGCATGTAATAACTATGGTACTATGCAAACCACTGGAATTCCAACACAATGCTAAGGTTATGTAATTGTCGTTGGATTGTACAGATTGACGAGCAATTTAGCTTTAAAGGCATTAACTGAGTTTTAAAGTGCATGGCTCGGTGTCATCCTAGTTGGCTCAGGGCACGTGATCAACCTTTGGGTAATGTGCTTTCGCACAAGTGGAGAGAGTTAACTCCTTTCAAGCCAAAACCCTAGTATTCATTGTTGTTCTTTGTGTTTTCGGTATGAGGTCGACAGGCCGCGAAATCTAAGGGTTGAGGAGTTTGTTTGGGGTTTGGAACCCACGACCTCTGTGTTAATTTAATGGTGTAATTAGAACCTGGAAGTGATAGCTTGGTAGTCACAGTTCAGGTTCTTTTTCTGTTGTAACCTCTGGATTGAAAAATGTTGTTTTAATGTTGAAGAAGCATCGCCTGAAGAGTGTTGGAGTGTATGTTCAGAGATTGTGGTGTCTATTCGTTTCTTATAGTGCTTGCTCAGGATTCGAGAATACAATCTTCATACTCATTTATTTGATACTGAAAATTATGCATGTGAGTGCAGGGTTTGAAACTAAGCCCTCAGGGTCTGTAATAGTGATATTGTACAATGCTACAGGGGTCTTTCGATGTGAAATTTTAGGTTTTCGATAGTGTAAAAGAAGTTGTAACCTCTGCATTGTAGAATGATGGTGTTTTTCCAGATTTTGTGAAAATAGTGACGAAGTAAGGGTTAAGGATAATCGTTGTGCTTTTTTCGACTTGGAACTTACTACTTCAGAGTAGTCCAGAAGAAATATCCTTATCGATCTTTGGTTTTACACAATGATTCCAGTCTGCATCTCTATCGAAAGACTAAAGGTGAGTCTTAATGTAATCTTTCCAGTTTTACATGTTTGTTTTTTTTTACTTTTCCAACAATACGTTCTCTAACAACATTGAACATAAATATAAATGTAGGGTCCAAGATGGATTTTCTCCTTTTCTCGTTGTGGATGAAGGATGCTGAGGACTCCACTATCCTGGTAAGTCTTGGGTTCATCTACAACCCTGGACTTGTCGGAAATTGACATGTTAAGCTTTTAGTAACTAGGTTAAAATGTAGATAGTGATTTAAGGTTCTTGTGATGCCAAGGCTATAAGCCTGTGTGATAAAGTTTGTATTTTAAGCGATGGCCACTTTTCCATTGTACAATGTGCACGTTTTTTGTTAAAGGTTTGAAGTCTTAAGACTTGGAAATAACATACTTCTGGTAAATACAAACATTGTGTTGTCTTATATGAAAAATGTTGCTGTTAACATGGATACCGACTTCGATGTAGATGCATTCACTAGTTTTTAGCAGGTTTAAATAAGATAACCAGAATATTTTTACCTTCGTTTATATTAGGGTATGAACAAATATCTATGTAATGTAGAAGAAGGGCCGAAAGCCAAATGCTCAGTTATTCTTGTATCTAAAGTTTAAATGGCAAGTTTTTTTCTATGATGAAATGAGTCTCGGCAGAGTTGACTAGAACCCTAGCCACGATTCAACACGGAAATGTAGCTTGTAAACCGGTTTGTGTGATTTCTATGTATAGATTTTAGCCAAAGAAATGTCAAGAGACTAACCTTAGGTTCTCTTTTGAAAATGAAAAGGAAACGCATCTAAATATACCAGAAGCCTATCTAGGGTTTACTGTTTTAGAGAAAGTATCTAAAATGGAAAACAAAAATGAAAATTTAAGTATCTACTTAACAATCGTTAGTAAAACCCTATAGAGGTAATATTTTTGCAGCTACTAAAATTCCTAAAAAAAAGTAAAGTGCATGAAACACTAAATTTATAATCTTGCAAAGCATAATGTTGTTATCTGAAATAGATGGAGTCAAAAAGGAAATTATATTTACATGTTGTATGATGCAAATTTATTTAAATGTAACTGTTATAAATTCCTAGATAATTGATGAAATATTAGCAAAAGATTTGTGCTTACTCTATGAATTTGTTCTATGCAAAAAGAAGTATTTTACTTCTGTTATTTTGATGCATTAATTTCAAGTTGATTTTTGATAAAGAACTGTTCTGTATTTCAAAATTTTGTATAAACTGTTAAAAAGAATACATAATGTATATGATATTTTACTGTCTAAGAATTATTCATTCTAAATGGTATTTTGCCTATTTCTTTTCTACTCTAAACCACTATTTTCAGTGCTAGAGTATGGTACAGAAACCAGCATAAAAAAAAAATAGAAAACAGAGAGAAGAATTCTATCATTTTATTATTCCATCATTATAATACAAAAAAATTAATTTTCATGTAAGCATAATTAATAGAAAAGGAGAATAGAACCTGAACCAGTAGACAAGTGGACAAGCACTCAAGGGAGACTGTTCGACCCAACCAACTCCTGAAAGCAGTCAAATATCTCTCCTTGGGACCCCCGATCTTGTTCACTGAACCACTAAGAAGAAGAAACTTCAGAAGTTTAGGAAATCCCCTTTCAGCAGTGAGGTAGTTCCTCCAGTCTGAAAGACTTTTAGTAGTCGAAGAGACCTGCACCAACTCTTCTAGTTTTCCTCCTTGGAATAATTTAGTAGACTTACAGTGCACTCACATATAGCCTCCCTATTCGAATCTCTCAGTCATCACCTAATGAAACTGAGGAAATACTTCTGCAGAAAGTTAAGTAGGTTGCCTACCCCAATTCGAATTGCCCTCCTTTGGCTGCCTAGGCCCTTTTTAGTGATAAGCTGGTCATTAAATAAGTTGCCTACTCACCTCTCCCATCTGAGGAGTAATGCCACAATTTTAGGGGTTGTTGTTCCATAACCAATAGCTAGTGGTGAGATGCAATGCTGCCACCTGTGCCATGCCTTCTAATAGCTTCCATTCCTCCTAGTGGGTCAGTGAACACTCATTTAACAGCCCCGCCTTAGGTGTTTGTCTCCTGTTTATATTTATTGAATAATAAAAATATGTAATTACAGTCATCCTTTACCAATTTTGGTCATAGTTACAAAACTTGGTAATAAAATTTAACATAAAGTATTTTTGCAAAATAAAATAATAGTCTCAAAATTTGGGTAGGTGACAGTATTCCACCTATTTGAGATCATGACCATGCTATTCACATGCAACCACAAAGCTTACCACCTAATATTAGACCCTATAGGTAACCATATGCACAAAAAAGTGAGATTGAAAAATTGGTTCAAGAAATGTTAGATGCAGGAACCATTCAACCTAGCCAAATTTCTTACTCTCAATAAGTGGTGATGGTTCACAAAATGGAAGGTTCATGGCATATGTGTCCATATTATAGAGAGCGCAATAAAATGACCATTAAATATAAGTTTCCTATTCTAGTCATTAACAAATTATTAGATGAATTACAAGGAGCATGTAACGTCTCCAAAATTTCATACAAATTTAAAATTTTCTAACTAGTGTAAATGCTAATATTTACTGTGTGGAAAGTATACTTGTGAAGGTTTAACTCTTATTGTTTATAATTTAATTAAGGAATGTCTCCCATGATTACTATGATGATATTTATCTATGTAGGACAGTCATATAATAATTTCAACCTGCAATATTTACGTTTGTTCCACATCTCGCAAGGACATGTTTTTAGGAGTATTTGTTAATTGCTTAACTATATTTTGTATTGACGACACTTATTTGCTTACAATAGTCATCACTTATTTATGTGTCTTAACCATATTTAAATGATTATGGAGTTCTTTTCTTGTAGTTAATATAGTAAATGATTATTCATGTCGACGTCGATATTTACATTGTCATTCCTATTTCATAGTATGTTTTCTTGGTATTTGATTCTGATTAAGTCCTTTTGTTTGGAAAAGAGGTTCTAGAGCATCACTGAGGCTTACTTAGCTATTGAAGCTAACACACAAACTGGAATACTTTGTCAAGGTTACAGGCAGGAACTATCACTCCAAATTTGGTTAATATTATTAAGGTTACTTATTTGCTTACAATAGTCGTCACTTATTTATGTGTCTTAACCACATTTAAATGATTATGGAGTTATTTTCCTGTAGTTAATATAGTAAATGATTATTCACGTCGACGTCGATATTTACATTGTCATTCCTATTTCATAGTATGTTTTCTTGGTATTTGATTATGATTAAGTCCTTTTGTTTGGAAAAGGGGTTGTGGAGCATCACTGAGGCTTACTTAGCTATTGAAGCTAACTCACAAACTGGAATACTTTGTCAAGGTTACAGGCAGGAACTATCACTCCAAATTTGGTTAATATTATTATGATTTACAAGAGCTAAGTGATAACCTAGCTTATATACTAAAAGTGCTAAGAAAGGAAATGACCCTAACTCTATTATGAAAGACTCGTTCCATCCCTTAAGTGGATCCTAACCAAAGTATTTGTAATAGTGTTATGACATCACATAACAACAATCCAAATTTTTGGTGGTTTGCAAAAATGAATTCGATGGCACCCGGAGTATTTACCAACTATATTGTAGTGGTTAAAAATTTAAAATATGGTGGGAGCCAACCGAGCTCATTAATGCGACCACATGAAAGTCGGTGGAAGAGTTCCACGTATGGAGACAAAGACCTAACCCTTCGTTGTGGGTTGTATCGTTACCTGTTTGCTTGCTTGAGGGTTGGAGAGTCGAGCTCTCTCGGTCGCCATGGCCATTTTGGCCTACCCTGCACAATCAGTGATGGTTTAAAACGCAAAGGTGGGTTCGCAGGTTACAATGTAGCTAAATTTTTGGGTTGAAATGACCTTGGGTTCAGTCATATGGAGGTGATATACTCTCTATTTTATCTTCTTGGCTGTTCAAAGGTATGATTCAGCACCTCTTTATATTTAAACATTTCTTCTTATTAACTCTTGCATTTTATATTTTTACTAATCATTTTTATAATAAATGAAAGGAGATTCCACGCATCCCTGTTGAACCTAGGTCACGAAATGGGTTCTTAGTCGAAGGAAATGCCGAGGGAGATGACAACTCTAGTGGTTTGAACAACCATGGTAAGCCTCAGGTCTCGTTCGACGATACCTCTCTCAACACCATTTTAGTTTTTGTGGAAGCATTGATCTTCGTTGTCTTATTGTAAGCCATTCGCATTTTAAAAGTTAACATGATCTTGTAAGAATTCTTCCTGGATTCCTATCCAGCGTTGGGGTTTTGACCCATATTTCATTTATAAAATGGCACTATTTTTACACTTCACTCAACACTATTCGACATTATGGTGTATTCTTAAAATGTTTGTAAATGCTAGTTGCATCTAGGCCGTCTCGATAGATTGATTACTTAGATGGTTAAAGAAATAATGAATGTATCTCTTTTGTTTTGGCCAAGCCCTAAATTACGAGTCGTATGTTAATAGTGTGATGATTTTAGCTCTGTAATGTTGTATTCTTTTGTAACAGGGTTTGACCCTAATTCATACCCTAAAATGGGTTTGTATTTAAGTTTGTTCATAGATACAAAATTGTTTATAAGAAGACTGGGAGAAGCTCTCATGAGTCTTGACCATTTGACTTGTTCCTACTAATATTATTATGTTAAACAATGTATCCTTTCAGATGACATCATTCCCTATTTAAACTTACGGTTTTCTTGACTGTAAAATCGATTTTATTGATTTTAAATTCTCTATGGTTTTCAAACCCTGGTAGGCATTACGCCCATGCTTAAATTCTTGTCTTAAATATTTTTGGAAATTATTTTAAATGTATGGGATATCCATACTTGTGCTGTTGGCAATAGAAAATGACCCTTCATTTTTGTATAACTCGATCTGGTTTTATTATAGACCATCGACTATGTTGTTTTAGACGACAGAATAGGAAATTTATATAAGCTATAGTTTATGGCAGTTTACTTCTACAATAATGTCAACTCCAATCTGGACTTGTTGATTTTAATAGAGTTATGATGTTTTACTTGATACTTACATTTGTCCCAATATCGTATTCCTTTTAAGTTGATATGAGTTATGTGTAAAATAACTCACGCTTGATTATTTGTATAGACTCTATGTTGATCCCGTACATTTAAATAATATTATAATAAATTTTTATTTATGAAATAAATAAAGTTGTGTTTGTTTAAAGGATTCGAATTGATGTGGAAAGTTTACCTATGGATGAAAGGATCATGCATCAAGTACATTATTTAGATAATGCATCTATTCTGATTTGGTTCAAGTATTGTGTTCCCTTGATGTATTTTCAGTTATAATAAATGCGTGGCGATTATCATTAGTTTGATTCTGACTATCTTAAACTTTGTGTTTACAATAGTACTCATTCGATTTCTAGTGTGATTATTTTAACTGTAAACACTCCTAAAATATATTACTATTCTATATTGTAATATTATTTGAAAATAAACCATGTACTACAAATTTCTAAGTTTTCTTTCAGTAGTCTCTGTAATTTACCACAGGATATGCTATATAGGTTTGCATCTGAATGTTTATTTAGATCAACATTCAATCTATCAATATAAGATCAATGAAATCTTTCTACTTAAACTAACTCCTTGTACTAGAGTACATCACTATAGTGAAATGAAAAATACAGGGAGGATTTAATTTCATCATTCTATATTTTTCAGATCAAATCATTCAACTTTTAAACATAAAATAATTATTAGATTATGTCTGTTAGTTAATCTGATATCTAATTTAGTATTTAAGAAGCATTAGAATATCCAGATAACATATAATAAAATCTTCAGAATATAACAGCAGTTTAAAATTAAATAAACTAGAACAATGTAGAACTTGTTCAAAACTGTAGGAGTGGACTAACACCCAAAGAAGGTCGTTCCTCCCAACCGTCTCCTAAAAGAAGCCAAGTTTAGTTGCTTTAGGACCCGCAAGCCTATTCATTGAACCACTAGGATGAAGATACTGTGTAGAAACATGTAACAATCTCTTTGTCTCTCAGCAATCATGAAGACTTGCATACAAACACTCTGTACAACTTAGCAACATAAAAAAACCTTACATTGCAACTCATTAGATAACATTCATCTCATCAAATCTCTTGTGTGCTCAACATAACAGTTTCCAACAAACACAGGGAAAAAGTTGTGAGCCCCCTGCTCAATTCGGTGGCTATATAGATCTTCCGAGGTCTTTGGGTTAGTTTAATCATTTAATGACCCACCTGCTCAGTTCCACCATCCTTGGGGAACATGACCACATTTTTATGGAATTTTCCCCTTGCAACAGCTAGTAAGTGAGTGTAGATGCTTCCAATTGTCAATTTCCTTCTACACCAGTTTCATTCCTCCTAGTGGGTCAGTTAACACTCTTCAACAGTCCTCTTTGGGTGAGTGTCTCCTATTTTAATTTATTAAATAATATTATTCAATTACAGTCATCCTTGACCATCTTTGGTCAACAATATAAAACTTTACTATAAAATTTAAAGTAATTTAATTCCACAAACATAAAATGTTTCAAGTTCTAGGTAGGTTACAAACACCCCCTCTTAAGTTCAACATCGTCCTCGATGTTGCTTAAGCATCATCTGATTCCTCCTAGAACAGAATTGGATAGGCTACCTGCATATGACTCTCCAATTCCCAGGTTTCTTCATCTGGACTAAGGTGCTTCCATTTCACCTTTACCTGTCCAATGGTGCGATTCCAAAGTAAAATTGCTCTCATGTCAAGGATACAATTCGGTTCCACCTAAAAATATCCTTCTGGTTCCACTTGTATATCATTCAAATCGATTACATGAGTAGCATCATGTATGTATACTTTTTCAAAATAGAAATATGAAATACATTATGTATTTTGAGATTAGGTGGCAAAGCCAACTGATAAGCCACCGATCCAATTCTTGACAATATCTCAAATGGTCCACAATACCTGGGTGCTAATTTAGCACAACTCCCCAGCTTAACTGAGTTTTTTATGGGTTTTACCTTGACAAAAACATGCTCACCTACTTGGAATTCTTTCTGAGTTGTTTTTAGATCTACATGACTCTTTTGTCTATCTTGTGCAATTTTCAGATTGCTGTATACCTGCTTCACTGTTAGTTCTATCTCTTTCAACAATTCAGGTCCTAGCATCAAGCTATCAACTGGATTACTCCAAGAGATGGGAGTATTACACTTTCTACCATACAAAATTTCAAAAGGACTAAGTTTAGCTAAAGCTTGATAGTGATTGTTAATACTGCTTTAACAAAATATCCAAAAACTCTGAATAATTGCTAATATTGCTTTATAAAGAAGAATATGCTACCTAGTGGCATAAGGAGTCTCTCATGAATCTATCTATAGTGTTACAATTTACAAAATTTTAGCACTACAGATAGATTTAGAGACCCCAAGAGGGTGTCTCTGAATCCATCTATAGTGTTATCAATTAGTAAATCATAACAATTCATTGTCAAAATTGCAATTTCCCATTGTCGAGTGACACAATTAGCATCACTCGAGTCTCTAAATACATCTACAATGTTACAATTTACTAAATTTTAACACTATAGATGGAATTAGAGACCGTCTTTAAGGGGGGATCTCTGATTCCATTTTCAGTGTTAAATCATAGTAAATTGTACAAATTCATTGTCAAAATTGTAATTTTCCATTGTTAGGGTGACATAACTAAAAATGACTAACATAAGAGATTAATTCACATTCTTATTCATTGTTTGTTAGTCATATTTGTATTCTTGTGACTAAATTAGTCATTTATGTTAGTCATTTTTATTTTAGTCACTTGTTATCTAGTCGTATATTTTATCCTATCACTAAATTAGTCATTATCTTAGTTGTTTTTAGTTGGCTCACTTTAAATATCTCCATTTTGGTCATTTATCCCTTGAAAAAACTATGATGACTAACATTTTTAGTCACCTAGTCACTTATTTCTCATTGTGTACTAGTGATACCTTTTAAACCCTAATTTGGAGACTATTTTGTTGGCTGACATTCCAATGAGGGTATCTATGTAGTTTGGGCCTCGCATGCTCCAGATATAACTGTTTTTCTCATAACACTTGTTTTGTAAAATGATTTTGTAGAGTAATCTTTGTGTCATATTGTCATCAAAGGCATGTTTATAACATTACGGTAGCATCTTTCAGTGTCATAGGAGAGTCATGCTAGACTATTTTTTCATTGTATTAGCAATGTAGTTGAGTCTGTTAGCATCATGGTAGCATCAAAATTAAAACCTTTGTGCCATCCTAGAATCAAATTAGCTTCTTAAATTAGGAATAATTATGTCTTGTTGCATCACATGTGCCATATTCAATTAAAGTGTCACATTTAAATGATATTATCATCACAATTATGTCATTCTTGCATCAATTGTGTCATAATTATTAGTAATTATTACTATTATTATTACTTTAATCATCATCAACATCATCATTATCCTTTGGAAGTGAGTTACTCATATATTAAAATTGTACAGAAATGGTTTCTTATGTTGTAGAGACTACAACATGCTCCCTATGCTTTTGTCTAAGATTAACAAAGATTATCATAAGACCATGAGTTTCAAAAATAGACAAAATGAAAAAACACTATCGCAAGTAGCCACCGTGAGGACAAAACTCAATGAACCTATGACATAACAAATGCATTCATGGGAAATTAATGTAAATACCCAAGGGTGACTGATTGTAATACCTCCATTTTAACCCTTGGAATATATTGGCTTTTAATGTAAATATTGTATACATGCAATGTATGTTTTGCTAGCGTAGAGCTCAAGGAGAAGTCCCCACTAGTGGATGCATGGATTTTATTTAAAAAAGAAAGTATTTGATATTATGGTATCCATGTTTTATTAAGCCATGGAACATTGTAAAATGATGTAAATATTAAATATTGCAATAAAATACCAAAAACTGGCTATGGACGCAACCAATAAGAGGGGGCCATGTGTATGCCACTAGGGAGTGGTGAGGTGGTTCTGGGGTTGAACCATATGCTGCCAAATGTTATCTTAAGAACCCATTTGACTTTCCTTGTTGACATTTAATTCGGTTTTAATGAAGTGGTTGAAGAAATCAGTCCATGGCTTCAATTGAGCATGGGCAGCATAGAAATTCATATGGAAGGTATGGGCTCTGTTTTCTTGACCCACAAGTCACTTCCATTCCATGGATTCGTTTCTCCTGATTCCCATTTCATTATTGAACATCTGAGCATCAGTTTTCATCCATTACACAGTGCTAGCAGTGAGAAAAACCAAAAATCGCAACTCTGAATTAAGCCACGTTTGGAAGTGCCAAAAACGCCCAAAAATATGTGTGGACAGTAAAATCCAATGGGGGATCCATAGAACCGAACCTTGGGGTTAATTTGACAGTGTTAGATTCCCAGAAATCCGTAGGATAACCCTGATTTGATAGCCCGAAAATCCAATTACGGGACATAGTCATTTGGTCATAGAATTGAGAAAATCCAAGTGTCATTGAAAGAGAAGAAGATAGAACAGAGGTTGTGATTGTTTGAAAAACCTATTGAAGGCTATAATTTCAAGGAATTAGTAACTGGACCTTTCTATGTCCACCCTGAATAGCACTGGAGGGAAGGGGTGCCTGAGGGATTGTGTAGCAGAGAAGGGGACCTTCCTTGTGTTGGGTGTGGTGGGTATTGTTGGTGCCAAGGCTGCATGACAAAGTCGAGCGACTTAGTGTTGATTTGAGTAGCTCACATTAATGCTAGGCTTACTGGAGTAATTCCCCCAATCTATGACATTATGCCAAGTGTAACTCTTGTATTGGACCATAATGAGCTCCAATGAACCTATGACGACCATTAGGAAGTTAGGAAAGCCAATAAATGTGGATGGAATCATTATGAGGGTGAATTAGGTGGTTTAGGGATTTGGTAGTGGCCATTAATGAGTAATTTGACTATTTCTAGTGGATAAGCACCCTCGGTCCAACCTTATCCCATAAAACAGGGAAGTTTTGTGTCTGCCTCATTAAATGCATTAAGTAGGGTGCCTTTGACTCCCTGGAATAAGTACATGGGAACACTTGTGGACAAACATGGCTATAATGACAAACCACTAGTCTAATATGTGTACAAACCCCCTAGACTATGCACTATGAATCCAAACCATGGAACAAGTTACATTAAACACTTGGAACCTTATGCAATGATTATTAACCAAGGTCTAGATGGGAATTATTTTCCAACACCCCCTCTTAAGTCAAAATGGTTGTGAACAAATAAAATTATTATGAGGGCCCAAGCAACAAAGGCTTATGGTTACCCTTTACATTATTCATCCATGTAAGTGAGGAAAGACACAAAACCACTTGGAAAAACTCTTCCCTCTAAAATGGACATGAAATACATCAAAATAAACTAATCCAAAACACAAGTAGGTGGGAAATTGTTCATATGTCTAGAGGAACCTTCTTCTTGGGAAGAAGAGGAATGTTCTCAACTAGATCATGTACATGTACAACTCCAAGATGGAAACCCAAACTATATAGAACAATTGAGTAACACTGATAGTAGAGCGAAAGCTTCGCTTCAGACTTGGTATTTGAACCAACTAGGGTGCCAATTAGTCCAAAAGAGACTTGAGATGCTTGAGAATAAGTGACTCCAAGGGAATCATAAGGCTCTTGAAGCATCAACATCAAACCAAGAACTTGAATGGCTAAGGCTTCTCCATCTTCAAATGAACTTGAATAAATTATGCTAGTCATGGTGTAGGAATACATAGGAAGCAAGAGAGTGTGAAGCAATGAGAGATATTCACATTACTTCAAAAATTCTCCTTGACCACCTATCGAACCGATACTCTTATATGAAGAAATAACCTCTTCTAGAGAAGGCTCACTATGATCACCAATTAGCAACCCATCTTCAACATTCGGAATAGAATACATAGAGGAGAAAGAAGTGGAATGGAGAGAAATATCTTCAACACTATTGATGGAAGTAGCTCATATTTTATCTTCATGAAAAACAACTTCATGGAAAATAGAGGAAGCCACAAACTAAGGAAGAAAGTTGAGATGGATCATTTGTTGAATCTCTATCTTCTTCTTCTTCTTCTTCTTTTTCTTCTTCAATTTGAACAACTTCTTGATAAATGCATGAGGCCGAGAGCTTTGGAGGGAGAACAATGAGGAGGTGTCCATTTTCTTTCTCTCCATATAGATAATATATTCTTTCTGCATGCTAAGAGCTTTGGAGGGAGAACAAATGAGGAGGTGTCCATTTTCTTTCTCTCCATATAGCTAATATATTCTTTCTGCATGCTAAGAGATTTATCTATATTTCTCCAAAGCTCAAATGGATACTCAATAGAATCAATGAGATAATTCATTCTAGGAGGTATAGCCAAACACATAGTTCTATATGCTTTATCAAAATCATTGATCCAATCGCATTTCTCTTCATAATAAATTATGGTTCCCTCATAGCACCAATGGACACCTAAAAGAGACATTTTATCTTGAGATATGCACACATCTTTTCTTTCCACTCTGAATAGTTGAATGGAGAGAGGATAGGAACAAATTTCGAATCAATATTGAAGTTGTTTTAGGAACCTGCAAAATAGACACTTGGAAATATATTTTGGAAGCAAGACTAGGATCCCCTATGGATATTTGATAGCATGTCAAATTCTATATGTGTCACAGATGGATCTAGATTACTAGATCAAGCTTCACTTAGAATTTACCGAACATTGACAGGAAAATAGAAGAAATATGAAGAAAATATTAAGTAGAACACAAGAGAAAAACACCCATGTGGATTGAGATTCCTTTGCATTATTGTTCAACAACACATGTACAATATATAGATGCTCCCAAGAAACAAAATCAAGAGGCTTAGTAGTGAGTTGAGTAGCTCACATTAATGTCAGGCTTAGTGGAGTAATTACCCCAATCTATGACATTGTGCCAAGTGTAACTCCCGTATTGGGCCATAATGAGGTCCAATTAACCTATGAGGACCATGACGAAGTTAGGAAAGACAATAAATGTGGATGGAATCATGATGAGGGAGAATTAGGTGGTTTAGGGCTTTGGTATTGGCCATTAATGAGTAATTTGACCATTTCCAATGCATAAGCACCATTGGTCCAGCCTTATCCCATAAAAAATGGAAGTGGTACACCTGCCTCATTCAATGCATTAATTACGGTGCTTTTGAATCAGTGGAATAAGGAAATGGGCATACTTGTGGAAAAAATTGGCTATAATGACAAACCACTAGTATATTATGTGGGAAAACCCTCTAGACTAGGCATAATGAATCCAAACCATGGAACAACATACATTAAACACTTGGAACCTTATGAAAGGATTATTAACCAAGGTCTAGATGGGAATTATGTTCCAATATGGAGATACTACAAAGGATGATGACAGTGACTATGACTAGCAGTCAGAGCATGATCTATCTAAAGAAAAGTTGGATATTGTCGTAGAATGAAAATTCACCTGGAAATAAACATTCAAGTAAAAGGTGTTAGCTAAAAAATGATAGTTCAAGCACCTATAGAAGATGAAATCCAGGAATTACATTAGGAAGCAAAGCAAATAATTAAGGATGCACTCGCATGCCGCATCATAATCAACGAACAAATCGATAAATTCCTAGCAAGTCGAGATACGTTCATGTAGGGAAAACCAACCCCATTAAAGAATTTAAAAATTCACATGCAATCACAAGTGGAAAAACCTATATCTATGCCCAACAATTCACCACCTCTATCCTCAATAATTATTGAAGAGCATCCTCCGGCTACTTCTGAAACTCTCCAGGAACCTGAATTCAAACAATTCATATCCAACCTATGAAATCTCTTTCCCAATTGGAGGACAATAGGAACATGAAGGGTTCAGTAAGCCACTAACCCTCCAGAAATTCCATTCTTACTACCACCTGGAGTTGACATCACATGCCAGTTGACTAGTCCATCTTCAAAACCTCCACCTCTTTTGTTGTATCAAACTACTCATCAAAGATTACTAGATACTCAAAGCACCCCAATAGTTACTCATCCCCTCAATCCCAATGTTCCTCCTCTCCACAAACCCTCATCAAGTCTGCTTCCAGGGAAAAATATCATAATCCCCCCTATACAAACTCCTCATTCTAAATCGACTACTCCTCCAGAGTCAACATCCCTAGCTATGTCGATTGTTCCACCTATGTTGATTGTTCCACCTTCGTTGAATGTTCCACCTGCATTGAATGTTCTACCTTCATTGACTTTTCTACCTGCATCGAATGTTCCTCCTGAGTCGACTAGTCTACCCTTAACCACTTTACCATTTACTTCTCTCACTACACCTTTGATTCAAGCAACTCTAAATGATGCTTCCAATAATAAGAAATTAAAAATAAGTCATCAAAGGTCTCCTTCAGAATTAAAAAGGACCTTGCAAAACCACCACCGACATTCAACACTACCATACCGAAATATCACGATCTTGATGCACTCATGAATGCAATTCATAGACAAAAGAATAAAAGATGGGAAGCCGACAAGTGTGAAGTCAACCAGATTGAAGATGAACATAACATGGATATACAAGCTTGCTAGAAAATAGTCTATCAAGTTACACCGACTCTACAGGGACCCCTAGCTGAAAACACCTTGGATCAAATTACTAGCTTATTTGGGTCCATTGATTCAATCTTCTAGGAGGCAGTTTGTCAGAAATATCAAGAAGATGTTAAGTAGACATTTTGAATTCGTGCAAAGAAATATCAACTCTTCCTCAACTGACACAAGAAGTGAAGGAAATATAGCGCTGAGGTACAATAGTCTACTTCAATTCTCAATAAGTGGTACACTTTTTATGATAAATTTTTTATTGACATGGGTAAAGTTCAGAATAATTTGGCACAAAAATTCCAGCAGAAGAGCACCGCAAATTCTTCCACCCTTGAAACTCTAGAGCAACAAAGTCAAATGGAGCATAATCGTTTAGTTGATCTTCAAAAGAAAACGGAATAGTGGGATGCTCAGGAACATACTGCAAATACCGAAGTCGATGTGATTGCTTCTCATATTGACCGACTACTCCTTAGTGCCAACAATCAACACCTACTTTTGGGACTTGGCCTACCTAATATTGAACATATCTCCATTACTGAAAAAAAAATCGGTTATCTGATCTGACTGCCTTAAGTGTCGACATGCAGAAAAATGCACATACATGGGAATATTTCGAATGGTGTCTCACCCTCTAATCTCCTGCCATTGTTGAAACTAAATTAGTCCTGATCCATCATCTATTTCAACCAGTTCGCAACAATAATTAGTAGCAATATACAATTTTATCAAGTTTTTAATCATCACCTCATTCTATTTGAGACGCAAAAACGTTTTATGGGTGGGGGAGATGTTGGAGGAGCTTAGTCGACTAGTCGAATAGGTCCTCCGACCAACCACCGTCAGGTCAGCCCTATGGAAACAGTTGGTCAATTAAGCCGACATAACTACTTTTTTAACTGAATAACTGACTGTAAAACAATATATATAGGCTGGTGAGATGTGATTCAAGTAGAAAACCATTACTTTGTACATATTCTAGCTCTGATATAATATAATTGTTACTACTGTTCCCTTTACTTTGGTATCTTCTCTTGTATAATGATCTAATTGCATTGTCTTCTATCTTTATGTTGTTTATATTCCATGTAATCCATATATTACAACATAAGCCTCTTCAAGGGGAAACCTCCTTATACATTGTACTAGATACATAAGAAAATCTGAGATGATTACAAGCTAGATATCCACAATATATATATCTATATATATGTATGTATGTATCTATGTATGTATATACCTACATACATACATACATATATATAGATACACACACACACACACATATATACATATATATATATATCTATATATGTATGTATATATCTATATATGTATGTATATATCTATATGTATGTATGTATGTATGTATGTATATATATATATGAGATAAAGGGTCCACTTATAATTCTAGAGCCTACATAATTACAATTAGGGTCCTGGATGACCAATAAATATAATACTAGTATGATATAATGTCACAATATATAGATCTTAACATGCCCCTCCCATTGAAACAACTTTTGTCCTAAACACTTGACTAGCTCTAGATGTTTCTGTGTGAAAAACTCATCTTCCCATGTTGCCTCTCCTATTGTAATGTTCTTCCACTTGATGGGATACTCGGTAATTGCTTGATTCTATAGTTTCATTTTCCTTTTATGAATGATTGTTTCAGGATCTAGTATTAATTACCCCGCTTCATCAATCTTTGGTAAAATAGTACGGGATAGGATCTTGTCACTAGCTACCTTTTCTAAGCAAGAAACATGGAAGATTGGGTGTACACATGAATTTGGTGGTAAATGCAATTTATAGCCCATACTTCCAATCCTTTTCAACACCTTATAGGGACCATAGTGCTTCGATGAAAATTTGTTGTCCTTCTTTTAGTGCTTGAGATATATATGTTCATATGGTTGTCGCCTCAAAAATACCGAATATCTCACTTCAAATTCTCTTTCACTACGATGTTTATTTACTTGTTGTTTCATCTTGTTTGTGCTATAACCAAGTTATCCTTCAATAATTGGGGAACTTCTTGTTGGTTCTCTATGTCATCCTCTACTGCTTGAACCTTAGCTTTCTCTTTCAAGGATTATGTGATTGAAGGTGGTTAATAGCCCTGAAGTGCCTTAAATGGTGATATTTTTTATGAAGTACATAAAGATGAATTGTACAACAATTATACTAAGGAAAACCACTTGACACATTGCGTTTATTTATCATATGAAAAGCAGTGAAGTTACCCCTCTAATCATTAATTCACAACCTCAGTTTTCCCATTAGATTGAGGATGGTGAGAAGATATATGAGATAACTGAGTGCCAAAACAATAAAATAATTTCTTCTAAAAGTTACCCATAATAATTCGATCTCTATCTCTTACAATAATATAGGGGGTTCCATGTAGCTTCTGAATTGTTTCCATAAGTGTTAAAACTACTTTACTTGCTTTAAAAGGATGAGGAAGAGAGAATCAAGGGAATAATTTGTGAGTCAATCCACCACTACCATGACAACAATATTTCCTTTTATTTGTTTTAGACCCATGATAAAGTACATTGAGACCTATTCCCAATGTTGAATTGGTATGGCTAATGGATGTAAAAGACCTGGCCTCTTGATTGTCTCTCCTTTGTTTTGTTGACAAACCAAACATTCTGCCACAAAATTTTGGACATCATTTTTAAGACCTTCCGCGAGTATAAATCCTTCTTAATCCTATGATACATTTTCAAGAACCTTGAATGTCCTCCTATAGGAGAATTGTCCAATTCCAAAGAATATTCTATTTGAGTGAGATTTTGTACATAAATATAGGCAATCTTGATACCATAATGGATCATTATTCCACACAAATTTATCTAGCAAATTGGGGTCCTCTTGCAATTGTTGGACAATCGTGCATGCCTTTTGATCTTGTTTCCATTCTATCCTTTCTTCTTCTCCCCGATAATATTGCATAATGGAAATATAATTGAGTAATCCATCAATTCCATCTTCTTTTTCTTGAAAGTGCATCAACCACCACATTTTGTAACCCATTTTTGTTGCTCTTGTGATGATAATCATTGTTCCAGGAAGTACTTAATGCTTTCATGATTTTTTCTTACCTTGAAATTTCTTCCTATAATTTAATGGAACCATTTATTAATTACATGTAGTATAGCCAACATTTCATTTTTATAATTGGTTTGAGTAAGTTTTTTTCTTTAAGTTGGTATATTTCAAAGGCAATGGGACTTCCTTCTTCTATTAAAACTGCACCAATGTCGTTCCCTAAGGCATCGCATTCAATAATAAATGTTTTTGTGAATTCAGGTGTGGTAAATACGTGAGTTGTACACATAGACACTAATATTTCCAAATGCTTTGGTTGTTTCTTTAGTCAAAGAGAATGCATATTATTTTAGTAACCCTATTAGAAATGCCTCTATTTAATTATAATTCTTTACAAAATTTTGGTAGTAGCTTGTCAATCCTAAGAATCTTCTAAGAATATTGAATGTCTTAGGAACTCGCCATTCCACGATAGCCTTAATTTTGTTACAATCCACTTTGATGCTTTCATGAGATATTATATGACCCAAATATTTTAATTTTTGAACCCCAAAGGAACACTTAGAAGGCTTGGAATATAGTTGGTGCTCTTTCAATAGTTTCAATACCCTAACAAAATTGTGTACATGCTCTTCCAATATTTTATGTAGACAAGTATGTCATCAAAAAATACTAACAAAAAGTTTCTGAGGAATGGTTTAAATATTGAATTCATCAAACTTTGAAATGTGGAAGGTGCATTGGTAAGGGAAAATGGTATCACCAAAAATTCATAATGACCTTGGAATGTATTCATTCCTCATTCTAATCTAATGATATCAAGAACGAAGATCCAAATTTAAAGAATTTCGCTCCTTGTAATTTATCTAATAATTTGTTAATGACTAGAATAGGAAACTTATATTTAATGGTCATTTGACTGCGCTCTCTATAATCTGGACACATATGCCATAAACCTTCCATTTTGTGAACCATCACCACTTATTCAGAGTAAGGATTTTTTCTAGGTTGAATGGTTCCTACATCTAACATTTCTTGAACCAATTTTTCAATCTCACGTTTCTCTGCATATTGTTACCTATAGGGTCTAATATTAGGTGATATGCTTAGTGGGTGCATGTGAATAGCATGTTCATGATCTCAAATAGGTGGAAGACCTTCAAGTATCTCTCCCAATACCTTAGAATGTTTGTCAATAACTTGTTGGATATCCACTAGAATAGAGGGTATGGATGCTTGAACATCTAGTGAGCAGAATCGTATAATTACTCCATGGTGTCCTCTTTTTAACAATTTTGTCATGTTGTTAGAGCTTATCACTTTAGAGGGATTTTCTAGCATACCTCTAAGTTCAATTTATTTTCCTTTTGAGGAGAATCTCATGAATAGTTCTTGGAAATTAAGAACCACGGTTCACAAGGATTGTAGCCATTGGACTGCTAGTACAACATCAACACCATCCATTTCGATTGCAATGATTGGGATATCCAATGGATATAGACCAAGAGGTAATATAATCCTTTTTACGGTCACAAATCCATTGGTACCATACAAATTGATCAAGATTTAAATACAAGGATTCAATACTTACGTTTTACAATGTTAGCAGTTCGCATAGATAGAATAATTGATCCATTTGGAATATACATGTTATTCGACCATTGGAATAAAACTTCGTCATATCAATCTTGGGAATGAAGTAGTTATTTGGTCTAGAGTTAAACACATGTTGATGCAATGAATCTTCAAATGTAAGGGAATCGAAACTATTGTTCTCCTTATCATATCATCATCTAGAGGTGTCGGTCTTTGGTTAAGATGGCTAATTATATCCTTAAGTCGTTTCCCCATGTTTTCAAGGCTCTTTTGCATGTCTACTTTGAATTCTTTATATCCTCTTTGAATTTTTGGAATTCATCCTTATTTACCATATTTATGATGTATACCTTTCATAATGTTGTACTTTTTAGGTTTTGTAATTATTCTCTAAGCTTGTTCATCTAAAAGTTTAGTCATCATGTTGTTCATGTGTCATAGTTAAGTCTTCATGAGGTTTAAGGGGTGTAGAAAATTTTGCTACACCTTTTTCCATTTGATCCAAAGACCATTTAATTGAATTCCTCTTTATTTCATTTTTATCCAACTTTTTGAGTCACCCAAAAAAGATACGCGACTCAAAACTTATCCAAAATTCAAAATAACATACACTAGTACAAAATGAGAAACTAGTGACTAAAAAAATGAGTACAATTCACATATAAATGACTATTTGTTAGTCGAAGACTAATAGTAGCTAATTTCCACTATGTTATAGCTCGACTAACTTAGTTGTATTTATTTTAGTCATTAATAGTTTCCTTAGTTAGTAGTATATTTGGTCATTGATTTAGTGATTAATTGCCACAATTAATGACTATATCAATGACCAAATATACTACTAACTAAGAAAACTATTAATGACTAAAATAAATACTACTAAGTTAGTTGAGCTATAAGATAGTGGAAATTATCTACTAACAGTAGTTTATATGCAAAATTTAGTCATTTTTTTAGTCACAAATTTATCATTTGTAGGAGTCATTTATTGTTATTAATTGGTCATTTATTTAGTAATTGATTGTGGTTAACTAGTCATTAACTGTACAAGTAAGTGGTCATTTTTGTAGTCATTGGTCATTGTTAATTGGCTATTTATTTAGTCATTGATTATTGTTAACTAGCCATTTAATTAGTCATTGATTTTTGTATATAGGGCATGGAGGAATCAAACCACCAACATCTTGCATTTAAGGCAAGTTCTCTTCCATTGATCTAGCACCCTTCAATAGAAGAATCAAATTTAATGGAGTTGAAGCAAAATCAAGGGAGTTATTCAAACACTACATAGAAAAAAAAGGATAAATTGCTCTATGTTGAAATGCCACTACTCTTCAGAAACATTACAATCCTGTGGAAACATTACAATCTTGAAATCCTGAAAATTGTTAAGTCTGTTGAATTCTAAATGGGATCTAAATTATACTTTTTTCATATGAAGTCCAATGAGGTTGGAACCATTCTCAAACATTCTGAAACAATTAATGGTAATGTTAAAAGTTTAAGTAAAAGGATAGAAAATGAAAGATAAGGAGAATGTCACTTTTAAGAATTAAGAATTTAACATTACCAATTAATATTAGTGGCTTGAATGTCACTTGTACAAAACCGATCGAGTCCATACAAAACTGGTCCCCTGCATGAAAAGATGAAAATAGGGGGGAGTACATCTGGGTGTCCCTTCCCTATCGAGGGGGCAGCCCAGACGCTTCCCCAAAAGGGAAACATGTTCTATCACTATGGAAAAATTTTCCCATGTGTTTCCCCCTAAAGGGGGACATGTGATAATGTTTCCCCATCCCGTAAACGTGGGGGAGTGCGGGTGCACATTTCCCACCGTGGGGGGAACATCCCCGTGTAACACTACAAACCTCAAACAAGCAGCTAGACTTTGGAAATTTGGCATAACATTGAGTTGATGTCCCTTCTACAACACTAGTGGTCTCCCAGTGTTATAGGTGCTACTAGTGCTGATATCAAGAGAAAGTAGGTGTTGTTAGTGCTGATATTTAATTTACCCCATAGAGCCACCTAATTGAACACATTTGACACGATTCTTAGCTGATTTGCATGTGTTATCCTAAATTATTTACATGGGCTCCTGAAATTTACACATGGAAGATCCTTTTGCCAACTTTCTCATCCCAAAAAACCCCCATGAAATCTATAAAAACAAATCAAACCAAGCCTTTTGGGAACCTTTGGGTGAGTTTTGTTATGCTTCCATGTTGATAAAGAATTTTGGTGCATTGTATTGTCTTTATTTGTTGATGAGAGAGGCCAAGGTTATTCATGGATTGCAAGGATTATGGAATACCCTGAGCAAAGAGAACCCTCTAAGAAGAAGGTTAGAGAGCCATGAGATATTTTCTTTGCACTCTCCTTCCAGTTTAATAGAAGCTCCTTTCCTACCAAAAAAAACCATGTATATTTAAGTGATTTTCAATTTAGATTTTTTATGTGCTTTTTAAATAATGCTACAAGTAAACTACATTATCATCTCTATTGAAATCTTTGTTATTTTCGAAGTTCTTTCAAACAAGTAAGCATTGAATTTATTTTGGTGGTTAGATATAGAATATTGCTAAAGAAAGTGTAAGGTATTTTAAGGATCAATGGAAAATTTGAAGCCCCTGCTCCACTAGTGCAAGAATTCAAGATGAAGACCCTTCGGGATCATTTTCCAGGTTCTTCTCATTTACTCCTCTAAAAATGTTGTCTTTCTCCCCTTTGCTTTTTTTCTTGAATGAAGGGAACCTAAGCCACTTTCTTTCATGTTTCTTTAAGGACCAACCTCCCTACTGTAGGAGGCTTTGTCACCTATACTCAATCTCTCCCCTAAAATCGTACAGTCAAAATACCACACACAGGGTCCAACCTATGTGGTTTTGGTTTCCTTTTTTTTATTAGTTTCAATTTATCTTGATCTAACAAGTTCCCCCTTCCCCAATCTAGGAGAGTTTACAAGTACTACTGCCATCTTAAAACATTCCAAAGTCCTCAACTAAGATGCTACCAGTGGCGGATATCTAATCTTTCAAAGTTTCCGGGGCACTTGGCCCCACCCACAATCACAAGCAAAGGAACAGAAAAGTATGTGCCCAAGCTCGAAAATTCTTGGAAAGTCTTGAACTTTGTTGGGGAAAATCACAATGCCCCACTTTCAACAACCCTTTCAACAACCCTTGCAGGCCACTGTTGACATTTGTTTTCCTTGTGCTTTTGGACAAAAATATTGCTTTCCATTACTGAGTGGATTTTTCCTTTTCTCAATTCAAATATTGTGTTAGACATCCTCTTTCACATTGTTCTATCTACATATCATGTCAAAGTATTGAAGAGAACTTTTTGTGCATGGAGAAACAACATATCCAACTCCGTTTAGAAGGTAACTTGTCGAATTACTCACTTACATAGAAACTCAATGCTATAAAACTTGCTTAGAATCGGTTCTCCTATAAAAGAATAATAAGAGGATTTTATTCTAGAAAATATAATATTTTAACAGAAGAAATGATCACCTTAATTTCAAAGCCTCTACTTGCACAACATTTTTCAAAACATAAGTTAAGAAAAAGTAGATAAGTTAAAACAATCAATCATTTCAACTCAATGTAGAACAAATTTACTTGTTGAATAGTGAAAATGATTTATTAGAACTGTGTGTGAGTAGGTAACTCAACTCAATTGTTGTTAAAGATTTTTTACATAAACCAACTTAACGAATGATATTTTGTTTTTCCAGATAATCAACCACTAAATTTTTCATGCTGAGAATTGAACATATGAAAGAGACACAAATCCAATAGAGAGAAGTGCTACAAAAATGCATATGTCGGCATTAACTGTCACTCGCTCTAAAGAAGGTATCTCACCCTCAAGAGTTACATCCAGAATTTTCCCTTTGAGAAGCATAGTTTGGCTGTGGAGATTGCCATCTTTAGGTGTTAAATGATACTCCAGTCTAATTCTTTTGTTCCCTACGCTTGTAATCAAATTCTTCATCCCCCATGCATTTGAAAAATTCAAGCGTGTATTCATCTCTTCTGTGAAAATTCTTGAAATGGTAGCGAACTACACGGAGATACAAGTGTCCCTTCTAAAGTTGATCAACAATAAATTGATTCCTCTATGGAAAAATGACTATCTGATATATTATACATGTATTAGCTTTATCATATCCATATTGCTTCTAAGTATGCAATCAATGAGCAAACGATGGGGCGGAATAATGAATGCAAACAACTAATAAAGTAACTAAAAATATTAGATTCTATAGTCATTAAAAGAAAGAAATAAAAAAGCATTTGATATATTATACATGTATTCGCTTTACCATATCCATACTGCTGCTAAGTATGCAATCAATGATCAAATGATGGGGAAGAATAATTAATGCAAACAACTAATAAAGTAACTAAAAATCTTGGATTCTCTCCTCCTCTTACTGAAGAGATGAGAATGCTGAAGGGGAAAAGTATGCAAATTATGATTATACTTACATACTTTGTGCTACAGAGGTTTGGCTATAGAAGTAATCTTGATTGGATTTTTTGTTACCAGAATATACTAGTCCCTATACAATCTTCATAGTTTCTTCATATGTATTGCATTCTTAGTACAATATGCATAAGGATGCAAATACTTTGTTCTGTTAGAACTTGTTAAAAGAACACGTTTTCCCATTAGACGATGCCAGGGAAGTGCTGCAGCACAATTGACCCAAAAAAAATTTAGCACTATTCCCATGTCCAAATGTGGGTTAACCATTTTAGTTCTCACCATGATCCTTATTCTACAGAAAAATATGCTATAAAATTCACTAGTTTGCCATTGATATACTTAATTTGAGAAGTAAAATAGATATTAGTTCATAAAGCTTTACTTGTAATAATCATGATTTCGCACATAAGTGATTGTGTTTAAAAGGCCATAGTTACCACCAATCAAACTTTGTCTGCATTAAGACTTGGTATTATACATGACTGCCATACCAAGCTGATCTAAATACATGTTTGCATTGCATGAGCAACAAATATAATGGGTTTGTGTTCCATATAAATCTACAAGTGATTAAACAGGGAATATGTCAACAATGTTATTTTTTCCTCTAAATTTAAAAAATTTCATCTCTAATAAGTAAGAAGAAAAAACTCTTTCAACTAATCAATTCAATTTACCTTTACTTCTAAATTTGTATTCTCTAAAATATACAGGAACATATTAAGAGCTCCCTGATGGACAAGGGTTGGTTGATCATCACTACCTTTGAGGAAACCAGAGAAGATCTTAGTTCCAGCTTGAATATTTCCCTCTCCATATTTACCCACAATGAAATCTTCGATTCTGTGAAATGAAGGGAAGGAAACATATACAACAGCTTCATCCTTAATGAGAGAAAATCTCCATGGTCTATTTTCATCCATGAGCGACTAGTCTTCTTTGAAGTAAATAATAAAACAAATGGCAGGTCCATAGCATGATGTGAAAATAGAAGAAAATTGTTGATATCCACTAGAAAACCAATGAACTCTTTGAAGGCTATGTCTAGACTAGGAGACTAATCTACAACCCTCGCACTTAAGTCTCCAGAATGTTGACTAAGATAGTACTAAAAACATTATTAAAAAGGAGAACACTCACCTCAAAACATCCCTTGAAAATTAGAAGTAAAAAATAATGCATTAAAGGAAGAGGCACATCCTCCTCAATCATCATCCATTGGTCAAAGAATCCACATCTGATCTTTGCAACAATCAAAGACTAAAATAACAATTAAATTTGATGGCAGAAAAACTGGAACAAGAGGAAATACTTTATATTAAACATACTAACAAGTGACAACATATAAACATATATTAGTTTCAAAGTGAAACTCCAGAAATAATGGAACCAAATTTTAACGACAACAGTAGTACTCACTGACTTAGGGCCACTGGCTTGTCTTTATGTGAAAGGATTTGCTATATAAGAAATTATATGTATTATTGAAGGTATGGAAAAAGGGATAAAACATGAATTAATATGATGCTTAGGACATTAATGCTTCAGTCATAAAGAACAAAAAATAGATTAATAGTTATAAATATTTATGACAGATTTATAGTTATAACTAGGAAGTTGAGCACTAAAATAGGAATCACAACACATTGCATTGTTGAGAACAACGAGCTGGTGTTTAACCAGGACAGTTGTGAGGTCACTAAAAAACCTATTTCCGAATGCTATCTGAATAAGCTTCAAAAGGAGAACAAATGGAAGGCTCCCTAGTAAACCTTTGCAATGCATATGATACCTCACAAAGTTACCCAAATTCTGACTCTCTGGGAAAAAGAACATCCATGAACAAAATTTAGTTTAAAGGAAAACTATAAACATACACCAAGAGAGTACAACCATTTATAAATAAAAGTGGATTAAAAAGTATCTATTATAAATTGAACAACATAGATAGGGGTAAACTGCAAGTACTTGCAAAATGTATGATAGCCATTGTATCACCAAACCAAAACTAAAGGAACTGAACCTAAATGGTGTTTCCTGATGGAAGAAACTTCCAAACCCATTTCTAACTGTGCTACAAGCCTACAAGTGATGCTTATAAGTGCCAGAATATGGATGTACTTTTTCTCAACAAAATGAATGCTATGAGATGCAGATTTTGTAACAGGCTAGGATTGAGGAAAGGCATGGTGAAATGATAACTACCTCAACCTTGATCACAAAAAGCATGAAAATATGATATTTTAAACATTGCACATATATCAAAAGTGCATCGCATTCAAATCCTAGTAATAGGCATATGCAAGGGAATCCAATCATAACACAAATTGCCAGGATTGTGATTGAAATATGCCCGTAAAGTGGCCTAAATGGGAGGAAATGGACAACAATGCCTTCCTGTAACAAACTAGTTTATTAACTTATCAGAAAGGAATTTTGATCCTATGGAGTGGCAAGGGTAGATGCAACAATATATTGATAGATCAAAGAAATAAGGGCATTTCCAACAAGAAGGGAAAACATTTTAATGTCTAATGCCTAGATTTTGGTTAGGACAGTAGAGCAAAGCAATAATCAAGTTGTTCCTTAGTCCAAAATCACTATATATATTATAAAAAGTAATAAACCATGAAGGATGGCAAGTTCTGTCAGTGGTTTGTCCTTCAATTGTCCTGCTAAATTGCTTTCTTATCTCTTGGCAACTATATTGTTGGTTTTGGAGGCATGAAGGAATAGAAAGAATTACAACATTGTGCTATGTCATAACAAATGAATGGTTATCAAAAGCTTAAATCCTTTAGTGTGAAATTACAAATAACCCAACAAAATTGAGTCTTCACCTAAAGAAAAACTAAGCTGAAAAGAATAAGGGAGAACTTCCTTTACAAAAATGGAGGACAAAAGGATCCTAAAGAACAACCACATTGATGAGGAAGCAAACAATGGGGATTGATAGATCAGATTATATTCATCAACCAATGAATATTAAAAGTACGCACATCATATCAAGTGTAAGTAAAGTTTAAAGCATGAAGCCCCATATAACCTATCCATGTCTCAGCAGATATGCAATTAAATCTTGAAACTTGAAACTCAATGACTAGTCTATCCTTACTAGGAGTTGCTAATTGATTCACGACCTCACCAGGTTTTTGAATTAGTAATGAATATGACTCTGGAACAGGTTGCATCACCCTTGTGGTAGGTAGTGCAACTACTGATGGCTTTGTCTCTTCTGCTTTTGCAACAGTAGCAAACAATGAAAATGGTGCCATCAGTGAAACTTGAGCATGCTGAGAAACCAACGATGTTGGCCCACCTGGGGATTGTCGCTCAACTGAAGTTTTTATTACAACTGGATCCATTGGCTCAATTGAAATAAATTGTGCAATCAGAACCCGTGGTGTTGCTGAAATAGATGGCATGAATAACTGCGCTCCTTGAAGAGGCTGTTATAACTCTATAGCAAGAAAGACAAGGGCAGTTACAGGTTCAGCTCAAGATTGAGACACAATAGCTACGGTAGATTCATATCCTGTAGATTATTTTGTTGACCTATAAGTAGATCAAGGCCATGGAGCATGTTCAACACTAGCTTAACGATCAAGCAGTTAGTCTGAAACCACTTTATATATGACATAAAAAGCACTACTTTTGATGAAAAAATACATGCTTTTTTTTATTGATCATGCGACACACAGAAGTATTATATAAGTAATAATGGTGCACCTGGAACGAGCCATGGATCTCAAAGAAATAGGCTCTGGAATGGCCTTTGGAACTAGAACATAAAGTAGTGCAATTGTGTCTTCTCCTTGAACTATAGAATGAATCCATCCCACGTAAGTAAAGTCAAAGAAAAGTGTAAAGGTATGGAAGAATGGGATTAGCTAGAACAAATATCCGAATTTTGGTTGATGAGATAGCTCAATGAGAGCATATTGTATGGAGATCCACCTGATTTGATGCTATGGAACAATATTGTAAGGATTATAGAGATATGAATGAAATGGAGTATTGGATTCCCCCTTCCAATATTTAAACTAAATGCATATATATATACTAAATGTTTCACTTATTAACAATTCATCCATTAATTTTCACTAGTTAACAATTTAGAATGCTTCATTTTAATTTCCAAACTAGTACACTAGTTGGAATGCTTCTCACAATATAAGCTAACTTTGTAGCTATGGTGTCTCACTCTCTAGATCGTGTTTGTCACCACCATTACTTCCAGTATGGCTGTCACTATTTTCCTTAATCAAATGCCTAACTCTACTAGACCGTTCATCACTCCAAATCTTCCAATATTCATGTCCGTATCTAAACTTACATTCTTCTAGGGAACCTAATCATAGTCCACTTGTGTCAGCTTTAAATTGTTTGCACTTACCTAAAAACATCATTAAAGATACAACCCTTTCCTTAGTAACTTTTTTGGACATGCTATCAAATTTTAAAAGGGAATTGTTTTGGTCTTTAACAGTATTTCCCAACTGTTGACAAGATTACCCCCATTAGAGTGAGAGAAGATGATTTCATGATAATCAATTAATTGTGCACAATAATGAGATGGTTTAATGCCTTTCTGTTCCTCCTGAGGTTGTGCTACAGTTCCTTACCTAATGTCCTTGCCTTCACCTTGGGCCTAAGAACAATAGGCAGAAGGTTTATGAAGGTTTATTTCCTTTCTTGGAAAAAGAATCAGATTAAGCATCAAATGCCATTGCTCCATCTATACCATTCTGATTTGGCACATCATCTCCCAAAGGACATGGATCTGCATGCTCTCTTTATAGGCACAAATATTTTCATTTTCGACATGTCGGACATAAACTTGTTGCATGCATATTCATGGAGAACACGTCCCATTTAAGTATGAATATAATTTTTGCACATACATAACATGGCTTAGCATTATTATAAATGCATTTTTACCTTTTTATGACTACAATGCAAGTACTATAAATGATTCATTCAGAAGCAATCTGCAAACAAAATAAGACCAACAATCTGTTTTATTGCAAAACTAGCAGCAGAAGCCCATGGATTGCGATGTACAATGCACATTAAGATCTATACAATCTTAAAAAATATTTGTATGCCTATTAAGGACTTGCACTATTCACCACTAATGAGATAGGGGTGCCACAAAAATTAAGTTTCCAGCTTTGCCTCAAACAAATAAGTGTCTCTATTTTGGAATCCATCTCAACTCCTCATGTTTTAAATTCAATGGAGGATTGCTGATAAAGATTACCCTCTATCAACTATTTTTGTTTTTATGGTGAATACATATCTACCTTTTGATTTTGTTTAATCAACTTTGTTTCTACTACTACTCATGCACTACAATAACACCACAACATGTGTGTGAGAGAATTACGTAGCCTCAGTCCTTAACTTCTTTCACTTCCTCCTTGCTTCTCATATTGGTGAAGCCTATTGGCACGGGGAAAGACATACGTGGTGAGAGGAAGGAAAGATCATTTTTTTCATATTTTCTAAGTGTTTCTTTAAATGGATTATGATTGATTAAGGATGTAACATTCAAGGATGTAATATTCAATGCTACATTGTTGAACAAAGAACATGAGAGAAACATAATTTTTTCTATGATCGGTTCATGGACATTGTTAATTGTAAACACAACATGGAAGATACAATATAAATGGATAGTTCCACATATGCATGATATACAAACAAATAGCTTATATGGATATCAACTATCACAAAAGGAGTTGATAAGGATACACATTGAGACATGCATTGGGTGTGATATGATTGTAAGATGTAAATAATATGGCAACTTAAACAATGTCACATTTTTTAAGTAATAGGAGTGAAAATGTGAACAAAAATGAAGCAAATTAATTAATAAAACATATTCAAAATACATTAAACCATAACAATGTCAATATTCATGTGAAAATATCACTATACATTGTATTATGAGATAGTGTGAAAAATGAAAGGCATTTTGAGTGTGATCGACTTTTGAAGAAAATAATTCAATAATATGCATTATCCCTTAGATGCGAGAGAAAACCTTAGACACTAAGAAAAATATCTTAAGATGATGACTTGTTGGCTTTAGGAGGACTTTCCACACTCACATTATTCAAATTGTAAAGGATGAGGGGGAATTCAATACAATGCATATGCTTCTTGCATAGCTTTAAATGGATCCATTGGAGTAATGTCCATTTGTTGCGATTCTTCTTCTTCAAATTGATCTTCTGGTCAAAATTCCTCTATCTAATGTTTTAATTCGTTAGCCTAGTGTTTAAGCTTGTAAGAACTATTTCCTTGATCTAAGAATTGGTATATGACAACTAACATAAATATATTTTATATGTAGAACCTCTCAAGATGAGCATGTATTATGTAGAAGTTATGGAGACATTGGTTGAAGGCCTAAAAGCTATATAGATTCTTATTTCTTAGATTAATTCAATCAAACATATAGTTTCTCTTTCAGGTCGATTCTCTTTATCTGGAAATCCTCTTACTGAGCCATCGTTAATAAGAACTATAGGTTTCACTCATGTTCCTGCCATCAATCTCAGTATTGACTTTAGTGCGACGGAGAAGGAGAGAGATACATTACTAAAAAATTGTTGTCATGAAGGTATTTATTTTGGTTGATCTATTTGAATGCTACTATTGTCATCTGATTGTTCTGTTGATTTTGGTTTATTGGTAGAAGTACTGGGAGTGAAAAAATGAAAACAAGGTAGAGTAAACATAACGTTTCCTCACCCTCCATCAGATGAGTCACTTAGTAGGTCATAATGTATTTAAATCTAAGTAAGTCTCGAGGGAAGAAAATATGCCAATGGAGGGTTGATGTCATATTGAGACCTCAGGTGAAAAGTAACAGGGTTTCTAAGGATATTTCTACGGTGTTGTGTTTTTTGGGGGCATAAAATTCCCCTCCATTGCTACAGAGAGGATGGGAGGGTCGGAGACAACCCAATTAGAATTGCTTTTCCCTAGGTATATGTTCTTGTATATAACCTTGGTGTAAACGTCGAGGCAATAAGATGTCATAGAAGTATGAGGTGATTTGAAAGAGAACAATTATCGCAACCTCACTAGCCACACTAATAATAAATGTCTATTTATCCTTGAGTTGCGAGAACTCATGAACATCATTATCTTAGAGCCAGATGATTCTATCTATCCAAAAACCCTACCAGCTTGAGCAAACAGAGCATAAGGATATTTCCATTAAATGAATGAAACCAACTACCATGAATAAGGAGTGTTTTTGTATCAGTTTCCAGGTGTAACCATAATCTCTTTCAAAGCATGTACTAATTCTATTGTTGAAGAAAAAAAATGGACAAATGACAAAGATTACTTGTTTATTTCTCGTGATCTTATGGTTGGTTTGTTACGTTTTCTGTTGGACACGTTTATGCTTAATAGTAAACAAAGATGAGTACATAATGAAATAGAAAAATAAGCCATAATTCATCAAGTGGCCTATGCAAAATCCCATCAACTGGTAACAAAAATCAAGACCTAGGTTCTACCCACGTATAGACATTGATCTGGCATAAAGGAACATGCCCTATATCCAGATATCTGAAAGAAGTGATGATACCATATGAATCCCCTTACAAATATTCCAATGTGAATACAAATAGAAACCCTAAGGTAGGTCAAGTCTCTCTCACACACGCATCTGTATTTTGATTCAAAAACTATGAAACAATTACCTGGATTGATCTTGATCTTTGCATCATACCCACCCACTCTAATTCTGAAGATCAAAGTTGGGATTATTGAATTGACACATCAAAGTTTAGAAATCTAACCCAAAACCAATTGTGGAAATGGTTTTTGAGACAAATGCCCAGTTTTCCAACAACACATGACATATATTAGCCTTCCAATAACATCGCTTACATTAACAAAGAAAATAAAGCCCCTGTTAAATATATAATCTGAGAATCAAGGGATAAATTAAGAACTTAACACAGAAATCAACCTAACTAGTTAATTAGCTTAATTTATTTCTCAATTTTAGCAGATCCAGAAAACATAGGTTTTGTATCCAGGGCAAGTCCATCAAAATATACATACAATCTCACCATTTGAAGAAAAAATCTCTGAAATAATATCTAATCTTTTTCTTTCTCAAATGCCTCTCTACCTTTTCCATAACCCTGCAAACCCTAGAATGCCTCTAATTCAACCATTTCTACCACAAAAAATACATGGAGATATAGATCCCCGATTGCCAGAAGAAATATGAGGATGATTTGTTAGGAAAATGACTTGACTCCATGCTCAATGTATGAATTCAACCTGGATATAAAGCTTCACAGTGGAAGTGGGTTCAAATCCCTTACATTATTATCCATTCGTTTGAGGGCTCGAGGCGCGTAGGGGAACTGCACTAATTGCAGCTTAAATTTCTTGTTGCGACTTGAACTAAGATGTATGGATTCTAAGAAACATATTTATGTTTTGTGAATATGGTGGAAGGTAGTAGAATCATAAGGGCATGCAAATGCAACAATTTACAATTAATGGATCTGAAATCTAGCCCGCTTGCATCTCATGTCACCCTACACCGTGTTAAAAAAATAAATTATTTTGATATCTAAAGGTATATTTAAATGTATGTTGTATTTTATTTTAATTTTAATTTTTTAAATTTTATTGTCAATGATCATATTAATCTAATAAAATACTTTGTCCAATAAAAATTCAACATGTATTAATATATTTTATTTAATAATCACAGTTAAATAAATGATTTCATTCAACATTTTAAATTTCAAATATATTTAATGTGATTGTACAAATTAATTGAAATTTAGGGTGGAACATATAATATCTATGTGGCAAGCAAGGAGTAAAAAACTTATGTTACAAGAAATTATTGTATATTTTATGGATAACAAAGTTAGATCATATAATTGTAAAGGGGATTAGGGGAAAGAATACCCCCTTTTTATTTTAGCTTGATCATTTTAATTGTAAAGGGGATTAGGGAATAGAGGAATGCCACTTTTTTCATTTAAAATGGGAATAGGGAACATAGGATAAGTAAAAAGGAGCTCGAGGGAAGATACTTTTGGAAGAGTAAGATAAAGGGGTTTGGGATTTAAAGGTATTTTATTATTTTTTATGTAAATGAAAATGGGAAGCAGTGAGGACTTTAGAGAGAAAAGGATTTAAAAGATAGGATAGAGGAAATAAGTAAAAGGGCGAAGTACTCATATTTTTTTATAAAATAGGGGATATTGGTTCTTTTTGTTAGAATACTTATGTGGAGGGGGGAATATTTTTCAACTTTCGAAGCATAGACGTAATGAGAATATTGATGGATGGACGCATTGTGTGAATTAATGGAGGATGGAAAAATGACAAAATTTAATTGTCATGACATAAAAATTTGACTTGCCGAAATTTCAATCAAGTGCTGAGAGTATCAAACGGTGACGATTTTCATCAAACGAAAAATGGACATGACCAGTGTGATGAGTTGAAGACAATGACACTCACTTGGCAACATGACAACTTGATTGACAATATATGAGCAAATACAAAACTTGACCTAACAATAGCACAACTATACAAGAGATGCAAACTGGTAAGTCTATCGAAGGGATCAAAGAGGACGAAAAATGACAAAACTTGATATGCAAACAACACTCACCTCAACATGGACAGCATGGTGAGATCATAACGCCTAGATGACAAAATTTGACACGTGCATATGAGTCGCTATGCTCCGACATTTCATTATCATATCAATTTTTAGTATAAACAGTAGCTAGAATGGTTCAACCAGATCTAGGGACCTTTGAATCCATCTGTAGTGTTAAAATCTAGTAAATTGTAGAAATTCATTGTTGAAATTGCATTTTTTCATTTCTGAGTGACACATAAAGACCTTGAATTGACTATCTACAATGTTACAATTTACTAAATTTTAACACTACATATGGATTCATATAACCTTATTGGATGTCGTGAAAGAAGAATATGCTACCTAGTGGCATAGGGAGTCTCTCATGACTCTATCTATAGTGTTAAAATTTACAAAATTTTAGCACTACAAATGGATTCAGAGACCCCCAAAAGGGGGTCTCTGAATCCAACTATAGTGTTAACAATTCATTGTCAAAATTGCAATTTTCCATTGCCGAGTGACACAATTAGCATCACTCAAGTCTCTAAATCCATCTACAATGTTACAATTTATTAAATTTTAACACTGCAGATGGAATGAGAGAGTGCCTTCAAGGCGGGATCTCTGATTCCATCTGCAATGTTAAAACATAGTAAATTGTACAAATTCATTGTCAAAATTGTGTTTTTCCATTGTCGGGGTGACATAACTAAAAATGACTAACATAAGAGATTAATTCACATTCTTATTCATTGTTTATTAGTCATATTTGTATTCCTGTGACTAAATTAGTCATTTATGCTAGTCATTTTTATTTTAGTTACTTGTTATCTAGTCGTATATTTTATCCCATGACTAAATTAGTCATTTATCTTAGTTGTGTTTAGTTGGCTCACTTTAAATATCTCCATTTTGGTCACTTATCCCTTGAAAAAACTATGGTGACTAACATTTTTAGTCTCCTAGTCACTTATCTCTCATTCTGTACTAGTGATAGCTTTTAAACCCTAATTTGGAGACTGTTTTGCTCGCCAACATTCCAACGAGGGTATTTATGTAGTTTTGGCCTCGCTCAAATTGAAGCTATCATGCTCCAGATATAACGGTTTTGCTGAGAACACATGTTTTGTAAAATGATTTTGTAGAGTAATATTTGTGTCATATTTTCATCAAATGCATGTTTATAACATTGCGGTAGCATCATTCAGTGTCATAGGAGAGTCATGCTAGACTATTTTTGCATTGTATTAGCAATGTAGTTGAGTCTGTTAGCATCATGGTAGAATCAAAATTAAACCTTTGTGCCATCCTAGAATCAAACTAGCTTCTTAAATTAGGAATAATTATGTCTTGTTGGATCACATGTGCCGTATTCAATTAAAGAGTCACATTTAAATCATATTTTTATCACAATTATGTCATCCTTGCATCAATGGTGTCATAATTATTAGTAATTATTACTATTATTATTAATTTAATCATCATCATCATCATCATCATTATCCTTCGGAAGTGAGTTACTCATATATTAAAATTGTACAAAAATGGTTACTTATGTTGTAGAGAGTACAACATGCTCCCTATGCATTTGTCTAAGATTACCATGGTTATCATAAGACCATGAGTTTCAAAAATAGACAAAATGCAAAAACACTATCACAAGTAGCCACCATGAGGACAAAAGTCATTGAACCTATGACATAACACGTGCATTCATGGGAAATTAAATAATACCCTTTAATTTCACCAGGCATTGATCCAAAATCCTTTTTTTTTTAAATATCATGGAGTGGAGACTAGGGTTTTGGATAGGTGTAACAAACCCTCATCACCATCAAACATTCACCACTTGTAGACATTATTTTCCCATCTTCCTGATTTCTATCACATCGTGCATGAGGGTCTTGCATATAGATGTTATGCGTGGGGGATAGTTGCCACCTATATGACATAGCATGCTTTTGTTGATGCCATGGGTATGATATGATCATTGACACCCCATATGGGGATTATTATTATTATTATTATTATTATTCCAAGGGATATTTTTGGGCATTGAGGTTCAATCGATATGACATTTGTTGATGCTTTATGTAATAGTCAATCTCTTTGCATCCATGTGTACATGTATATAGATAAGGGAAATTTTTAGGGGCGAATTTTCTCCAATTGGCTATCTTTTAGGCTTTTTTTCAAAAAATAAATTCCCTATTTGGTCATTTTTAGTCTCTAATATCGCCTATATTTACATAAAATATGTTTTTTATCATAATATTCACCAAAATTTACAAATTTCAGCAATAAATTGCATGTTTCATATTTAATATTCCCCTACCAATCTATATATGTGTTTTTTTCAATCCAAACTAATCACCTAGAATACTAAACTTAAGTATGCTTTTATAATCCTTAAAAAATACTCTGATATAGATGGATAGAGAGATAGATATATTCTTCTTGTAAAGTGTGGCCACATTGCCAAATTCCAGGTTCTTTATGGAAATAACATTGAAAGCATTATAAAATTCATATAAAAGACCATAATAATTATAGAAATCTATAACAAAATAAACTAACATACTTAGAAAATTACATCGTTTTTTTTCTTAGATTTCTTAGAGTGCTTATTAAATCTGAAATTAAAATAAACTAGTATAGAATCATTGTTTAATTATTTCATTTCTTTTTATCTCTAGAAATGCCTATTAAATCTGAAGCCAAGATAAATCTATATATATTTTTAAGTTCAAAAATATCACTTGGAAAAAATACATCAAAATCCTTGGTGAAAGACATGGCAAGTTGTGGCCAAACTTTTTCTTAGTAAATATTCTTCCTAGGGATATTTTAAGGCATTGAGGTACACCGGATAAATATTCTTCTTATAAAATGAGTCCAAGTTGCGAAATTCACCCCATCCTAAAAGCATGGGAACAATCCTATATCCTAAAAGCATCGGAACAATCTTATCCAGAGGGGATTGTACTTGTGGTTGTGAAGCAAAGCAATGCACGAGACGTGTGTGAATGTTATGATGCTTTCACTCTTCTCTGGATGGATAGAGGGGAAGCGGAATTTGGCAACATGGCAGTCTACGGTAAACTTGGAGGTGGACATCACACTCAACGATAGAAATCTCCACTCATTATAAATAAAAGCTTGATTGTTTGAGGAGGACAAGTGGAGTTCTTCATAGCCATATAGCTACACCCAAGTGCGTGAGCATGTGTTTACCAGGTAATGCATTTTCTAGCATTCCTCGGTTGCCATTTCTGAATATCGTGGTTTTTTTCTCTTCTGTAGTTTAAAATAATGTTAGATATCTTGGATCTTGGTCATTTTGAAGTACTAGGAAAACAAAGATTAGGAATCTCGAGGGTATAGTAGTCAAGTCCTACAATCGAGAATTGATACCCTGCTGAAGCTTGAGGAATCTTGGCTTAAAGACAAAGACTAGTTCCACCAACATCAAGACATAGTCAAAAGGTGGTTTGATAAAGGAAATTTTGGAAAGAGAAATTTCGAAGTAGGTGACTTAGTTCTAAAATGGGACCATCCACATGATGGTAAGGGAATGCACACGAAGTTTCAACATTTATGGGTTGGGCCTTATCACATCTCTAAAAATCTTGGCCCATAGACATATAAGCTGAAAGACTTGCAAGGAGAGGAAGTTAACCTCCCTCTCAACAGCCTCGCTTTAAAGCATTACTTTGCATAGTCTCATAGAGTCTTTTGTACATAAATAAGTACTGTTGTTTCTTGTTTTCTTGTTTTGTTGTTTGTTGGCAATTTTTAGTAGTTTGGTTCGATTTTTACCTTGCTCTCCGCTCAAGTTTTCTTTATTCTTTCTCTAATAAATCCTATCCCAACTTTTGGCTTAGCAGTAGGACACGACTCTGAGCAAATCTCAATATCTTGAAAGGAAGAATTCCCCTCATAAATAAAATGTATCTCTATGACTTTGCTTTCACTGAGTGCCCTTTAAGAATGAAGAGATCCTTTCCTGTTTGGTCAAAATAACCCTAGTTTAATAACTGAGATTAGTATTTCTTTCTCACTATCTTGGGGCTCCATCCACTTTAAGATTAATTCCTATCTATGGAAGTTCGTTGTGATGGACCCACATAAAGGAAGCATTTCTCACATATGTATGGTATTTAAAATGATCTCATGCTACAAATAAAATCCCAAAGAGCTTATATCAAAGAGTATGTTTTCCATAAACTCTTGCCTCAATTAAAGCATGCCTCAGAGAAGCAAAAGTGTTCTATCAAGGGAGTTGTTCAAATAATTTAGCCCAACAAGGTTCTTCTCCATTCATGAAGCTTGATAATCAAATAAAACCTCTTGCTCACACAAAAGGACACTATGGATTGAAGAACCCAAATCCAGTATTGAAAGTTGAAGAAATTTATTTCTGGAAGGCTCAAATGGCAAAAGTCATCAATTAAGAGACATCCAAAAGGATGCAGATAGCATGGGAATGAGGAACAAATGAATATGTCTGTGAGATCTTGTTACGATCTTGTGGAGTCCTTTATTAGTTAACATCTGAAAGATAGATTTTCAAAAAAAACTCCACATTATGGCCTTGAGAGAGTTTTAAGGAAATATGAGTCGAAGTTCCCCTCTCCCAAATGACCATTATTGATAAAGTGATCACTACATTCACAGAAGCTGAACTATGAGGGCATCTTGTTACGCTTGTAGCTAGCAGTTTGTGAGTTTTATGATCATGAGAAGAGTTTGTTTCACAGATTTGTGTTTGCCAGTGAATCACCAATTGTTGTTGCTGTAACATCCCCCCACAAAAGTTTGTAAATATTGGGGCCTGCCCTTCTATTTTTCAATATTTTTGAAGAAGTCATTTGGTTTTTTGAAGCTTGTTTGGTAAACATTGAAAGTTTTTCTTCTTCCTCTTCTTCCAAATTTTTTTGATTTTTTCAGCTTTGGTCACAGTTTTTAAGGATAAATTTTCCGACAGTCGCACATTGTTTAAAGACAAAATTTGCAATAGTTGCACAAATTTTAACCTTATTTTGGTCGTGTGTGGGGCATATTTTAGTCTTAACTTTGCCGATCAAAAGCAGTGTTTTTATTATTTTCTCACCCGAAACGGATCACAGTTTTTGACAATAAAATCACCATCGTTGCATGGTTTTTAGTCTCAACTTTGTCGATGGCCTCGCATAGTCCAAACCTTAAAATTTTGCCGTTCATCATAGGTTTTAACTCTAAAGTTACCACCCATTGCCCCGAGTTGGACCGTAAAATCGCCACCTCTCTTTTTTCTCCTTGCCTTGGCCTTATCCTCGTCTTCTCCGTTGCACCTTTTGGTCACAGGTTCTAAGACCAATACCACCACCCATTGTGCTGAGTTCAATCTTAAAAAAATCCGACCCCGTTTAAATCCCCAGACACAGTTTTTGATCGCGGGAGTTAGTCTTAAGTTCGTCGCGCATTGGGCAAGAATTGCCACTTGAATCGTCGCCCGTTGCGCAGCCCATATTTTTTGTAAACGTGAAAGATGAGTTGGTAGGCATTTTATGATGACTCGTGCAGATTTATTACGCCTTACGTTGATCCATGTTCCCATTAAACCTCTATTAAGCCACCATATGGGAATTAAATGTTCACACTATATATGTACATAAAATGGGGTATTGTTCATTCCACTGTTGCCAAGGCCGAGAAGTGCTATGTTGATTTGCCATTCGAAGTGTTCGAACTGTTGTGAGCCTAGGTATGTGCATCGACTGCAGCGAGCCTTCCTACGTTTGACAGGTAGGTTCTCTTGCTCTCTTTTTGGTTTTTTTTCTGGGAGAAAAATCCGTTAAAAGCTTAATGTCTTGCTTTGAAACTCTTTAATTGGTGGTCCTCGAGGCCAAAGCCATGTCGTTGCTTGAATTCCTCCCTTCTTGTGCGATTTGAGATAACTCCTTCGCCTATCAAACAAACCTACCATGAAGCTCATAAAGAGCGAGGTAATTCTTTTGTATTCCCATATAATCACAACCAGAAAAGCTGCGCTCTACGCACATGCAGAGTAGCCCTTTTGTTGTTTTTCTCAATCTGATAGAAAAGGCCCCCTCTCGATTTTATGCTGAAAAAAACTGAGCCTACAAAAATCCAAATGGTACTTCGAGAAAGTTTCCTATCCCACAGTAGCATCCCTGTGCATGATTATATTTTTGTAGAAGTTGTGCCAATTGAGTTTATCATAATTTTTGTCAAGTACTGGCTAGCAGCATTCGGTTTTGTGTAAATTGCATTTTTTAATCACTACATGGATGTTTTGTTTAAATGCTCTGCCTCATCACCATTGTCTTTGAAAGATTACATTAAATTGAAAACCATCACTATTGCATGCTCAATTTCTGTTTCAACACTATAAATCTCAAAGATGTGATTGATTCACTAGCAATGGTTGCTCAGGAATTCGGCAACTCATTATTTGTGTCACCCTCACCATTGCAGGTTTCACATGCATAGGAGATCTGCCAAACAGAAGGCTAAGCTTGCAGAATCAGATTCAGACGTGGAAATTTTGTTGGATACATCGCTCGAAACCATGTTTAGCGATACACAAGTTGTCACCAGAGTAGCCCCAGGAAGCATTTCCCTCGAATTTCAATGGGGTGACTTATATAGATTTATCAGAGATCGAAATTACCCTGAAGCATCGCTAAAAGAAACTATGGTCTACTCGAACATTAAGAAGTATGCCCTTCACAAGGAAGCAACTTGCCCTAAGCTATTCCCATGCACAGAGGTCATTGGCTAGATAATTCCTCATGTTAAGACTGATACAAGTTTCATTAATGATAATACTGGGATGAATCTTGCGTATTTCATACCAGAATACCTCATGGCCACTTACAAGTTACCCCTGGCAAGGGATTGGCTAGATGATGGGTGGTTAGTAAAGCAAACTATGGACCCTCTAGAGTCTGCCAGAAAGATGATGATAGTTGAAAGGAAAATCAGGCAAAGAAACACTAATGAATATGAAAGTGCTCTTATGAGGACTCCTTGTAAACTCATTTCCTTAATGCTGAGTCATATTTTCGACATGTCGAATGGAAACGTCTTCAAACTTGGATGGGTGCCTGTGATGGTCCATGTGGCCATGTCCAGTACAATCTTCAATTGGGCCAATATAATTTCAGACATTATGGTCTTGCACTTAACTGATGCCTAAGGAGGACTAACCCAGAAGAAAGCTGACTTCTTCATGTCTTCTTATTTGATGGATTGTTTGTTAAGAAAACACCCTTTCCCGGATTTGGGTTGCATATGGAGCCAAAAGGAGTGCCCTCCCTTTGCATCTTACCAACCCACATGGGAAAGCAAATACGCAAACTACTACAAACAGATTTGCGAGAAACTCATCATGCCCCTATATCAACTCCTTTTCATAGAGGAGCCAAACTACCTGTTCGAAAATGCCATGCCCATCATAGAGGAGTTTGGAGACTTACTTTTCCCCCGAGGGCACCTATATACGAATGAGTGGAGGATCTCAACCTACCTTTTTGTTGACCCACTATGTCACATATTTTGTAGTACACAAGGAGGCCTTAAGACAACTCTTCGGCACTGGTGGGGTTAGCTATATCCTCTTTGAGAGGAAGAAAGGTATGTATCAACCAATGCCCTTCACCATCGATGCATATAGTCTCCTGAACAAAAAAGATGGTGAGAACTTTTCTCAGGGCTTAGAAGTTTTTCATTTCGGCACAAAGCCCTTTAAGAGACATGATCTTAGTGGCAGAGTTGTTGAGCACTACAACAACATCAAAACTTCTTATGAGTACACACATCTCTGGGACAAGGATGAAGAATTTTTTCGAAGTGTCAGGAACTTAACTAAATTGGGAAAATTTTACCACCATAAAAGTGAAACAAGTTCCATCCCTAAACCTATTGTGTTGGTCCAAAAGGAGAAAGAGGCAGCAACATCTCAATTAGAAGAGTTAAGGAGGAAGGAAAAGGAAGAAGAATAAAGACTCTAGAAGGACTAAGAAGTCAAGGAGTAGAAGGATGTGGAAGCTGCTAAATTCCAACAGGAGTAAGAAGCAAAGGCTCTGAGAGAGGAAGAAGAGAGAATCCTACAAGATCGAGGCACCGAATTGCAGCAAGACGAGGCTGAGAGAACCAAACAACAAGATGTCAAAAGGCTACAAGCAAAGCTAGCAGAGCTGACACAGAGGCAGGCAAAAGAAGAAGCTGAGAAAGCCATGGAACAAGGCATGTCCAACCCACAGGCCATGGACTTAGATCTGGAAACAATAAACCAATCAGAGATATCTAATGAAGGGGTTGTCATCAGTGAAGAGTTTTCACTTACCCCATACAACCCTAGAAAGAAACGCTAAGTGGCCAACCTGGATTCCGTTTATTTTCATAAAAGGAAGAAGGTTATTGTTGACAAATTAGAGAAGAAAATGTAGATAGTGGAAGACCTGTACAGAATCAGAATACCAGAAACCACACTTGTCCAAGGTACTGACATCGACCCTATGTTCACAACGTCATGCTTTGTAGCTTCATCCCAAGCAGGCAAAGGCAATGTTGATCATCTGGTTGAAGATGTTGAGAAATACAGGGAGCTATGTTTCAAGATAAAAGCTAACATGAAGAAAGACATGTTAGAAGGTAATGAATTAAAGCTGAAGTACAAAGAGCTTGAGGAAGAGAAGAAAGAAGCATCTTTAAAAATCCGGTAGCTCGAGAATGAAAAGAATACATTAGAAATGAAGTTGGAAATCTCAGAAGGAAAGCAAAGAGACTTAAAGGCTCACATAGTAGAATTGAAAAATCATGAAGCCAACAGTGTTTAGCAAATTGAATTCTTCAAGACTCAGTTTGAAAGGCTAACGCAAGAAAAGGCATCATTGTTAGAACAACTCAAGGAAGCAAATGAAAAGAAGCAGGATCTAGCTACATTCTACAAACAAGCCTGTGATGTACAAGAAAAGATTCATCAATCGCTAGTATTGATTTCGGAAGAAGTCTGCAGGATGAAGGAGATGATAACAAGAATGATAGCCATTGAGGTTGAGGCACTTAAGATGAAAAACAAGTATGCACATCACGCAGTGGAAATAAAGGAGTAATTTGAATGGAGGAAAGGGAGATACGGATTCCCCTCAATCCCGTGTGTTAAAACCGTTGAGGAATGGGATATGGATATGGGAGTCCTCGAGTTTTGCAGGGATTGTGGTGCCAAGTTAAGTCTTGAGATCCAGAAAACTGTCAAAAAGTGCCACACTGTTTACTCCAAACTCCGGGAAACCCATGATAAATGTCACATATCTTTACCTCAGACCATTTATGAGTTTCGTGAGAGAGAACAGTGTCTAACAGAACTGCAAGGTAACTTGAATGCAGAATTAGAATATCTAAAGAAGATAGAGGCGATAACCTCAGAGGAACTCCACCAGTTCATTGAGAAGACCACCATTCACACCTATTTCCTAGAAGAGATTACTCAGGCAACTATAGAAGGAGCAGTAAGTGTCAGGTCAGACTTGTGCAAACACGAAATAGTGTTGAAAGTGAAAATTTTTGCAAGGGGAAATACCATTCTAAGAGAGATCAGCCAGTGGGCCAATTATATTCAAGGGGTGGACAAACTAGCAAAAGAAAGTAGTTATGCTCAAGAGAACAAGTCAACCGGTTCAGAGAAATCAGCTAAAGCAATAGGACCATCTATAGCTTAATTTGTTTTTATTTTTATTTTGAGAAAAGACGTCTGGAATTTTTTTATTGTATAAATATGTTGTAAAAAAAAGCTGGAAAGGGATTTTGTCTCTTTTGGCACTAGAAGACAAACTTTTGGGTCTCCCTAGGGTTAGATTTTGAGAAGAGACAAGTTTTGCAAAATCTATAAATATAGGAATAGAAGAAATGTAAAAGGACTTTTGGCGGGTGAAAGGACAGACTTATGATGTACATGAACAATTTTAATACATCAATAAATAAAGTTCTATTTTGCCTAATGGAAGCCTACATGGAGTTTTGTTATGGGAATGTTTGAATGACTGGCTGAATTACTTCTACATTATTCAGACATTGGCTGTGAGATGTTTCTTTACCATCTGAATTACTTCTTTGCTTTGAATGCTTTCACTCTCTCATGCAAAATTTCTCTGTAAAATGGGTAATAGAATTGTTTATCTCTATCAAAGCTACCTTTGATAATCTTTTAGTTTCTGCTGTAAATGTTTCCATTCAATTTAATAGTTATATATGAATTTCTTGGTTGAATTTCCAATTTAGTACTCATCCTTTAAATTTGCTCCTTACGAGGATATATTAGCTTTGCTTAAAACAATTTAGAATTATATTTGTTTACAATTTGCTTTTAGATTACAACAGTTACATCTCATCTTTAAAATAAAATACATAAACGGTAAACTGGGCCACAACTGGTGCAAAGGAAAGCAAATCTTTAAATCTTACATGTTAGCCAGGCCGTTAACTGAACGGATTCCCCATACCAAATGTTGAGCGATCTAATTGGGCTTGCTCACCGGGGAGAATTCCTTGCTGATTGGTGTTATGATTTTCGGGGCATCAACAAAACCCTAATTTGGAGACTGTTTTGCTGGCCGACATTCCAACAAGGGTATTTATGTAGTTTTGGCCTTGCTGAAATTGGAGCTCGCATTCTCCAGATATAACATTTTTTCTCAGAACACTTGTTTTGTAAAATGATTTTGTAGGGTAATCTTTGTGTCATATTTTCATCAAAGGCATGTTTAGAACATTAGTGTAGCATCATTCAATGTCATAGGAGAGTCATGCAAGACTATTTTTGCATTGCATTAGCAATGTAATTGAGTGTGTTAGCATCATGGTAGCATCAAAATTAAAACCTTTGTGCCATCCTAGAATCAAATTAGCTTCTTAAATTAGGAATAATTATGTCTTGTTGCATCACATGTGTCGTATTCAATTCAAGTGTCACATTTAAATCATATTATCATAACAATTATGTCATTCTTGCATCAATTATGTCATAATTATTAGTAATTATTACTATTATTATTAATTTAATCATCATCATCATCATCATTATCATTTGGAAGTGAGTTACTCATATATTAAAATTGTACAAAAATGGTTACTTATGTTGTAGAGATTACAACATGATCCCTATGCATTTGTCTAAGATTTACATGGTTCTCATAAGACCATGAGTTTAAAAAATAGACGAAAATGAAAAAACACTATTGCAAGTAGCCACTGTGAGGAAAACACTTAGTGAACCTATGACATAACACGTGCATTCATGGGAAATTAAATAATACCCATAATTTCAGTAGGCATTGATCCAAACTCCTTTTTTTGAAATATCATGGAGTGGAGACTAGGGTTTTGGATAAGTGTAACAAACTCTCATCACCATCAAACATTCACCACTTCTAGACATTATTTTCCCATCTTCCCGATTTCTATCACATCGTACATGAGGGGCTTGCATGTAGATGTTATGCATGGGGGATAGTTGTCATCTATATGATATAGCATGGTTATGTTGATGCCACGGGTATGATATGATCATTGACACCCGATATGGGGATTATTATTATTATGTTTAAGATTATTATTATTCCAAGGGATATTTTTGGGCATCTTTTAAAGTGTGGCTGCATTGCCAAATTCCACTTTCTTTATGGAAATAACATTGAAAGCATTATAAAACTCATATAAAAGACCGTAATAATTATAGACATCTATCCTTATTTACCATATTTATGATGTATACCTTTCATAATGTTGTATTTCTTATGTTTTGTAATTCTTTTCTAAGCTTTTTCATCTAAAAGTTTAGTTCATCATGTTGTTCATGTGTCATAGTTGAGTCTTCATGAGGTTTAAGGGATGTATCAAATTTGGCTACACCTTTTTCTATTTGATCCAAAGACTATTTAATTGAATTCCTCTTTATTTCATTTTTACCCCACTTTTTGAATCACCCAAAACAAATACTCGAGTCAAAAGTTATGCAAAATTCAAAATAACATACCTTTTAAACCCTAATTTGGAGACTGTTTTGTTGGCCGACATTCCAATGAGGGTGTCTATGTAGTTTTGGCTTCGCTCAAATTGGAACTTGCATGCTCCAGATATAACTATTTTTCTCAGAACACCTATTTTGTTAAATGATTTTGTAGAGTAATCTTTGTGTCATATTTTTATCGAAGGCATGTTTATAAGATTAGGGTAGCATCATTCAGTGTCATAGGAGAGTCATGCTAGACTATTTTTGCATTTATTAGCAATGTAGTTGAGTTTGTTAGGATCATGGTAGCATCAAAATGAAAACCTTTGTGCCATCCTAGTATCAAATTAGCTTCTTAAATTAGGAATAATTATGTCTTGTTGCATCACATGTGTTGTATTCAATTAAAGTGTCACATTTAAATCATATTAGCATCAATTGTGTCATAATTATTAGTAATTATTACTATTATTATTAACTTAATCATCGTCATCATCATCATCATCCTTATCCTTTGGAAGTGAGTTACTCATATATTAAAATTGTACAAAACTGGTTACTTATGTTGTAGAGACTACAACATGCTCCCTATGCATTTGTCTAAGATTAACAAATGTTCTCATAAGACCATGAGTTTCTAAATTGCTTTCTTATCTCTTTGCAACTATATTGTTGGTTTCGGAGACATGAAGGAATATAAAGAATTACAAGATTGTGCTATGTCATAACAAATGAATCATTATCAAAAGCTTAAATCCTTTAGTGTGAAATTACAAATAACCCAACAAAATTGAGGCTTCACAAAAAGAAAAAATAAGTTGAAAATCATAAGGGAGAACTTCCTTTATAAAAATTGAGGACAAAAGGATCCTAAAGAACAACCACAATGATGAGGAAGCAAACAATTGGGATTGACAGATCAGATTATATTCATCAACCAATCAATATTAAAAGTACACAAAACATATCAAGTGTAAGTAAATTTTAAAGCATAAAGCCCCATATAACCTATCCATGTCTCAGCAGATATGCAATTAAATATTGAAACTTGAAACTCAATGACTAGTCTATTCTTACCAGGAGCTGCCAATGGATTCACGACCTCACGAGGTTTTTTAAGTAGTAATGATTGTGCCTCTAGAACATGTTGCATCACCCATGTGGTAGGTAGTGCAAGTACTGGTGGCTTTCTCTCTACTACTTTTGCAATAGGAGAAAACAATGCAATTGATGCCTCCAGTGAAAGATCAGCCTTCTGAGAAACCAACGATGTTGGCCCACGCAGGGACTGTCGTTCAATTGAAGCTGTTGTTACAACTGGAGCCCTTGGCTCAAGTGAAATAGATTGTGCAATCATAACCCATGGTGTTACAGAAATAGCTGGCATGAATAAGTGTGCTCCTAGAAGAGGCTGTTATAACTCTAGAGAAAGAAATATAAGGGAAGTTACAAGTTCATATCGAGATTGAGATACAATATCTAGGGTAGATTCATATCCTGTAGATGTTGTTGTTGAGACAAAAAACAGATCAAGGCCATGGAGCAGGTTCAACACTAGCATACTGATGAAGCCATTAGTCTAAAACCACTTTATATATGACATAAAAAACACTACTTTTGTAGAAAAAATACATGCTTTTTTATATTGATCATGCGACACACAAAAGTATTATATACATAATAATGGTGCACCTAGAGTGAGCTATGGATCTCAAAGAAATAGGATCTTGAATGGGATTTGGAGCTAGAACATAAAGTAGTGCAATTGTGTCTACTCCTTGAACTATAGAGTGCAGCCATCCCAGGTTATTAGAGTCAAAGAAAAGGGTAATGGTATGGAAGAACGAGATTACCTATAAGAACTATCCGAGTTTTGGTTGATGAGATAGCTCAATGAGAGCATATTTTATGGAGATCCACCTGATTTGATGATATGGAACAATATTGTAAGGATTATAGAGATATGAATGAAATGGATTATTGAGTTCCCCCTTCCAAACTTTAGAGTAAATGCATATATATAGTAAATGTTTCACTTATTAACAATTCATCCATTAATTTTCCCTAGTTAACAATTTAAAATGCTTCATTTTACTTTCCAAACTAGTACAGTAGTTGGAATGCTTCTCACAAGATAAGCTAAATTTGTAGCTATGGTGTTTCACTCTGTAATGCCCATATTTTGATTAGGCATATTTATCTGTTAGACACACCATACTCTATTTTCTTATATATTCTGTTGAACTCAGCTCGACAGGGTAAACTACATTACGATATGATGGACCTCATTATATGATGTTACCTTGTTTTATGATTTCACCATGATTATGATGTTACTTTGTTATGCGGTTACGATGTCATGATTATCATATGATTTCATTATTTTACGATTACAGTATATGTTTATATGTTTTCATTAATAAGATGTGAAATATATGATTCGGTACGTGGATACCATCTTCTTATATGAATTATTGAAGTGTTATATGTCATACGCATCTATGATGAACTAAAAAGGTTACATGAAATAAAATGATTTTTGATAGCATGGATCAATTGGTGATCAATGGGAAATGCTTCCTATAAATTTGTATTTTTGCGAAATACTAACCTACAGGACACAAGGGCTATGGGATAGCTAGTTACTTGATCTGATATATTGAAAAGAAAAAAAAACATGTTCGTACAGTAAACCTTAGCAGCCAAAATGATGATACGATAACACAATCTGATAATCCCGATAGCAGCAAAGTATGAGTCGATAACGGCATAGGCCCAGTATGTTGAGAGGGATGGATGTGTTTCCCACCCTATGTTTCCATGAGACCCGAGGTCGTGGGAGGGCCGTGATGAGACACGCTCCCCATGTTGTTGTGATGACGATGGTCGGATGCCTACTAGGGGAGGATAGGTCCGTTGTTCAGCCGGCGCTATCGCTCTCAAGTTCTATGTGGTCAGGTCGGTGAGTCCGACATCCACTTTTGTACTAGCAGAGGAAGGATAGGGAGGATGCAGGACGTAGGTTATGATGGGAGGATGTGTTAGTTAGTACTGTTGAGAGTTGAGTATTCCTTGATTCCGAGTTAGTGGTAGTAGGTACCCTTCCTTGTACATGCTTGATTAGACTAATGTAAAGATAAAGATAATGATGTGAAATTGTAAAGAATTAACTGATAAATAACTAAGGATGTTAAAGTACTTGTACTATGTCTATTATGCTTGTTTTTCTACATGGGGGTAAATACTACTATTAGTTAGCAGGTATGCATAGGCGGGATGGGGTTTGTCTATAGTACATTTATGATCTGTGCATACACTGGCCACGCATGCACACCTTGCACATGTACACTAGTATTGATATACAAACACTTAACATATTGAATAAATGTATAAGTCGTCATAAGTAATTATGTTAATCATGCATTGATCAAACTCGGATAATGAATATAAAGCTATTTAAGATGTGTAAAACAAATCAATTAAGCTATGTATTACTTATTGGTAAACATCGTGATAAACAATTGAGACAAGTGTCGTCAGTTCACATTGTCATCTGAGAATTGTTGTAAATAAGGTAATGGTACTGTCTAATTAATTAGTAAGATTGTTTAAGCACTTAAGGGTGTTTTTTTTAGAAGAACGACGATACTATGTAGATGTTAGGGTACTCATATAATAAACAAATGATTTAAAAGACATTTTTATTAAATTCACCATTTATTATTACTTTGTGGTGATTTAATTAATATTATTACTTAATTAATGTTATTTTAATAATATTACTACCCATGTCATAACAATTGCAATATAGGTAAAAATGTAAATATTGATTAATAAATGATTAGAGTGTGATTATTTCCATTACTAAGTTAAACATAATAGGATAACAAATTTTGGAATGGATGTGATGTGATGGAAAATGGTTTATTACTATTTAATTATTCAATAGAAATCTTAGAATTTAAATCTCATTATAAGTTATTTTGACGGATGAGGTAGACCATTAAGACACACCATGTTCAAGTTGAAAAGGGTCAACTATTTATATAATATTTTATTAATTACATTAATAACATTAAATACAAAGGTGGTGAATAGACTTGTAATTAATAAACCTTGTTCCGAATGGATAACCTTTGGGTAGTGATTCCCATCATAATAAATACTTACGACTGTCAATCAAAATCAAATAAATTTACCATGAGTGTGATTAATTATTCGGTACATTGAGTGTAAAAAATACATTTTTATAATGAAACGTGTATGAATGAACTAGTGAAAGGAGTAAATGTTTGAGGGGCTCGAGAGGGGGAGTTTGGGGCGGTGGAGTAAGCCCAAGGTCTTCTCGAGGAAGGAAATGTATATAGACGGGGATAAAGTTGAAGGTAGGGGGAGCTTGAAGTGGGGAGAAAGGTTGGAGAACATAAAAGAGTTTGAGAACAGAGAAAGGTTTGGAGAACCTAAGTAAACACTGCTCTCGGGATTATCAGATTGTGAGCTCAGGGACTTGGAAATCCTTTGATTTTCAAGGGCCAGCAAGATAATAGCTGGCCGGTAGGGTGGACACATCATCTTGGCTGACTAAGAGAATATAAAACCTGCTACAACCTACGGTCTACTAGCATCAGCATCAGGTAATTTCCTTGTTATTTACATTATTTGATTATTATGCTAAAACGTACTCTAAAAATACATATAACTTGCTATTTACTGACTTACTACTGTGAAACATATTCTTATGTTGGAACAAATTGTTGAGAAGAAAATATTGATATGTTAGTTTATTTTAAAATACGAATGTATGGTTGATAAAGACAAGACAGTATACTGAATTTCATTTAGAAGCATAGAAATTTTTAGAAATTTACTCCCATACACCTAAATAAGTTTAATACATAGAAAATTAACTCAAAAATTTTACTTAGTGCTCTGTTGTAAAAACCAGAGCACTACACACTCTTTCGCTCTTGTTTTTCACCACCATTACTTCCAGTATGGATTTCACTATTTTCCTTAATCAAATGCCTAACTCTACTATACCATTCATCAATCCAAATCTTCCAATATTCTTCCAATATTCCATTAATGCTTCCGTCATAAAGAACAAAAAAGAGTTTAATAGTTATAAATGTTTATGATAGATTTATAGTTATAACCAGGAAGTTGAACACTTAAATAGGAATCACAACACATTGCATTGTTGAGAACAATGAGTTGGTCTCTAACCACGACAATTGTGAGGTCACTAAAAAACCTATGTCTGAATGTTATCTGAATAAGCTTCAAAAGGAGAACAAATGGAAGGCTCCCTAGTAAACCTTTGCAATGCATATGATGCCTGAAAAAGCTACCCAAATTATGACTCTCTGAGAAAAAGAATACCATGAACAAAATTTAGTTTAAAGGAAAACTATAAAAATACACCAAGAGAGTACAACCATTTATACATAAAAGTGGATTAAAAAGTATCTATCATAAATTGAACAAATTAGATAGGGGTAAACTGCAAGTACTTGCAAAATGTACGATAGCCATTGTATCACCAATCCAAAACTAAAGGAACTGAATTTAAATGGTGTTTCTTGATGGAAGAAACATCCAAACCCATTTGTAACTGTGCTACAAGCCTACAAGTGATGCTTATAAATGCTAGAATATGGATGAACTTTTTATCAACAAAATGAATGCTATGAGATTCAGATTTCGTAACAGGCTAGGATTCAGGAAAGGCATGGCGAAATGATAACTACCTCAACCTTGATCACAAAAACCATGAAAATATGAGATTTTAAGCATAGCACAGATATCAAAAGTTCATCGCATTATAATCCTAGTAATAGGCATATGCAGGTGAATCCAATCATAACAAAAATTGCTAGGGTTGTGATTGAAATATGCCCATAAAGTGGCCTAAATGGGAGGAAATGGACAATGATGCCTTCCTATAGCAAACTGGTTTATTAACTTATCAGAAAGGAATTCTGATCCTAAGGAGTGGCAACGGTAGATTCAAAAATATATTGAGAGATCAAGGAAATAAGGGCATTTCCAACAAGAAGGGAAAACATTTTAATGTCTAATGCCTAGATTTTGGTTAGGACAATAGAGCAAAGCAATAGTATAGTTGGTCCTTAGTGCAAAAATAGTATATATATTATAAAAAGTAAGCAACCATGAAGGCTGGCAAGTTCTGTCAGCAGGTTGTCCTTCAATTGTCTTGCTAAACTGCTTTCTTATCTCTTTGCAACTGTATTGTTGGCTTGGGAGGCATGAAGGGATAGAAAGAATTACAAGATTGTGCTATGTCATAACAAATGAATGGTTATAAAAAGCTTAAATCCGTGTGAAATTACAAATAACCCAACAAGATTGAGGCTTCACCTACAGAAAAACTAAGCTAAAAAGTATAAGGGAGAACTTCCTTTACAAAAATTGAGGGCAAGAGGATCCTAAAGAACAACCACATTGATTGTAATACCCCAATTTTGACCCTTATGAAATATTGGCTTCTAATGTAAATATTGTATACATATGATGTATGTATACCTAGCGTGGAGCTCAAGGCCAAGGCCCCGCTAGTGTATGTTCGTATTTTATTTAAAATGGAAAAGCATCGGACATTATGTTACCCATGTGCTATTTAGCCATGGAACATTGTAAAAATGATGTAAATAAACATCAAGCAATAAAATACCAAAACTGGCTATGGAGGCAACGAATGAGAAGGGGCCATGTGTATCCACTAGGGAGTGGTGAGGGGGCTGTGGGATTGAACCATAAGCTGCCATATGTCATTGTGATGACCCATTTGACTTTCCTTGATAACATTTATTTATGTTGTAAGGAAGTAGTTGAAGATTTTAGACCATGGCTTCAATGGAGCATGGGCAGCCCAGAAATTCATATTTGCAGGTATGGGCTATGTTTTCTTGTACCACAAGTGACTCTACCTCATGTGGATTGCTTCTTCCTCATCCCCATTCCATTGTGGAAGTACCCAACATCATTTCTCACCCAAAAACGAATTGCCAAAACTAAGAAAAACCAGAAACCGCAACTTTGCAAAAACCCACATTTTGAAGAGCCAAAAATGCCCAGATTTGGTATTGGATAGTGAAAACAAATGGGGGATCCATAGGTATGAACCTTGGGGCGAATTTGGGAGCATTAGCTACCTCAAAATCCATGGGAAAACTCAGTTTTTGCAGCCCAGAAAATCATTGACGGATTTGAGTTATTCATTGATAGAATGGTGAGAAATCCAAGTGTGGATGTTGGAACAGAGGTTGGGTTTGCTTGATAAACTCAGTGAAGGCTGAAATCTGAAGAAGCTAGTAGCTGGACCTTCGTATTCCCATCCTGAAGAGCACTGGAGGGAAGAGTTTCTTGCGGGACTGTGTAGCAGAGAAGGGGACCTTCATTGTGTTGGATGTGGTAGGTAATGTGGGTTCCTGACTGTTGAGTTCATTTGAGATGCCTGTAGCTCTGTTGTTGAGCTCACTGGCTTAACATTACCCTCCTCTATCATCTTGTATGCTTGATAAACCCAACTGGGTGTTGGCTTAGCATGACCATTTGAGTGAACCCATGGCTGTGAGTGAGGCCATCTAGTTCCTCCTTAGTGGATACACAGCCCAGCTCGGAGGTGATCTCTGAGCTGAAAGAATAGAGGCTAGACAGAGATCTATGGTTGGGTGGAACATTGCTCTCACATAACCAGTTGTTGGATAGCTTCCTCTCAAATATAAGTATTCTCTGTGGTTTGAGTGATGTTCATTCCGTGGTTTGCCATGTATATTAATTTACTCATGTTACTTGGATGAAATGATTATCCTAATATGAGATCTATGCAGTGCATTAGAATGAGATTGGGTCTCTATATGTTGAATTTATCCTCTGCTATGATATATATGTTATGCATTGCTATTTGTGAGTGTGCAAATAGGATTTAATTCCATTGTGCTTAGTTAATTTGAACTTACACACAAAAGTTGTAATTATCCATGCATATCAAGTGTGAATGAATGAGGCTGAGATTGTCAATAAGCTCGGTAGTTTGGTTAACGTTTTCTTCCTTGCACCGGAGCGATGGAAGGGGATGCTACAGAGTGGTATCAAAGCTTAAGGTTCAACACTACGGCTGTTGGGCCGACCTCCACACAACAGATTAGGAAAATATGATTTTGTGTGTTGTGCATAGGGCATGTTGTTGTGTATTGGTTATTGTTTGTTGCTAATTGCTATGCATATGAGATAAAGAATCATGTGCGTGAGGCCTTGATTAATTATGACTCCTTGTCCCTTGGATGTCCATGATGTTTTGAATGCATGAAATTGAATGTTGAGCATGGCTGGAAATGAGTTTCTGTGTGTTAATTTCATGATTGAAAGCCTGAACAGTTGGTTGTTACAGCCCCATATCTTAGTGATGATTGTTAATTACAATGAGCCAACATTTATGTGGTCGATTGATGGTTTTCGAAAGTGAGAAAAGCTTGCGAATTATTCCTTTATGCTCATCAGTTTTCCTTGCCCATGCTTGTTGGATGTGTGCAGATTAATTGTGAATCAATTGGTTGGATTGTTGAATGTGAAATGAAAAGCGAATCCCTTATTAGAGATGCAAGTTCTTGCCATTCTCTTACTGTTTTTATGCAAGTTTGATTTGTAGTAACTCACCTCTATAAAGAATGAAGGGCACATTCAAGAAAATTTATGTCTGTCTATGAAAATTTGCAATTTTTCTAAGTATTTATGAGTTCTGGAAAAGGATTTGTCGACGATTTTAGCGCTAATTTAATTTCTACGCTGCATTGGCGGCAGAGTTAGTGTTAATTTCTGCGCTGTGCTGGCAGCAGAGTTAGTGCTAATTTAATTTATGCGCTGCGCTGGCGGCAGAGTTAGCACTGATTTAATTTCTGCGCTGCGCTAGTGACAGAGTTAGTGTTAATTTCTGTGCTACACTGGCGGCATAGTTAGTGTTAATTTCTACATTGCGTTGGTGGTAGAGTTAGTGCTAATTTAATTTCTGCGCTGTGCTAGCGGCAGAGTTAGCGCTAATTTAATTTCTGCGCTGCGTTGGCGGCAGAGTTAGCACTAATTTAATTTCTGCACTGCACTGGCGGCAGAGTTAGTGTTAATTCTTGCACTGCGCTAGCGGCAGAGTTAGTGCAAATTTAATTTCTGCGCGACACTAGCGGCAAAGTTAGTGTTAATTTCTACGTTGCGTTCACGACAGAGTTAGCGTTAATTTAATTTATGCGTTGCACTGGCGGTAGAGTTAGCGTTAATTTAATTTCTGCGCTGCACTTGAGGCAGTTTAAAAAAAAAAAAAAACTCTAAGCGTCTTTTTGAAATTTTGCGCCAGGTGCAGTGCACGGTGGTGGAGTTAAAGATAAAACCTGCGATGAACGTGGCGACGAATTCAAAGTTAAAAACTGGCGAAACGGGCGCAGAAGTTAAGGATAAATCCTGTGCCACAGTGTGGAAATTAAGGTCAAAATCTGGCTATGGTCATAGAAGTTGAGCCGCAACCAACAATGGTAGTAAGCCTTTATCGGCCAAATTTTGAGATTTTGGGAAAAAAAAAAGTGAAAATTGAGAAGTAGTAAAACCCATAAATTCATAGAAGAGGAATGGAGCATCGGAATAGATATCCGCGAGTTGCTGAGCTTTCCTTGTTATATGGACTAACTTCGCCCTATAGAAAGTTTTTGTGATTCTTCATAGATTGTCTTCCACAGGTGGCTGAAGTTGGCTTTCTGGACCAAAATACTACTATGTAAATGTGCAGAATTGGGGTGAAAGTTGTCATTTTTGAAGTAATGTAGTTTACACACACAATGTCGGAATGGAGCAAGGGGATATGCATTGGAAATCTTTTCCAATAGGGAATAATGGCACATAATCAAAATTCGAGTGGAACTCTCTTGTATCATAGATAACTGTAGCAGAAAAGTGCTAGTGGCTATTTGGCAAATTGTTGTCAATATGAGCAGATTCTAGAATTGCATGCCTGGAAGTAGCAAGCTAGGAACTCGAACCAGCTATGATGTGGAAGATGAAGTTCATGCAAAGATGAGGGATTGGAAAGGGAGAATTCGTTAACCCCTATCTTGCTAACTGCATTTATATTTTATAAGCTTTATGCACATAAAATTATGGCATGAGAGTTGAAAATGCAAGAGATTAGATGAGTGGCATGAAGATGCATTGATTGACATCTTAAGAAACATTGCACAGTGCATGAGCATATGTTTTGCATGCATATAACATTACATATAGGTAAAAGCAGTGAGATTTCACATATGCAATGAACCACTAATGATAAATATTGCGGTTTATAATCACTGTTGGTGATTGGTTTTGGTTGTAGGACCAAAGACAATGGAAGCATGGCTAAAGATGATGATGTTGTTGCATAAAGTGAACAACCTTATGAAGAAACGATGGTGCAGCAAATATGTGATCATGAGGTTGGAAAAAGGGTTGTGTAGTCTTGGTAAGAGGCCAACCGATCAGGTAAAATCAAGTGATGTTAACGACAACCATGTAGGTAATGGTTATTGATACATAATTGCATGAATGTTGAAAGAGAATTTGGTAAGATCCCTTCGACTATGTTTGAACTATGTTAAATTGGCTTGCATGTGGATAGTTACACCTAAGGAGCTGTATTGTGTGCATGCATGATTGTGATATATGTATATGTTTCATTACAATTGAACAATAGATGAAATGATTAATTAATGATAATTCTGGGATCATTTCATTAGCTACTATGAATGCAGGGGAAGAATTGCATGAAGAAAGTCATGATTGACAGGCTTCCAGAGTGCTCTGTTGCAAGGACAGAGTTGCATGAATAATGTGACTGTACCTTGCAATTTTAGTGTGATAATGATTTACGGGAAATAAATGAGTTGGTGATATTGATATGTTAACATCTAGAAGTGTTTGAATTATGGAATGTTATAATTCTGGAAATGCTTTAGTGACTGTTGCAGCAATGAAATATTATATGCAATGAGACTTACAAGTGTTTGTCTTATTTAAGTTTCATATTTTTGGTAGATTGTTCTGGGCATGAAAATGTGGGTAAGTCCATGATGAAGGCTAGAATCTACCATGTGCAAAAGCCAAAGGTTATGAGAAGATTCTCATGGATGTGAGATTTAACTTATGCATGAAACAAATCTGAAAATATTCACATTTAAGTTTATGAGAATAATATCATGGTTGCAAATCTAGTTTATGTAGGGAACATATTTGAAAATTCGATTCAGATCTTATGAGAAGGAATCTCATGGTTGAGAAATTTAAGCTCTGTTAGAAAGAAGAATTGTAAATCTCAAATTTGTAAATTTTTCAGATTTGAAATTTTGCTTATAATTGCTAATGACGGTTTGGCTTATGTAAAATTGTCTCAGGAGGACATGTTGTAAGTGAATGTTCATGTATGGAAACAAACATAAATCCATAATGGACAGAATGCTGCCACTTACAAGAGCCAAGCAATATGAGGATAGCCTCATGGCTAAGAAAATCAATTTCTGTAGTAGACAGAGTTGCTAATTCATATTGAATTTAAGTATTGATGCCATTGATTGGTTATAGAACAATCAGAATTGAATTGTAATGTTAAATGCTGCTAACTGTTTGGCTATTTAATAAGTGTGTCAGGAAGACACATTGTAGTAAGACCAAGAGAGAGGGCCTGCAGAATCCAAACTTCATGGGAAGAGATTCCATGATTTGGAAATGGGTTTCGGGTCAAACGCCATTAGACATTATTAATGTGTCATCTGCACTGCATGATTGATAAACAATATGAGTGAGATGATAAATAATATGTCAGTAAGACATATGAGAGTTATGTAACATCAAAAGAAAATGGGATGGCAAACCGAGGGACTGTCAACTCAGAGAAGGAGCCCCCATTCCTCATTAATCAAGAAGGACTACATCTGCAAATGGATAAGTGTTCTGTAAACCTTGACTGATATATATATATATATATATATATATACATGTATATGTGCAAGTCTAATTGTTAGAATTACTATGTAGAGCATATTCCATTTGTTTATAATATTCAAACTGCTTGAAGTATGATTAGGATCTGCATAGTTCACATCAGTTAGGAGTGCACACCTTTCTGGTGCTGAGTTATGTTAGGGATGCCAATGTTGATTACATCATAAGGGAATCGACGCATTCCTGGTGTTTCAATGTTGGATAGTGAATGTTATGAAATATGTTTACAGTTTTGGAGCAGCAATACTGATGAGCTTGCTTGTCCATTTTGTGTTGACAGCTTATACATATGAAATTTGGTGCTGCACATTAAAGGAAAAAGTGAATAAAAGGGTACTCAAGAGGACTGTATGAGCAGTGGTAACCTTTGTGTAGTGTGAGTGGGTATCATGGGGCCATGATAGCCTGCAGTCAAGAAAGTCGCCTAAAGAGTTCCTAAATGGAATCGCCGATTTACGCAAGATAAGGAGTGCCACCCTTGTGTGGGTGAAGAATTGTTATACGCATTGAGGGATTGTGGTACATGTGAAATGCTGAGGCAAGCCTAAGGCAGAGTAGTAGAGCCTTGACCTATAATGGTCGGTGGTGCAGTTACCTTCCATAGTTCGATGAACTAGACAGATGTGCTAGCTCGACAATGGAGAGGGCCAACAAGGTATGTGACTGGTTGGGCACCACCAAATGCTTAGTAAAGCTAGTCGGCATGAAGGTGTACTGGTTGGGGATTAATTATTTGATGTTTTGGAGCAGCCTGCGTGCTGGCCAAACACCCCAGTCTGTAGGAGGATCCCAAGGCTTATAAAATAAAAACAGGACCCTATGGACTAGAGAGGAAATGCACAATACAGATAAGTATTCAATTTCATTTATTTCTTGTTTGAAATAATGAAGATTACAAGTATAAGTCTTGTAACAGTTAAGCTGATGCACTATTGTTTCTTTGTTGGAAACCTTGGTCATACAGGAAGCAAGGAACCTAAAAGAACTATAAATTTCTTGGTAAATCCAGAGAGTGACTGGTTGGGCATTAATTATTAATGATTTGGAGTAGCCTACGTGCTGGCCAAACATACAAAATTACTGATGTTGTCGAGTAGCCTGCGTGCTGGCCCAACATAATAGATTATTGATGTTGTGGAGAAGCCTGCATGCTGGCCAAACATACAAGATTATTGATGTTGTGGAGCAGCCTACGTACTGGCCAAGCAGACTAGATTATTGATGTTGTGGAGCAGCCTGCGTGCTGGCCAAACAGATAAGACTATTTCATATTGTGGAGCAGCCTGCGTGCTGCACAAACATACAAGATTATTTGAAGTTGTGGGTCAGCCTGCGCACTGGCCAAACACCCAAATCCATAGGCGATTCCAAGGCTTGTAAAGCAAAGAAGGACCCTATGGAATAAAGTGAAGACATCCAATGCAGATAAGTATTTGGTTATCTTGTAATTTCTTGCTTAAGATTTCCTATGAAAATAAAGGAAACATGTGAATTAATTTAATGTTTGAGTGTAGGTATTGTTGGAAGCAATGACTATGAAAGCATCTCAAGGATGTGTGTGGACATGTAACCATCCTAAAAAGCTCAGCTTGTGCAACAATGAAATATGGGGCTAGTGAAATTGTGTGAGTCCTAGTAGCCAAGAGTTAACCATGTGGAGGGACTCCATGGTTGAGAGGTCTGAAATAGACCATAGACATTAAGTGTCATAGCCAAGAAGGGCATATCAAGCATTCACGTTGAGGTGAAAGAGACTAGGAGCATGAAAACCACCGTGATGGTGTGGGTTCCAAAATGGAACAAGACTAAGAGAAGAAACTCTTACTGCTCTCTCTTTCCTTTTTATTGATGCATTTATAAACATAGAAAATTGTTGAATGCATGTATAGCTAAAAATAGAGTGTGTTTATTTGCTTGAAATAAATTGTGAATGCTGAAGTAGTTAATTTCTTGTGAATGGATGAACATGAAAGAATTCATGTGTATGTTGGGTAAGCATGAAAAGTGTGAAAGTCTCATGAATAGAGCATGGGCTCTTCATGTCAATTGGGGAAAAACAATTGACTGATTTTAATGTTTAGGTTATGCTTGACCTAACAAGATGTGTAATGATGGATTTCACAGGTGAAAATTAAATCCATTCGTTGCAGCTATTATGAGCAAGTACTGTTTGTGAGCAAAGTGAGAACCAACAGGAGAAGCTCGTGGAAGCCAAGGGACTTGGTCCTAAAAGTTCAAAGTAAAGGCTAGACTGCAGGGCAGATTTGCAACAACTTTGAAAATTTTGGATATGTAAATTGGATATGTATTCCTAATTCTTGGAACACCGAGGATGGTGTTATTCTAAGGGGGAGGGGATTGTAATACCCCAATTTTGACCTTTATGAAATATTGGCTTCTAATGTAAATATTGTATACATATGATGCATGTATACCTAGCGTGGAGCTCAAGCCCAAGGCCCCGCTAGTGTATGTTCATATTTTATTTAAAATGCAAAGCATTGCACATTATGTTACCCATGTGCTATTTAGCCATGGAACATTGTAAAAATGATGTAAATAAACATCAAACAATAAAATACCAATACTGGCTATGGAGGCAACGAATGAGAAGGGGCCATGTGTATCTACTAGGGAGTGGTGAGGGGGTTGTGGGATCGAACTATAAGCTGCCATATGTCATTTTCATGACCCATTTGACTTTCCTTGATGACATTTATTTCTGTTGTAAAGAAGTAGTTTAAGATTTCAGACCATGGCTTCAATGGAGCATGGGCAGCCCATAAATTCATATTTGCAGGTATGGGCTTTGTTTTCTTGTACCACAAGTCACTCTACCTCATGGGGATTGCTTCTTCCTCATCCCCATTCCATTGTGAAAGTACCCAGCATCATTTCTCACCCAAAAATGAATTGCCAGCAGTAAGAAAAGCCAGAAACTGCAACTTTGCAAAAACCCACGTTTTGAAGAGCCAAAAATGCCCAAATTTGGTATTGGACAGTGAAAACCAATGGGGGATCAATAGGTATGAACCTTGGGGCAAATTTGGGAGCATTGGCTACCCCAAAATCCATGGGAAAACCCATTTTTTGCAGCCCAGAAAATCAGTGACGGATTTGAGTTATTCGTTGACAAAATGGTGAGAAATCCAAGTGTGGATGTTCGAACGGAGGTTGGGTTTGCTTGATAAACCCAGTGAAGGCTGAAATATCAGGAAGCTAACAGCTAGACCTTCCTATGCCCGTCCTAAAGAGCACTGGAGGGAAGAGCTACTTGAGGGACTGTGTAGCAGAGAAGTGGACCTTCCTTGTGTTGGATGTGGTAGGTAATGTGGGTGCCTGACTGTTGAGTTCATTTGAGATGCCTGTAGCTTTGTTGTTGAGCTCACGCGAAACGATGGCTGAAATACATTATAAATAACAAAGAGTTGAATCATGGAGGAATGGAGAAACCAAGAATCATAGGCTCAAATGCAGTACCTGAAAGCAAAGGCAATGTCAGACAAACTTATCCTTGGGGTAACTGTCCATGTTCAAATGGTGGAACATGACCTCCAAAAGGATACAATAATGATCCAAATACTGATGCATATATCATGGCCACTAAAATACAAGCGTGGATCTATGAGAAACATAAGTGTAAACATAGCCACATAAATACAAGGTGGATCTATGTCAAAACTGGAGAACATAGCCATAGAGAACAAGCTAGATCTATGTCTCATCAAGAGCCCAAAAAGAGTGTGGCTCAGTCTTGTGCAACTTGGGCGATAACATAAATGAGGTGATGTTATCGAGGATCCCAAGGTCTTCATCCAAAAACAACCCAAGGTACAAACCTATCCATGCGAATAAATGAGTTGATGTCGAACATGGGAGGTATCGTTTGATTACCGGTCATTGATGTATACCGTTAACAAACGCGATGGTGTCCACCAATAATGAAAATGGAACCCAAGGTACCTAGTACATTCAAACAAGTGCGAATAAGTGGTCTTGCCATCGAACACTTGAAGAATCCATTGGATACGAGACATTGATGTATTCCCATCTATCCAATAGTGAGGGAAACTGCCACTAATGACTGCAATCCCCAAGGTACTAACCGAAACTCTAAACTTCATTCCCAGAGCACAATGAGTTGAAGTCGATGGGAAGAAGTCCATTGGAAGGGAGGCCTTAATGCATCCTCCATCATCCAACACGAGGGACACTCAAAAGGTATGAGATGATTTGGAGTAGGAGTGAACACAAGATGAAACATACTGACACCAAGGAATGGCCAACACATGAGGTCAAGGAAACTGCAAAATGGCCGACACATGTTATATTATTGAACAGTGAGCATGACACAAGAGTGACTTAGGCAGCTTTGAACATAAAGGGACCACGATGCAAATGTGCAATGTAGGAGACATTAACAGATTCTCCATTGGAAGACTAACCAAACGGAGAAGTAAGAACCCTGAGATCAAGTTTACCCTAAGGTCAAATACTAGAACCCAACTTGTTTGATAGACTCAAAACGGGTTCTTTTTTCAAGGAGAGAGTTGACTTGCGGCCATCATATTGAAAGATATTTTAACATTCTTCCCTTCCCTTTCCTTTTTCATTTTTTAACGAGCTTGACAAAGAACTAAAGCATGCTCGACGGTATTTTCATATTTAAGGAGTCTAAAAAACCTAGAAGAAAACTCCATACACCTATCCGTGGATTTTATATCGAGCCCGGATTGGTGTGTGCTCGGCGGTGTTTTCTTGTTTATAGATTTGAAAAACTTAAACAGTCCTCTATACACCTATCCGTGGATTTTATATTGAGCCCGGATTGGTATGTGCTCGGTAGTGTTTTCTTGTTTATAGAGTTGAAAAACTTAAACAGTCCTCTATACATCTATCCGTGGATTTTATATTGAGCCCAGATTGGTATGTGCTTGGTAGTGTTTTCACATTTCAAGAGTCTGAAAACCCTAAAGACGACTCCAAAGGTCCTTTTTCATAAAGTTAGTCTCCTTCCCCAAAAAAGTGTAAAATGATGGAAGAAGAACTCTTCTAGTGCATACAAGAGTATACCTAGAGTATACCTTTTCCGTAAATTATCCACCAAGGCCCGGAAAAGGGGTAATTCTATACCTAAGTGGATGTCGGTTCAGTTATTTTAACGAGCCCGAAAAGACAACTATGCTTGGCAAACTTTTCCTATTTAAGGAGTCTGAAAAGGGCTTAAAAGAAATCCATAGGGATCTTTTCCGTAAAGGTTTAACGAGTCCGAAAAAGTAAACTCATGACCTCCTTACTGTTTTTAATAAGCCCAAAGGAGATACAGAAAATGCTCACAACTTTCTTACTATTTTTAATGAGCTCGAAGTGAAGATGAAAGAAATTCTCATAACCTACTTACTGTTTTTAACGAGCTCGAAGGAAAGGTGGAAGAGATGCTCGTAACCTACTTACTGTTTTTAGCGAGCTCGAAGTAAAAGAAGAATGCTCGCAACCTACTTACTGTTTTTAACAAGCTCGAAGTAAAAGAAGAATGCTCGAAATGTACTTACTGTTTTTAACGAGCTCGAAGTAAAAGAAGAATGCTCGAAATGGGAGGAGATGAGTGTCAGGGACATGCAAAACTAGCTCCAAGTGCATGGAACAAAACTATGCCTAATGTAAGGAAAATGAGCAAGATAAGTACACTCAGGGTGTGTCTCCTCCAGGTAAAAGGTGTCAAATTGTGAGGGCAAAATGATACAGGATTTAGCGGAAATGAGATCAGAGATGGAGGCTTATACAACGGGCTAAAAGCGTGGAAGCCGGCATCAGGCTCATTAGTGCAAGTGAGATCATAACAGATGCACATACAACTTAAACATAAAGATGGGAGCCTTATCAGGGATGGCCAGAAATAGATGAGGAAGAAAGATATGAGGCTTCTTCTCCAAGTCATGGTAAATCTAAAAAGGCTCCCGAGCCTATGAGAAAAACTCAGCATGGGCACCAGAATGGCATAAGCATGCTAACTAGGGTGACCCATGTTAGGTAGGCTCTGCTATTGGACTGGTGCACAATGCATAAAGAGATGGTTAACACAACAATATCCAACAGGTTTGACCCTATGGTGAATTCGGATGGCAAAAGGTTCAAATGCAACATAACAGCGGGGAAGCCTAAACCTATATGCAAGGTTCCGAATATACCTGACATGGTCGCACACAGTGTCGAAAAGGACCAGTAAGCAAGTATACATATAGCTAAGAATCCTGTCTCCAAGAAACAATAGTACCAGGATCATATCTAAAACATATGTAAAGAAAGACCGGATACAAGTCACTGTGGTAGAAATACTTTCAACTTCACTATCATCAACAATAGGCATAAACAAGGCAGAGTTTTCAAATGAAGACTCTATGGTACCGAAGCCCGAGGACTTACAATCAACAAGATCAACTCCAGGATGAAGATCAAAGTTGAAGGACATGATGGAATCTGCAGAAACAAATTCATCATCATGGGAGTTGAAAATTCTAGAAGCAGAATCAAACTCAGCAGGAACACCGATTTGTGGATCTATAAGAGAGTCTAAAGACTCAACAGTAGGAAGATCAGACTTTAAGGTCAAACTGGGGTTGGACATAACTGCGACTGGATCAACATCCAAATGAATGGAAGACTATACTATGGACTGTAGGAAAACTTCATCAGAAGGAAGTATATCATCCCAGATAGAACAGATATCTAAACATTCAGATGGAGGTGTCACTTGGTCAAAAGCTGGGACCAAGTCCCGAGAAGGTAAACATGAATTCAGAGACTTCTTCTCAGTAGCATTTGAACTCAAGGAACAATAGGCCACAACATTCCCATGTGACATGGTAGTGCCTAATGACGAGGGATCCAACTGGTCTACAGTTGGGTAATAATCAGGATCAACGAATGCAAGCTAGTCGATGGTGACAATGTTTTCGTTATGAGGGAAATGCATCACACGAAAAAGCGTAGACACCACAGCATGCATAGCATAAATGTAATCACGCCCGAGGATCATATCAAAGTCCATAGGGTCCTTTAAAACCATAAAATCAATGAAGACTTTTTTTCCACCCAAAGTAATAGGTGCCTGACGAAGGAATCCAAACGGTTCACTACGTCTTTTATCGAAGGTCAACGGCCAATTAACAGCTGGAATAACATTAGGGAAACCCAAATATCTCCAAGCATAAGCAGAAAAGATACTAACAGAAGCACCTTCATCAACAATGCATCGATTAACCGTATGGTTCCCGATATCAACCTTTATCTGGAAAGGTGTCGAAGAAGGAAGACGAGGCTCGGCTAGACTATTCCAATTAAAGGAAACAATCCTAGGGCTTGGTAGGGGTTCACATGGCACAGATGAAGTGCCCCCTTTTTCAGGAACATCCAAATTGGTAATGCAGAAGACTTTAGCAGTAGGTGCATCAATCTTCGAAGGACTGATGGGATCGATCGAAGATTGCATCGATTCGATCACTTCACTCTTCGAAGGAAGAGTGGGGTCGACCAAAGATTGCATTGGTTCAACCACTTTATCAACCAAAGGTTGATCTGACTGCAGGGAATCTATAGACAACTCAGGAACAAGGGTTCCTTCAGACATGGACCACACTCTTCTTGCCTCTGGAATGGAAGGACATCAGTGAGTAAGGTGATCTCCCTTACAAAGTTTACAAGGGAACTTTGGTTTCCATCCTATAGGTTTAGACTCCTTTACTATGTCAGTACTCTCAGAATGACTAGCATTGGTTGACAGCTTTCCCCCAGCATGACTCACAGAGGCTGGTTGCTCAGAAGAATCAGACTTTTGAACTAAGGACCACACTTTTTGCACTTCTGGAAGTACAAGGCACAAGTAAGTAAGGTGATCTCCCTCGCAAAACTTATAAGGGAACTTAAGCTTCTGTTTGTTTGGTTTGTCGACAATGTCAACTCCCTCAGCATGACTTGCAGTGGCTGATCTGGTGTCTCCAGTATGACTCATAGGAACTGGTGACTTGTCATTAATATGACTAGCAGTGATCAATGACGTGTCCTCAATATCACTGACAGTGGTTGAAGACAAACTTTCAGTATGATTTTCAGTGACTAAAAGTTTTCTCCCAGCATGACCTCCAGAGGCTGGGTAGGTTCCCCCTGCATGATTTGCAGAGGTAGGGTGCTTGCCCCCATGTTTTGGCATCTTCTTCCTATTCTTCCCCTGTCTATTCCTTTTAGACTGCTGGCTACTAGTATTTCTACTTTCACCACATGAGGTAGAAGGAGGAGGAGAAGATGTTACTAGCAAAGGAGGCACAGGGTTCTGATGCTCTTGATTTGAGGTGCTCACAAAAGAAGCGTCAGGAGCATGCAAGGAATTCAGAGTGGAAAACAACCAAACCGGCAGCCCAATAGTGAATCCAGGAAGATTCAAAGTAGCCATTAAGGGAGTACCAATGTTTCCAATGAATGGAACAACACAAGGATCCCCCGGAATAGGGGTACCTTGATTGGCACTCGCCGGAATGCTAGACATAGTTTCCTGCTCAAATGAACAAGAAGTTCTCTAAGGAAAACTAAAACAAGTAGCACAAAGAGCACACCACTAAAAAAAGGTCCTAAGTAAATCAAACCAGGCAAACAGATGTCTTCCGGAGAAGAGTCTGCGATGATGAGGGCCCAGAACAGATCAACGAATGATGAAGGACAGTTACCCAGGGTCCACAATACAATGACTAACGGTGCAAGCACTGGAATCACCGAACTGCCCTCCCAAAGGACTGCAAGGGATTTCCTCCCACGTCTGTCCTAGGTACATCAGATATACTCTCTGTTGTCACCTGTGTATGAACATATGGTCAGATACTAAGGATACCACAACACCGAAAACTCCTGGGGGAACAGTCACCGGTCGAATTAGAAAGCGTGGGCAGGGTAACTAAGCCCGAAACTCGAAAGAGTCCCCAATACGCAATCCAATCCTGGCGTATGCTCGAATAGAAAGTAGGAGGAGTATTCCCAACAATCTGATCTAGCAATGACCTACTGCATAGATCCCAGGCAAGTTTTGAGTGAAATGGATTTACCTGCGATAGTCCAACTACGATTTTTGCGTAATATGTGATCTTGGGTGGTTTAAGGTGTTTTAAACCCAACATCCTAACCAAGACTAGTTGGTGTAATGTATCCTAGAAAAGAAAATGTTGCTAGTACATTTTATTAGAGTTCATTTTAAAGGTTACTTGCTTACTCAAAAAGGTAGTGGGTGTGTGAGAGTGGTTGTAATAGAGATAGAGTACTGAAAATGAAATATTTACCACCAAACAAATCTTTTTCTTTTCAATGCAAATCTTAAAATTCTGATCTATAATGCATGTGCAAATGCAATTTTTAATATTTCGGATGCAAAAAAGGGTAAAAATAAAGTCTAAATGTACAAAATTAAACTCAAAAACTAAGAATGCAGCTACTCAAGCAACTAGGTATGCAAAAGAAAACTTGTTCTTTTTGATGGAAAGCACTCTAAAATCTTTTAAGCCACTTGCAAGGTACTCTATTCAGAAAATGAATCAAAATTCTTTATGCTTTCAAAGGTAAGAAACAAAACTGAAACTAACCTATTATCAAAGCAAAGCAAAGAAACTTTCAGGTTCTCTTTATAAAACAGTAAAAGCTACCAACGATGACTTTCAAATTCTTATTGATGTAAGCATGCCAAACATTGGGAAAAGAGTACGAAAACTACTTTTAGACCCAAACGAAGCAAATAACCTACAAAGAAGTATGGTTTGGTAAAGTCAGGTCTGCACATAAACAATGCAAACAAGGTCTTGAACAACAGCCAAAACACTTGAGCTTTCACTACAAAAGAAAAACTTAAAAGCATAAGGGAGGATAAGAAACCAACCTAAAAGAGAAATTTCACTCAAATAGATACAAACAGGGTCAAGAAGACTCAAGGGGTTTCAAATCCAGTGGAAATGGGGCAAGCAAGTTCAGTCAAACTCAAATTAGGGTAGAAAACACCAAACGGGTCCACAACCCCCCAACTTCGGTCAACAAGCCCCAAAACTTTCCAAACAAGCCCAAATTGATCAAAAAAGGTTCAAATCATGAATGTAGGATCAGTACAAGGATGGGAGACCACTTACAAGGGTTTAACACAGACCTGGGGTCATCAAGGACCACAAAAATACAGCCAGAACCCCCAAATTTGGGTCCACAACCCAAAAAACTCAAAAATTTCAACCCAGATTTTGAGCGCTACTGTGTATGAAGGAAACTAGCGCCCATAGAAGGATGTGCGCTCCTGTGCAGAGGAAAAGTAGCTTATGGATGCTACTGTGTAGTACAAACAGTAGCGTACAGGTGGAAAAAGTTGGAAAAATGGGGTTAAAACCACCACACCTGGGTCCACAAAGGTTTGCAAGGGTTGGGAAGGGTCTGTAAAAGCTAAGGAGGGTCAAATAGAGCCTACTAACTGATCCTAATCAATAAAATGAAAAAATACCATCAAACAAGACTGAATAAATGACCTTGGATACCCCTAAGTAGTTAGGCTTTCCCCAGCGGAGTCGCCATTTTGTTGTGGGGAAAATGCACCTATAGTTCAGGGGATAAACTACCAACTTATGGTGATAAAGATAGACTTACAAGCATTTTACAAGTACAACAAATAAATGAAGAGATTAGGGTTTAGAGATGTAGGCACCTCATTTACAAGGATGATCCTAGCTTTGCCTCCCTCGCTCTTCAATGCTTATCCAGTGTCACAATGCCCAGACCTACAAAACAACTTGATACCTTTCTCAAACACATTTGACTACATATATAAGACTGATATTCATAATAGAAGAAGACATCAGATTATAAACAAACTGTAATAAAATTTGAGACACATTAATAGGTCATATTTGGAAAGGAAAGAACGTCTGATCTTTATTAATGAATGAAAGCAAGTACATAAAGTTATACCTTCTTTCAAGCTTGGCACTTCACAAAACCTAGATTCAAGGTCTCCTGCTTCTGTTCTCCAAGGATCCCAGCCTCTAAGCAACTATGCTAGGGTTTACCAAAACTAAAGCACAAGAGAGGGGAATGAGGGTCTCCATTCCTCCAGCATAGCTTTGTAATTGGGCTTGGTCCCCTTCTATGGCCCTTCTACCCTCCTTATATAGTCAGTGAGGAAGAGGAAAAGAAGTTACAACCGCTCAAGAGGTTTCCCAACCAACTTAACTTACTCGAATTTCGAGGTTTTGACCAAAACAAGGGTGTACGCTACTCTACAGTATACAAAGTTGTGTACACATGCTACTATTATAATAGTGGAGTCGCGCTCAGTAGGGTATACATGCTACTATTTCAATAGTGGAGTCGCGCTCATATTGAAAAATGGCCAAAAACAGGCTTTTCTGCTCATTTTCAAGAGATGGTTTGGTCTGGAAAAATGTTCCTAAGGGTTATATACATCTAATGGGTAAAGAATGAGGTAATTTAAACCATTCTTAGTGTCCCAAATGACTCCTCCATCCACAAATGTCCTGTTGTGTGACTGAACTTGATCTCAAGAAGTGTCGTCATGCGACCAAGGGAAATAAGTGTCGTCACGGACGGAGAGGTGTCATTTCAAGCTATAACAATTGATAAACCAAACTGGGTTTTGGCTTAGCATGACCATTTGAGTGAACCCATGGCTGTGAGTGAGCCCATCTAGTTCCTCCTTAGTGGATACACATCTCAGCTTGGGGGTGATCTCTTAGTTGAAAGAATAGAGGCTGGACAGAGATCTATGGTTGGGTGGAACGTTGCTCTCACATAGCCAGTTGTTGGACAACTTTCTCTCAAAGATATAAATTCTCTGTGGTTTGAATGATGTTCATTCTATGGTTTGCCCTGTATATTAATTTACTCATGTTACTTGGATGAAATGATTATCCTAATATGAGATCTATGTAGTGCATTAGAATGAGATTGGGTCTCTATATGTTGAATTTATCCTCTGATGTGATATATATGTTATGCATTGCTATTTGTGAGTGTCAAATAGGAGTTCATTCCATTGTGCTTAGTTAATTTGAACTTACACACATAAGTTTTAATTATCCATGCATTTCAAGTATGAATGAATGAGGCTGAGATTGTCAATAAGCCTGGTAGTTTGGTTAACATTTCCTTCCTTGCACTAGAGTGATGGAAGGGGACGTTACATTGATGAGGAAGCAAACAACTAGGATTGATAGATTAGATTATATTCATCAACCAATCAATATTAAAAGTACGCACATCATATCAAGTGTAAGTAAAGTTTAAAGCATGAAGCCCCATATAACCAATCCATGTCTCAACAGATATGCGATTAAATCTTGAAACTTGAAACTCAATGACTAGTCTATTCTTACCAGGAGTTGCCAATGGATTCACGACCTCACTGGGTTTTTGAATTAGTAATGAATATCCCTCTGGAACAAGTTGCATCACCCTTGTGGTAGGTAGTGCAAATACTGGTGGCTTTGTCTCTTCTGCTTTTGCAACAACATTAAACAATGCAACTGGTGCCATCAATGAAACTTGAGCATGCTAATAAACCAACGATGTTGGCACACCTGGGGATTGTTGCTCAACTGAAATTGTTATTACAACTAGAGCCATTGGCTCAATTGAAATAACTTGTTCAATCGAAACCCGTGGTGTTATTGAAATGGATGGCATGAATAACTGTGCTCCTAGACATAGGACATAGGTCCATGGATGATGCAATCCAGATCAAGTTCCAGGATGAGCAATCCTTATCTCTTTAAGACAAATCTCATGTCTAGGGACGATCCAATCCCAACCACAGTGCCAGTCCTTTTTAATACTGGATGTGACCTAGATCATATCTAGGATTTACCGCCACAGAGCCAGTCCTCTTTCATACTGGATGTGTCACATCTACAGAGCCATCCCTGTTTCATGCTGGATGTATCATATCTACAGAGACAGCCCTGTTTCATGCTGGATGTATCATATCTACAAAGCCAGCTCTGTTTCATGCTGGATGTATCACATCTACAGAGCCAGCCCTGTTTCATGATGGATGTACCACATCTACAGAGCCAGCCCTGTTTCATGCTGGATGTACCACATCTACAGAGCTAGCCTTGTTTCATGCTGGATGTACCACATCTACAGAGCCAACCCTGTTTCATGCTGGATGTATCACATCTATAGAGCCAGCCCTCTTTCATGCTGGATGTATCACATCTACAGAGCCAACCTTGTTTCATGATGGATGTATCATATCTATAGAGCCATCCCTGTTTCATGCTGGATGTATCACATATACAGAGCCATCCCTGTTTCATGCTGGATGTATCACATCTACAGAGCCAGCCGTATTTCATGCTGGATGTATCATATCTACAGAGCCAGCCCTGTTTCATGCTGGATGTAACTTAGAGCAATTCTAGGATTTGTCACGTACATTTTGAACCGAGGTCCAGGGATGATCCAGTCCTATCATGTGCCTTTTGAACCAAAGTCCAAGGACGATCTAGTCCTACCGTGTACCTTTTGAACCGAGGTCCAGGGACGATCCAGTCCTATCGTGTACCTTTTGAACCGAAGTCCAGGGACGATCCAGTCCTATCGTGTACCTTTTGAACCGAAGTCTAGGGACGATCCAGTCCTATTGTGTACCTTTTGAACCGAAGTCCAGGGACGATCTAGTCCTATCGTGTACCTTTTGAACCGAGGTCCAGGGATGATCCATTCCTATCGTGTACCTTTTGAACCAAAGTTCAGGGACGATCGAGTCCTATCATGTACCTTTTGAACCGAGGTCCAGGGACGATCCAGTCCTATCATGTACCTTTTGAACCGAGGTCCAAGGACAATCCAGTCCTATCGTGTACCTTTTGAACCGAGGTCCAGGGACGATCCAATCCCCTCACATGTTCACTAAGAACTTCTTTCTCAAAGACATACGTCTACGACTCAACTTTAGGACTGAATTCCAGGGATGATCCAATCCCCTCACATGTTCACCAAGAACTTCATTCTCGAAGACATACGTCTACGGATCAACTTTAGGACTGAAGTCCAGGGATGATCCAATCCCCTCACATGTTCACCAAGAACTTCATTCTCAAAGACATACGTCTACAGCTCAACTTTATGACTGAAGTCCAGGGATGATACAATCCCCTCACAACATGTATAACAAAACATGTATTCTCATCATCGTCAAACATGTATATCAAAACATGTATCATCATCATCATCAAACATGTATATCAAAACATGTATCATCATCATCAAACATGTATATCAAGACATGCATCATCATCATCATCAAGCATGTATATCAAAACATGTATCATCATCATCATCAAGCATGTATATCGAAACATGTATCATCATCATCAAACATGTTTGTCAAAACATGTATCATCATCATCATCAAACATGTATATCAAAACATGTATCATCATCATCATCAAACATGTATATCAAAACATGTATCATCATCATCAAACATGTATATCAAGACATGTATCATCATCATCATCAAACATGTATATCAAAACATGTATCATCATCATCATCAAGCATGTATATGAAAACATGTATCATCATCATCATCGAACATGTATATCAAAACATGTATCATCATCATCAAACATGTATATCAGAGTCCTAAGTCTAAATAATTCTAAGTAACTAAGTGTAGTAAAAAGGTATCCTCATCATTGATGAGACAGACTCGTTATCAGATACTATGCTACTCCCCCTTTCGAAGAGGGTCCTTCTGGACTATATCAAGCTTGTCTCGGAAGTATTCAAACTTTACTCGAGACATAGGTTTAGTCAAGATATCAGCAATCTGATCCTCAATGCTTATATACTCGAGCTTGATAGCTCCTCTCTGCACCATATCTCGTATATAGAAGTATCGGATCTCTATGTGTTTTTGACTTATCGTGGAATACAAGATTTTCTATCTTGATGCAGTTTTGAATGTCACACATAATCATAGTGGAATTTATTTCTAAATCAAACACTCCATATAATAGCTTCTAAAGCCACATTGCTTCACAACTGGTAGAGCAGACAGCTATATATATATACTGCTTCAGCAATACTGAGAGCCACACTAGATTGTTCCTTGCTGAACCATGAGATCATGGCAGATTCAAGACTATAACATCCACTTGATGTACTCTTTCTGTCTGAGGCACTTCCTACCCAATCAGAATCTGAGTAACCATGTAAACGGAGTTCATGACCTCCAAGATAATATAGACCAAAATCTAATGTACCTTTTAGGTACCTCACTACATGCTTTGTAGCTATTAAGTGAGCCTTTCTACGTTCTACTAGATACTGACTTAGGGTATTTGCAGCAAAGCATATATCTGGCCTAGTATTTGTTAAATACATCAATGACCTAATGATTTGTCTATATAGGGTTAGGTCCACGAAATACGATGAGTTATTAACTAACAACTTCAAGTTGGAGTCCATGGGAGTGGCCATGGATTTATACTCCAACATATCAAATCTTTTTAGAAACTTCACAGCATACTTACTTTGAATTAAAAGATTCCTTTTGGATCTTGCCATACTTCTAGACCTAAGAAGTAGTGCATTAATTCCAGATCTTTCATTTTCATTTCTGCAGCCATTTTCATGACCTGTTTCTCATTCCTTGTCAGAAAGAGATCATCATCATACAATAATGGTATGATAGGTTCATCATCCACAACCTTAAGGTAAAGGTTAGGAACAACTTTACTTATGGTAAAGCCCAAGCTTTGTCATGAAGCTATCGATTGTCGATTATTCACACTCAGCATTGAGTGATCTTCTGCATATCTATCTGTGCCATCTCTCGTCAGATGAGTCTACTAATATGAGCCTCAAAATCATTCGAACTCTGTGGTGAGTTCCTTCTTGCATCCATGTCATATGTGTGTAGAACCCACATTCAACCTTGTAGCAAAGGTTGAGATCCACATCACCCATGATGATCATTAAGCTCATCAATTGACTACTGATCCTGGGGACCCATACAGAACCTGATTACATTATTAGGAGAATGGTCTTATCTAGTCCCTTGGAGAAAAACATCTCATCATGATTATCTTCCTCTTTCTAAGAGAATCTCTTAACCACAAGCTTTCTATAGTGTGTTTGATTTGTAAATCTTTTGTTGAGAATCCATCGCTTGTTCAGAGTTCATCATTCATCATGATCTTTCCTACAAATCAAAATTGAGTACATGATTACTAATACTTCATAATCATCAAATCATATTGACATGATAACCTATTATGCATACAGATATCATTTACATAGTTATGCAACTATTTTGACCAATACTTTGGCACAACACTTTCCCATATCCTGTATGCATACAGTGGCTATCTAGTTAGTTAAATCATCAACCAAGATAAGAGACATAATATGCACAAACCCTTGATTACTAACCAATCATACCAAGTATACTTGCATAAGGTAAGATTCTAACATGACATAGGAAAACATACCTGGATTAGTATACCTGCTTAGTTATGTACAACATACCTAAACAATCTCTTCAATTATTTAGAGATCCTGATCTAGAACCTGCATGTCTCGTAGGTTAAACATAATATAACAAAGTCATACACACCTTGTGAGTCTTTCTCTTCACGTTGTCATGGTCTTGGAACTTGATTTGTCTTTTGTAATGTACCTGTGTCTTGTTAGCAGACAACATCAACCTCACACAACACCATAATGCATAAGTACAATCATATAGCCCTAATCAATGAATGTCTTCGATCAATCACATGCATTCATATTGTTACTAGGGTGATAAGACAATTAATAACATTAATCAAGATTGTACTAATAAATAACATGAAGACAAACACATTATGAACTTAATCAAGAATCAGATTTCAAGGCATACCTGAACGTCCTTAATTCATACCTGTCGAGACTTTTTGTAGTCTTCTTATGTAAGGCCTTAGCCTCAACTCCCCCTGAAACTTGATCTGGAGCTTGATTAGGGTTTTCTAGAGAAACCCTAAAATTTCAATCTTTGACTTTCATACTTCTGAATGGATGGAAGAATGTGTCTTGCTGAGCTGATCAACCTAGCATTCTTCAATTTTGAAATCACCAAAATTTGACCCCTCAAAATTACCTTCGAAACTTCTGGATCTTCTAGACAAGAACCCGAACTAGGGTTTGATGAAGCCCACCCTTCTATCCAATCAAAAGGTTTGATCCAAGGCTCTAAAATCTTACTTTTCTGAGGAGCTTACAACAGTGGTTACTGACTTAAAAAATTCCAATTTTCTCCGAAACCCTAAATTCCGGAAGCCATGAATAAAGGTGCTAAAAATAATTCTATTTTGACAGAAATATGCACCTGATTGTTTCTGCTATAACTCTGAAATTTTTGCTCCACAGGGTCTGAAAATTTTTTTTGCAGTAGCCTGACCTATTATATTTCCATCCTGACAAGTATGACCTCAATTGGATTTTTAGAGAGAGAGTTACGCCAAGTGTCGCAACGTGACCTGTTTATGGGATAAAACAGGAGAGCAAATTTGTACGGCATGCCATGTGTCACTGTTTGAACTTCGGCCTCTAAAAACTTTTCCTGAGATAGCTCTCCCTATTATCTTTCCATCTTGACAGGTCTGACCTCAATTGGAATCTCTTAGAGAGAGTTATTCCAAGTGTCGCAACGTGACTTGTTTATGGTATAAAACCGGAGAGCACACTTGTACGGCGTGCCACGTGTCACTGGCTCATCTTCGACCTCTAAAAAAATTTCCTGAGATAGTACAGTCTGTGTACTACCTGTCAACTTTTACTAAATTTCATTTGGAGCTTCCTAGCCCATGTTATGACCTTTTTTCCAAGGTCACCTGATTTTGACTGAGATCTGGAAGAGGTAGAAACCCTAACTTGTACTAATCATAACTCATAAAGTACAACGAATCTGAGGGTGCCCTTTGGACACAAGGTACCTGGGGATGTTATCTTCGATCTGTAAACTTTTCAGACCCTGAACCTTTGCAAAAATGGATTTATAGCGAAAGTTCCACGATGACCAGTTTTTGCTATGTAAAACCCTAACCTTCAAATTGTCGTAAGTAAAGCAAGTGTCGTAAGTGCCATACCTTATCTTCCTTCAGGTTAGCTCTGATACCATGTTAAAATTTAATATACTAAGACAGAAAATAGAAGCATTACATTCCATTTCACAATAATAGCATATACCGGATCACTGAAGAAACAACAAGCATAGCATAAACACAAGAGACACAGATTTATCCTGGGAAACCCTCATGGGGTAGAAAACCCAGTAAAGCTTCCTCAATATAGATGACCAGCATTATACAAAGATGCAAACCAAAGACATGATCTCCTCCTCCACCATAGCAGACCTCTCCTCCACAAGTGCTCCTCTCTCAAGTGTGTGAGTGTGTCAAATGAGGAACACACCTCCTCTATTTATACACTACTTTGACATATATTTTACACAAGTACATGTAGGCTCGTATTTAACCATTAGGTTAAATACCCTATTATAACTGACTGGGCCGACCCCCACATGGTGGGTCTAATAACCCTAGTTTCCACAACTCCTTGGAGGAATAAACATCTCCAGATACATAATAGAATCACCTCGGAGGGATGGAACATCTCCGGAATAAATAATGTACAAATATAATATTCTTAGAAGTTACAATATTCAACAATTATTCAGGATTAGTGTTAGTTCCCCAAAGGCGGGAAGTGAGTCAGTACCATCCCTCAAGTTTGAGAAATTTTTGGCAAAACAAATCCATGCACAATTGAGTTGTTTTGAAAATACCAGATTTTTTTGGTTTCAGGCATATTTGACTAAGATGATTCTGCATAGAAGTGCAGATGATTTAGGTTTCTCTCAGCCACTTTCAGGGAAAATGCTGATGGACACGATGGATGTAGAGTTCGAGATGTTGTATAGATTGATCTCAATTGGTGAAGGATTTCCACCCATGTCTTCTGTTGATCACCTTGACATAAGGGTCCTGGAGAAAGAGATGACAAGTTATGACATCCCGGCACTTGAACTTTGGGTACCTATAGAGAAATACGGAAAGATGAAATATACCTATCACGCTCCACTGGCAGCTCCTACCTCTTAAATCTTGGATCTATGCATTTTTTAAATATCATTCTATTTTTTATATAAAAGTTTGTAATATATTTAGGATTTTGATTTTCCAGGACGTGGCAGTGGGTTTCTCATTATGTAATGAAGTTTCACCATTAGACAGATACTTTAAATCTCTTGTACTATTTAACGGCATACCCGCAAATGCAAGAAAGCAGTTAGGCTTATCTTGTTATATTTTTTGTTCTATGATAGTGACATTTGAACTATGATAAGGTGTCCCTATATTGTAACTAATTTCTGTTTCAAATGGGCCAAGTATGAGACTCCAGGCCACTATAAGTTCCATGTATTTTCAAATGGAAAGGGTTGAGAACTTTTTGGAGCTCTGCATATTTTGTCCACTGTTGTTATTCAAAGATATTTTTGAATAAAGTTGTCGGAAGCTTACATGCGTTTTTCTGGGAAGTTGTCGAAAGCTTACATGTGTGATCGGTCTGGTAGTTTATTTTTCTTTTCCTATGTGATATGTGTTTCTTTCCTTTGTTAATCCATATTGTTAATATTCCTTGATACTTGGTTCAGTGTAGTATCTGAATGAGATTCATAGAAATTATGCCTTGTTCATTTCTTACCAAGTATTTCACAAAATATTTCTGCTAAAGATGGTATAGGATTCATCTTTGTATGCCTTATATCGATGGATTGTTCATCTTTCTACTGTTTCACCAATTAAATAATTTTGACTACCAGCTGGTTGCTACCTTGCCTCTGTGTGAATGTATCTGCTAAGAATTTGATAATAATGTTTATGTTATACTTGAATTGACTCCATTTCCCAATATAGATCCCTGTTGTTCTCCAACCAATGGTTTACATGAGTATATTTTGTCCTACAGAAATCTGACCTTCTGTGTATGTTTTAATAGAACATCTTAAAGAATGAGTGTTGGTGTTCCTTTTTCATGGTTGACGCCCTTGATTATTTCCAATTTTTCATTAGTTTATTGAGAGAGCCCTCTCAGACTGTGTTGGGTCAGTAACATCGGTCCAAAGATTTGTTAGTGGTTACCCTGAATTACCCTTCTTACAACCTGGGGGTCAATTTGGGTGATAGCATATGAATATAATTTTTTCACATACATAACATGGATTAGCATTATTATAAATGCATTTTTACCTTTTTATGACTACGGTGCAAGTACTATAAATGATTCATTCCAAAGCAATCTACAAACAAAATAAGACCAACAATGTGTTTTATTGCAAAACTAGCAATAGAAGCCCATGGATTGCGATGTACAATTCACATTAAGATCTATACAATCCTAAAAAATATTTGTATGCCTATTAAGTACTTGCACTATTCACCATTAATGAAATAAGGGTGCCACAAAAATTAAGTTTTCAGCTTTGCCTCAAACAAATAAGTGTCTATATTTTGGAATCCATCTCAACTCCTCATGTTTCAAATTCAATGGAGGATTGCTGATAAAAAATACCCTCTATAAACTTTTTTTTTTTTTATGGTGAATACATATATACCTTTTGATTTTGGTTAATCAACTTTTTTTCTACTACTACTCATGCACTAATATAACACCACACCATGTGTGTGAGAGAGTTACATAGCCTCAGTCCTTAACCCCTTTCACTTCTTCCTTGCTTCTCATATTTGTGAAGCCTATTGGTATCGGGAAAGACATAAGTAGTGAGAGGAAGGAAAGATCATTTTTTCCATATTTTCTAAATGTTTCTTTAAATGGATTATGATTGATTAATGATGTAACATTCAAGGATTTAATATTCAATTCTACATTATTGAACAAAGAACATCAGACAAACATAATTTTTCTTATGATTGGTTCATGGACATTGTTAATTGTAAACACAACATGGAAGATACAATATAAATGGATAGTTCCACATATGCATGATATACAAACAAATAGCTTATATGGATATCTACTATCACAAATGGAGTTGATAAGGATACACATTGAGATATGCATTGGGTGTGATATGACTCTAGGATGTAAATAATATGGCAACTTAAACAAAGTGGTATTTTTTGAGTAATAGGAGTGAAAATGCAAACAAAAATGAAGCAAATTAATTAATGAAACATATTCAAAGTACATTAGACCAAAACAATGCAATATTCATGTGAAAAGATCACTATACATTGTATTATGAGATAGTGTGAAAAATGAAAGGCATTTTGAGTGTGATGGACTTTTGAAGAGAATAATTCAATAATATGCATTATCCCTCACATGCGAGAAAACCTTAGACACTAAGAAAAATATCTTAAGATGATGACTTGCTGGCTTTAGGAGGACTTTCCACACTCACATTATTCAAATTGTAAAGGATGAGGGGAAATTCAATACAATGCATATTCTTCTTGCATAGCTTCACATGGATCCATTGGAGTAATGCCCATTTGTTGTGATTCTTCTTCTTCAAGTTGATCTTCTGGTCAAAATTCCTCTATCTTATGTTTTAATTCCTTAGCCTAGTGTTTAAGCTTGTAAGAACTATTTCCTTGATCTAAGAATTGGTAAATGATAACTAACATAATTATATTTTATATGTAGAACCTCGCAATATGAGCATGTATTGTGAAGAAGTTATGGAGACATTGGTTGAAGGCCTAAAAGCTATATAGATTCTTATTTCTCAAATTAATTCAACAAAAAATATAGTTTCTCTTTCAGGTTGATTCTCTTTATCTGGAAATCCTCTTACTAAGGCATGGTTAATAAGAACTATAGGTTTCACTAATGTTCTTGCCATCAATCTCAGTATTTACTCTAGTGCAACAGAGAAGGAGAGAGATACATTACTAAAAAATTGTTGTCATGAAGGTCTTTATTTTGGTTGATATATTTGAATGCTATTGATTTCATTTGATTGTTTTGTCGATTTTGGTTTATTGGTAGAAGTACTTGGACTGAAAAAATGAAAACAAGGTAGACTAAACTTAACATTTCCTCACCTTCCTTCAGATGAGTCACTTAATAGGTTTTAATGTATTTAAATCTAAGTAAGTCTCGATGGAAGAAAATATGCCAATGGAGGGTTGATGTCAAATTGAGACCTCGGGTGAAAAGTAACAGGATTTCTAAGGATATTTCTATGGTGTTGTGTTTTTTTGGGGGATAAAATTCCCCTCCATTTCTATAGAGAGGGTGTGAGGGTCAGAGACAACGCAATTAGAATGTCGAGGCAATAAGATGTCATAGAAGTATGAGGGGATTTGAAAGAGAGATTTCTCCTTGAATTGCGAGAAGTCATGAACATAGTTGGATTAGAACTAGATGATTCTATCTATCCAAAAACCCTACCAGGTTGAGCAAACAGAGCATAAGGGTCTTTCCATTAAATGAATGAAACCAACGACCATGAATAAGGAGCGTTTTGTATCAGTTTCCACATATAACCATAATCTCTTTCAAAGCTTGCACTAATTCTATCGTTGAAGAAATAAAATCGACAAATGATAAATATTACTTGTTTATTTCTAGTCATCTTATGGTTGGTTTGTTACGTTTTCTGTAGGACACATTTATGCTTAATAGTAAACAAAGATGAGTACATAATAAAATAGCATAATAACCCATAATTCATCGACTGAGCTGTGCAAAATCCCATCAACGGGTGAACAAAAATCAAGACCTAGGTTCTACCCAAATATAGACATTAATATGGGATAAATTAATATGCCCTATATCCAGATATCTCAAAGAAGTGACGATACCATATGAATCCCCTTACAAATATTCTGATGTGAATACAAATAGGAACCCTAAGGGAGCTCAAGTCTCTCTCACACAAGCATGTGTATTTTGATTCAAAAACTATGAAACAATTTCCTGGATTGATCTTGATCTTTGCATTGTACCCACCCACTCTAATTCTAAAGATCAAAGTTGGGATTATTGAATTGACACATCAAAGTTTAGAAACCTAACCCAGAAGCAATTCTGGAAATGGTTTTTGAGACAAATGCCCTGTTTTCCAACAACACATGACATATATTAGCCTTCCAATAACATCGCTTACATTAGCAAAGAAAATAAATCCTTTTTTAAACATATAATCTGAGAATCAAGGGATAAATTAATAACTTAACACAGAAATCAACCTAACTAGTTAATCAGCATAATTTATTTCTCAATTTTTGCAGATCCAAAAAACAAAGGTTTTGTATCCAGGGAAAGTCCATCAAAATATACATGCAATCTCACTATTTGAAGAAAAAATCTATGAAATAATATCTAATCATTTTTTCTTTCTCAAATGCCTCTCTACCTTTTCCATAACACTACAAACCCTGGAATGCCTCGAATTCAACCATTTTTACCACAAAAAATACCTGGAGATATAGAACCCGATTGCCAAAAGAAATATGAGGATGATTTGTTAGGAAAATGACTCGACTCCATGCTAAATGTATGAATTCAACCTGGATATAAAGATTGACAGTGGATGTGGGTTCAAATCCCATCTGTTATTATCCATTTGTTTGAGGGTTCGAGGCATGTAGGGGAACTACACTAATTGCAGCTTAAATTTCTCGTTGCGACTTGAACCAAGATGTATGGATTCTAAGAAACATCTTTATGTTTTGTGAATGTGGTGGAAGGCAGTAGAATCATAGGGGCATGCCAATGCAACAATTTACAATTAATGGATCCCAAATCTAGCCCACTCCCATCCAACCCCGCTTGCATCTCATGTCACCCTACACCCTGTTAAAAAAAAGAATTATTTTGATATCTAAAGGTATGTTGTATTTTATTTTTATTTTTATTTTTTAAATTATCGTCAATGATCATATTAATCTAATCAAAGACTTTGGTCCAATAAAAATTCAACATGTATTAATATATTTTATTAAATAATCACAGTTAAATAAATGATTTCATTCAACATTTTTAAATTTCAAATATATTTAATGTGATTGTAGTAATTAATTGAAATTTAGGGTGGAACATATAGTATCTATGTGGTAGGCAAGGACTAAAAAACTTATGTTACAAGAAATTATTGTATATTCTATGGACAACAAAGTTAGATCATATAATTGTAAAGGGGATTAAGGGAAAGAATACTCCCTTTCTATTTTAGCTTGATAATTTTAATTGTAAAGGGGATTAGGGAATAGAGAAATGTCACTTTTTTCATTTAAAAATGGGAATAGGGAACATAGGATAAGTAAAAAGGAGCTCAAGGGAAGATACTTTTGGAAGGGTAAGGTAAAGGGGTTTGGGATTTAAAGGTGTTTTATTATTTTTGATGTAAATGAAAATGAAAAGCAGTGAGCACTTTAGAGAGAAAAGGATTAAAAGATAGGATAAGGGGAATAAGTAAAAGTGGGAAGCACTCATATTTTTTTTTAAAATAGGGGATATTGGTTCTTTTTGTTAGAAGACTTATGGGGAGGGGGGAATATTTTTCAAATTTCCAAGCATAGACGTAATGAGAATATTGGTGGATGGATGTATTGTGTGAATTAATGGAGGATGAAAATTGAAACAATTTAATTGTCATGACACTAAACTTTGAGTTGCCGAAATTTCAATTAAGTGTTGAGAGTATCAAACGGTGAGGATTTTCATCAAACGAAAAATGGACATGACCAGTGTGATGAGTTGAAGACAATGACACTGACTTCGCGACATGACAACTTGATTGACAATATATGAGAAAATACCAATCTTGACCTAACCACAACACGACTATACAAGAGATGCAAACTGGTAAGTCTATCGAAGGGATAAAACAGGAGGAAAAATGAAGAAACATGATATGAAAACAACACTCGCCTCAAAATGGACAGCATCGTGAGATCATAACGCCTAGATGACAAAATTTGACAGGTGCATATGAGTCGCTATGCTAAGACATTTCAAAATCATATCAATTTTTAGTATAAACACTAGCTAGAATGGTTCGACCAGATCTAGAGACCTCTGAATCCATCTATAGTGTCAAAATTTAATAAATTGTAGAAATTCATTGTTGAAATTACATTTTTTCGTTTCCGAGTGACACATAAGGTCTTTGAATTGACTATCTACAATGTTACAATTTACTAAATTTTAACACTACATATGGATTCATATAACCTCATTGGATGTCGTGAAAGAAGAATTTGCTACCTAGTGGCATAGGGAGTCTCTCAAGAATCTGTCTATAGTGTTACATTTTACAAAATTTTAGCACTAGAGATGGATTCAGAGACCCCTAGAAGGGGGTCTCTGAATCCATCTATAGTGTTAACAATTAGTAAATCATAACAATTCATTGTCGAAATTGCAATTTTTCATTTATGAGTGACACAATTAGAATCACTCGAGTCTATAAATCCATCTACAATGTTACAATTTACTAATATTTAACACTGCAGATGGAATCAGAGACCGCCTTTGAGGGGGGATATCTGATTCCATCTGCAGTGTTAAAACATAGTAAATTGTATAAATTCATTGTCAAAATTGTAATTTTCCATTGTCGGGGTGACATAACTAAAAATGACTAACATAAGAGATTAATTCACATTCTTATTCATTGTTTGTTAGTCATATTTGTATTCCTATGACTAAATTACATTTATGTTGTCATTTTTTATTTTAGTCACTTGTTATCTAGTCGTATATTTTATCCCGTGACTAAATTAGTCATTTATCTTAGTTGCTTTAACTTGGCTCACTTTAAATATCTCCATTTTGCTAACTTATCCCTTGAAAAAACTATGGCGACTAACATTTTTAGCTGCCTAGTCACTTATCTCTCATTGTGTACTAGTGATAACTTTTAAATTCGTATTATTTTGGTTTGAAGAGGAGCGATTTAAAACAGTCACTTTTGTGTTTTAAAACAGGGTACCGACCAAAATTATGTGCGGGATCAAGAAAAATCTTAGGATGATGGGGTGCATGAAGATGTCATTAAAATTATCGCGAGAAATTATCACTCGTTAATTTCGATTCAATTCCACTACGTTAGAGCGATGGCACTGTGGTCATATGCCCTCCACATGGAGGACCCGGCAGCGTCGAAAAAGAGGTAAACAGATGGAATGCCCTCGTAAAGAATAGGTAAAATGATTGTAAAACATACCTAGAAGTAATAATGATATTTCATTTCATTGGCATCACCTTGCAGTTCCAGCTCTATACAGTTGAACACGCCACGAAGTTCTATGAAACTTACGATCCTACGAGTACATTCATTCGGGATTTAACCTTTTACACCACTTTAAGGACATTCAATACGTTACTGGGAGAGTTGCCAGAGGTGCACCTGGACAAAACAAGATAGTTGGGTTTCAGGGGACACCTAATGAAAAGAGTCTTTAGAAAATCCGCGCCCTTAAGAAAATTGTTCAGATATAAACATGAAATTCCTAGGCTTCCAAGTCTATGGATTAAACCATATAACTTATTCTAAATAAAATTAAAATATATACTTAGCAATATTTAGATTTTTTTCTTTCTTTTTATTTGCAGGAGATTTAGATTTATATTGATATTAAAATAAACTTAGTAATATTAAAATATTATTTCTCTTTCTTTGCATGTGGTAGGGTTAATATGCACTTCCAATATATACACACCTTATTGAACTTAGAAGTCTATGGATTAGACGTTATATTATGTGCTAAACAATTTTTTATTTAGATTTCATACATATATTTTATGTTAAATGATATTCACTATATCAATATAAACTATCCATAAAGGAAATCTAGAAAATGGACTATTGGATATATATCTTAATTTTAAATTAAAAAAAATTGAATAGAAGAAAGGTAGTTTCGACTATTACTTGAAATAACATCCAAACTAGCTATATTTAAGTAATTTATTTTCTTTGCACATAGTAAGAGTTTTGAAACAAGATGCTTTTGTTAACTAATTTTTAAAAATGACATTTGAAAAAATTGAAATGTACAAAATGGACTATTAGATATGTTAACTTAAACAAATTGAATAGAAGAAAACTATTTTCGACTAATACTTTGACTATTACTTGAAATATCATTGGATGCTAGAATTTTTGCTCTAATTATATTTAATTTTATGTTCTTTAATGTGTATATTGTTTATAAAATTTTACTTTTAAAAAAGTAAACATGTAAAAAATGATTTTCTAATAACATTGATGTTTTAAGTTTATTTCTTTTACAGTTTTAGGAACAAATTTGGTTATGTTGAATGTGTGTAGAAAGTTTCCATTTATGTATTAATGAGTTATCAATATGTTGAATATGTTGGTGGAAATGTGTAAGTTATATGCTTCAACAATTCATTGTTATATACTACTGGACATGTTTTATTATAAGAGTTGTACTAAAAGGGACTTTCCCATCACTTGTAAAAATCCAATCTATTTATCAATCAAAACATATTAATGGATGAATTCCTCCACATTTTAATATTTATATGTGAAATCCACTCTAGGTATACTATAGCCTCCACTCGGTTAGAAGGGCATTGCGTATAGGAGTTTTAAGAATCTTAATTTTAACAACTAGTTTTTTCAACAAAAAAATAGTTAAGATTTAGTTGCCTATCCAAAATTTAAATTGCAATCTAAAGACTAAAATTTTTAGCTATTTTGAAAGAATAAAAGAACATGCATGTATAAATCAACAATAGTTGTTGCAACCTCATCCACCTCAGCCCCCATGGTTTCCTTGGAAAATAGCTAGGAGGTCAATCTTTGTCATTTCCACAAATGTTCATGGTGAGATCATTAGTTGATGAAATTATTATCCAACATGAATGAAATTGATTTTTCCCATTTTTATTTTTTCATTAATTCATTCTTGTCATTGAAGGGATGAATTGAAAAGAGGCTTGGGTCATGGAGGAGAGAAACACTTTCATGACTTGCAATCTCATATTTGGTGATTTTTTATTATAATATACTGAATTATAATTTTATTTTGTAAGTGTGTTAAGTGATAACATTTTGGGAAGAATATTATATGTACGTGTTTCATGTTTATGTTGTTACATGTTGTTTCCCTTCCAGTCTCTAGAGAGACACATGACTACCAAACACAAGAAGGCTATAGTTTCCTCCAATTCAAAGAGGAGGACGATAGTCTTTGGATACGAACTGGGTATTGGTGTGTGTGATGGGGGTGAATGAAAGAAAGATTATGTACACATTAGCCACAATCTATCAGTTTGGGCACAAGGTGCCTTTTTCCCTGTGGTACAAGGTAGCATTTCTTCATCTTTGGGCATGATGTGCCATTTTGTATCAAAAGTATATTTGGACCAATTTTGAATATAGATGTACATGACATTGGACATTTGGTTATGGAAAGTACTTTATTGTATAGTTTTCTATTGAATCTTTTGTTATTATTCAAGTTTTTTTTTAATTGATGTTTATGATTAATGATGTTGATGATCAATTTGATGGGTATATAGCAAGGACAAAAAATAAATAAAAAAATCAGTTGTTTTTGTAAAATTTTTGAATTTCAATGAGGTCTTCATTACCACTTAACAACTTCATTGTCTTATATTGGTGTGGGATGCACATTACAATGATCAATGTTAGCATGGATCTGAGTGCCAATTTGGAATTGTGCCATATAAGTGCTCATGTTTTAGTCACATAGTTCCAACTATTACCCAATTATGTAGTTCATAAGTTTGATCATGGGAGAGGGGTAAAGAGATGGAATTCCCTTGTAAAGAATAGGTAAAGAGATTGTAAAACATACTTAGAAGTATAATGATATTTCATTTAATTGGCATCACCTTGCAATTCCATCTCCGTGAAGGTGAACACGTCATGGAGATCTATGTACCTTACGATCTTACTGGTACATTCATTTGGGATTTGACCTTTTACACCAATACTTTAAGGACATTCAATATGTTGCTGGGATAGTTTCCAGAAGGTGCACCTGGAAACAAGAAGATAGTTGGGCTTCAGGGGACAGCTAATGAAACCCATCCTTTTAAAATTTGCACCCATAAGAAACGTGTTTAGATAAAAACACTAAATTCCTCGGCTTAGAAGTCCATGGATTAGACCATATAGCTTATGCTAACTAAAATTAAGCTCCACACATATGTTAATATTAATATAAACTTAGTAATATTAAAATACTCTTTTTTTCTTTGCATGTAATATAAACTTAGCAATATTAAAATACTTTTTTTTTCTTTGCATGTGGTAGGGGTAATATAGACATAGCAATATTAATGTTTGTAGGGCTTGATAATATTTTTTTTCTTGTTAAGGGTTATGTTTTTAATCTTTGCATGTAGTGGTGGGGGTTATGTTTTTAATCTTGGCATGTGGTAGTGGTTGATAATATTTTTTTCCTTAGTATGGTTTTATGTGGTTGATAATAATTTTTGCTTTTGTACGGTTTATGTTTGTAATCTTGGTAGGGTTATGTTTGTAATCCTTACATCTGATAGGGTTTGTGTTTGTTTTTCACAAATAAACAACATATTTTTAATAACTAATATTTAATATTAAATTTTCGAGAAATTTGAAGTTCATCAAAAAAAAAGTTTTAAATCAACATCTTATTTTATTTTATTTGAAACACTAAACTCATAGGCTTTGAAGTCTATGGATTAGACCATATATCTTATGTTAAATAAAATTAAGCTCCACACTTGTATTAATATTAATATGGATTTAGCAATATTGAAATAGTCTTTCTTCTTGTTTCTTTAGATGAGATTTATATTAATATTAATATAAAGTTTACAATATTAAAATACTCTTTTTTCCTTTTGTTTCTTTTAATTTTTTTGCACGAGATTTAGATTTATATTGATATTAAAATAGACTTAGTAATATTAAAATACTCTTTTTCTTTCTTTGCATTTGGTAGGGCTAATATACACTTCCAATATATACACACCTTATTGAATTTGGAAGTTTGTGGATTAGAACTTATATTCTATGCTAAACATTTTTTTATTTAGATTTCATACTTAGATTTTATGCTAAATGATATTCACCATATCATTATACACTACTCAACTTTCCATATTTTTTTCCTTCCATATAATAATGGTTTTAAAACAAGATGTTTTTGGTAACTAATTTTTTAATAATAATATTTAAAAAAAAATGAAATCTAGAAAATAGACTATTAGAAATCTTAATATAAAAAGAAAAAAACGGAATAAAACAACAATACTTTGAACTATTATGTGAAATAACATCCAAACTAATTATATTTAAAAGTATTTTTTATAATATATATATCTTTAAAAGTGTGATTTCGTAGGAGATGTTATCCCTACTTAATAAAATACATCTTTGAAGTAAGTTAAAGAATGTGTTAACTTAGTTAATATATTATAATATATCATTAAAAGGTATGATTACGTATAAAAAGGTATGATTACGTATAAGATGTTTTCCCTACTTAATAAAATATGTCTTAAGGTAAGATAAAGAATGGGACTTAAGATATTAAATAAAATATATTTTAGGTAAGATAAACAATGGGACGTTTTCCCTTAATTATAATATGTGTTTCCTTAGTTAAGATCTTGGGTGAAATATATCTTTTTGGGAAAAGGGAAAAGCCCATATAGTATAAAGGAAAATTTAAAACCTAGTATCTAAATTTATGTATCGGACTTTTAAGGGTTGGCATGTTAATGATTGAGTGTTAATACACTTATTTTCTTTATATATATAGTAAGGGTTTTGAAACAAAATGCTTTTACTAAGCAATTTTTAAAAATGATATTTGAGAAAAAATGAAATGTACAAAATGGATTATTCAATATCTTAACTTAAAAAAATTGAATAGAAGAAATGTACTTTTTACTTGAAATATCATTGGATGTTAGGATTTTTGCTTTAATTATATTTAATTTATTTTCTTCAATGTGTATATTGTTTATAAAATTTTACTTTTAAAAACTAAACATGTAAAAAATGATTTTCTAATAACATTTATGCTTTAAGATTTTTTTTTACACTTTTAGGAACACATTTGGATATGTTGAATGCGTGTTTCTTTTATAAAATATTAATTTTAAATTAAACTTTTTAAAACAAAAGTAATTTTAAAAAATATGGTGTTACTTATTTTTATTTAATCAATAATATTTTAATCATGTTTTGAATTGTTCTGAATGCTTCATGACAACCTTAAGGAAGTAATATTTATTTGAATGTTTCTCCCTAAATAATTTTTTTGTTGTACAAACTATTTGGAATGGCATTCATGGTAGTTTAGAAAGTTTCCTCTTATGTATTAGGGTGAATTCATGAATGTGGTTCATCAGTTTTGGCCGATTGAATCGAAAAAATTTGTTTTTCAAGCCCTCGATCGAGGTACTTTAAAGCCCTCGATCGAGGTTTCAAATGCTCGATCGAGGGTTTTAAAATGCCTCGATCGAGGGTTTAAAAAAACACTCGATCGAGGGTTTGCTCAATCGAGGGATTGAGATACTGAAGAAAAAACAAAACAGGTCTCGGCCAGCCCTGAGTATCAAAGATACATGATATCAAGACAAAATCTTGATCTCAAAAATTTCATCAGTTTAACTGTTATACAAAATTATAATCGCACATCAAAGGGATTTTACAAAAAACTGATCGTCAACCCAAGTGGAGAAAATAACCTAAAAGAAAAATAATTTACCCCTGTCAAGCAGACATGCATCCATCCATTCTTCCCAGAATAATATTCCTTTAGGAACAACAAAGGCATCTTTTGAAAGTTGATCTGTATGAGAATTGTGAGAACTGAAAATATGCTTAAAAGAAATCTGGTCCTGCTTTGCAATCTCATGACGAGTACGAACACACCAATTTTTTAGATCAATAACATTGAGATTGAATTGATTTGAGGCCCATTTGATTGTTACTCGGGAGTCCCCAAAGACTTTGAGATTAACCAGACGAAAGGAATCTGCCACTTTAAGAACAACCCACAGAGCCAATAACTCTGCTTTCATATTGATACCTCTACCACCATTAAGACGAAGAGAAAAGTAATGGTCTTCATTGATATAGATGACACCACCAGTAGCACACATACCATAAGTCTGGAATAAATAACTAACAGACCTAACACACTGCACTGCATCAGGCTTCTTATTCTGAAAAATTACTTCATTCCTTATAAACCAGATAATCCAAGATATAAAAATAGGAAGGAAGAGAGGTTTTTTGTTATCCCTAACCCAATTGAGTAGACCTGTGCCAAAGTCCAAATCTTCCCAAACTAAAAACAAGTTGTGTTATTTACTACGCAGAGACCAAATTTCTTACATAAAGGAGCACTTCACAAATAGATGACCAACAGATTAAGAACTTAAATTACATAAACAACACCGACCAGGACCATTCTAGCCACATTTAAGGAGGTTATTCTATGTTTTCAGACTGCCATAGGAAACATTTCACCTTCAAAGGGATAGACCATTTCCAGATTTTTTAATACCACCACTATCTTGGATAAATACAATGATCATGAATAATCCTGCCATAAGCAGATTTCATAGAAACAGAACCTTCTTTTGGATTACCTTCCCATATTCATTTATCAGAAATCCCTGAAAGATCAATACCAGCCGATCTCAGAGCCATAATAAAACGTTCCCATTCTTGCGCATGATCCGGGATCTCCCACTCTATTTCACTTAACCAACCAGTACCAGTTCGATGAAATTGATCGGTATTATGAACATCATTTAAAGTTCTATACCCCATAAAATTCAACCAAGAAATCAAACTATCTAACAGTCTAAAATTTTCCTGCATACCAATAACAGGATCCACCCCATTAAGAGTATTGCAACCATTACCTACCTGCCATCAAATATCTTTGGCAATCCATTCATAGACGTTAAGAAAACCTCTCCAAACTGGAGACATCAAACCAGAGACCCTCTTGGGTTTCCACAACCAGTTAATAAAATCAGATTTAATATATTTGTATCTTTAATACCCCATCCACCGAACTTCACCGGCCGTGCAAGAACCTTCCATTTAACCACCACCAGTGTAGTACAATCACTATTACCAGACCAAAGAAATTGGAAAATAAGCATCCTGAGCCTATTAAGAATGTAGACCGGAATCTCTAAAAGAGATAACCAAAAAACCAGAATACTAGAGAGCATTGCTTTAACTAAAACAAGTCTACCACTCGCTGAGAGCAACAGAAAGTCCAATAATCAATTCTCTGTTCAAACTTGCTAATAATCCACCGCTAATCATTTACTTTATAAGAATTAGGTTTTAAAATAAAACCTAAATATTTCAAACCATTGACCAAATCTTGACAATTATATGGTAAGATGGATTCAATCTCACCTCCTCTCCCAGCATCCACATTATGTTGATAAAAACATGACTTTGAAATACTAACCTTCATCCCAGAAACCTTGCAGAAGAAATTAATGATATTTGAAAAAACCTTCCATTCTATAACAGAGTCAATGCCAACAAGAAGAACATCATCAACAAAGAGGAGATGCGACAGGAAGCATCCATCACCCATCTTGATACCTTTAATCAATCCCATTTATTTGGTTTGTGGAACGAGCCTACTGAGACCGTCAATGATCAGGAGAAATAGAAGGGGTGACAGAGGGAAACCCTGTCTGATCCCTCTAGAGCATTGAAAAAAAGAGGTGGGATTACCATTTACCAAAACAGTAATACATGGCGTTGAAACATAGGCCACAATCCGATTTAACACAAGAGGAGGAGTACCAATTTGTATCAGAATCAACCTGAGGAATGACCAATTGACACGGTCATAGGCTTTCTCTAAATCCATCTTTAAAATCATAGCCTTTAACTTCTTGGATTTGATAGTGTGAAGCAGTTCTTGGGTAAGACCAATCGAATCATGAATTTGCCTATCCTTTAAGAACCCAAACTGTTCAGGAGTTATAACAACATATAGAACTTCCTTCAATCTCTGAGAAATAATTTTAGAGACAAGTTTATACATGAGGTTACAAAGAGCAATGGGACAATATTCCCCAAAAGATAAAGGTTTGTTACTTTTCAGAATTAGGGTAAATAATGTGGAATTTAATGCTCCAGAAATGAACCCATGAACCCTAGTAAATTCCACAAGACGTTGAATGTCTTTCCCCATAATATTAAAGAAATGCACATAAAATTCCATAGGCCATACATCAGGACCAGGGCTTTTGTCCCTGGCAAAAATTTTTAAAGTATGCTCAATTTCATCTAAAGAAACCTCCTTTCCCACCGCCTCAACATGGCTTTCATCAAAACATCTAGGATAGAGTTTTGCTAGTCTGATTTGATCCAAAAGATCACAACCACCTTCCTCTTCATAAATATTGCCAAAAAACCTCACAGCTTCAGAGCTCAGCGATTCCAAACCAATTAAAGTGTTCCCATCTTCATCATTGATATCCCAAATCAGTTTCAAATTCCTCCTCGCAGATGCATAAGCATGAAAAAATTTTGTATTCCTGTCCCCATTACTGATCCACACCACTCTGCTCTTCAATCTCCACTCCCTTTCTTCCATCAAGAGGATTTCCTCTTTTTTTTTCTCAAATGACTTCAGAACTTGAAAATCACCTTGATTTAAAGAACCATCAAAATTCTGCATACAAGCATTTTGAATACTGTATTCCAAATTCTTCAGTTCTGCAGCATCAGTCTTCTTTCTAACCTTTATCCATATTATAACTTCTTCTTTGAGCTTCATCATTTTATGACAGAAATAATCAACAGGATTTAAATTCTCAATCATCAAATTTAACCAAAATGATTTCACCATCTCACAAAAATCATTCTACCAAAGCCATGAACTATTAAACTTAAACGGGTAACAAACCTTTTGACCATAATCTTCAAACTGAAAAACAATAGGCCAGTGATCAGAGAATTTCACCTCATGAACCCATGTACGTGACTTCTTGAATGATACTTAAAAAAGAAGACTTCACCAAAACACGATCTAGTCTCTTATGAACACCTGCAGCACCCTGCCTACCGTTTGTCCAGGTTGGAATTAATTTAGCTGGAACCATATCCACCAGGTCAAACAGACCAAGATAATCCATAAAAAAATCTGCCAACGGATCCAATCTAGCCCCAGAACCCCAGATCTCAGAAGCAGATTTAGTAAAATTCAAATCACCAGCAATCACTAAATGTGATAAATTAAGTACCCCAGAAGCAGCCAAAGCATCCCAGAAATTCCTATGGCCATCATAAGGAGCATAACAATTGAGGATATGAAACTGTATGTTCAAACCTAAACCAATTCCTTTCATCAGAAGACCCCATGGAGTAGAAAAAACTTTGAAGGCAAACAGAGTAGGGTTCCAAGCCACTACCAAACCACCAGAAAGGCCATTGGAGCAACAAGCCGCAACTTCCCAGCTGGGAAGAAGATCGCCTAACTTAGAGATCGCCACCGAACTTAAACACATAGTTTCCTGAAGTAACACAATACCTGGACAAATAGCTGCATAAAGTTTGGAGAAGGCCTTTTCCCTAGCAACATTCCCCAACCCCCGAACATTCAATGATAAAATGGACATTAAGAACCAGAGGCATAAGGTATCTTTGTTCTAAGACCCTCATCTGGCAAAGTAATAGAAACCCCAGACATCAAACTACCAGAACCCCGAGGAAGGATTGTATCAACACAATCAGAATCCCAACACCCCTCTTTCTTCTTTTTACCCGTACGAATGGTAACATTTTGAAATCTAACAGCATGAAGTGGAATAGTGTCAGAACCGGCAGGAGGAGATTTAAAAAAAGAAGGAACCGACATAAGGGTTTTTAAAACCCCATCAATTTTTAGTTCACAATTTCCACCAATCCCATAATCGTCAAGAACATATCTGTTAGGTTTCGTAGCCTTATGACTCAAAGAACCGAAAACCTTTGTAGAAGTGGACAAAGGCATAACAGAATCCCGAGTTTCATCACATAAAACATGACACCCAGAATTATCCACACCCACATCAACCCTATCTCCAACAGAGGCTAATTCAGAAGAAAGATTGCAAGCAACAGATGATTTCACCAAATCAACAGACACAAGAAGACTCCCGACAGAAGGCACATGAAGGCCATGTCTCAAAATAACATCCCCAGAAGCAATACGAGCATCTAAATCCTTCTCTGTGACTTCCAACAAAGCAATATCCTCTTTAGAAACTTTTGAATAAACAATATCATGAACGGGAACAAACTTACCAAGTTCAATAGAGGGAGCAGACAGGTCCAGAGTACCTTTCAATGCCAACCCTAACTTCGAAACATTAGGGCATTTTGCAAGAATATGTCCAATTTCCTTGCATGCAAAACAACGAAGAGGGATTCTGAAAATGTCGAGCCTTTGCTTCCAGCATCTACGTCCTTAGACAACCTCAACTTCTGCTGGAAGACTAGCATCCATTTCAATTTCCACCATTACCTTGGCATATCTTCTATCCATGCCAAAAAGGGATTTCCTATCAATACGAATGAAACACCCAACCGAATTTTCCAAGCCGATAATAATCTCCTCAGTCCAAAGTTCTATCAGCAACCCTGGAATCAACATCCAAAGGTGCCAAATTCTCTGTTTCTCCATTAGAGGATTGAAAGCAATATGCCAACGTTTCAGAAAAATAGAGCCTTCTTTGAAAAGCTAACTGCCCTCCAAAACCCTACACATCATGGCAGCATCTGGAAAGACGAAGAGTATCCAACGGTTCAGCAGTAAATTGACCCTTGGAGCCATACAAGAAACCGGCACCCAACTAACCCTAATCCATTCCAGGATCTCTTCCTTCATACCGGAAGTATATTCTAGACGCCCAACTAAAGCACGATCAGCAAGCATAGCAACCCTATCAAGATTGGCGTCTTCAGCAATAACAAACCTGGTAAGAAAGGAGCTAGCTTTGTGAGCTTTTAGCTTGCGATGAACCCTCGCCTTAGCCCCATATAAATTAGGGTTACCATACTCCAATGATTGCAGCACAGACGAAGCCGACGCAACACAGTGATTTTCCAAAGGAGGAATAGAGAATGCCCTTGAAAGTGTTGAGGAGAGGCCATATGGACCCGTAACCGGTTCAGTGGGTGAAACCCACACCTGTCCCTCTCAAAATGTACACGACGGGACACTCAGACACCTGGATCCCACTACCACAGTAGCACAACCAAACAGCTAACCCTAGTTGGAGTGCAAAAAACCACAAAAACACAATAGTAAACCAATGAAGACCACCACCAAATAGACCTAGGGCATAAGCCCAAGAGGGCCCTCCACCATCTAGACACCCAGGTAATGAAAATTCAAAATCTATCGCTCTGAAGAACAATCCCATCCAAGAACTGCAGAAACGCCACAGCTCTCACCCACAAAACCCTAGCTATCTCCATCGCTCCCATCAAACCCCAGAGTCATTTAACCCATGCTTAGTTGACACCACTTTTTGAGGTTATCAAGGTCACATTAACATGGTTTTATTTTTTTCAATATATATATATATATATATAATCATATATTATTTATTAATTTTAAAAAAATAATATTTAATATTAATAATATAATATAAAAAATTAAAAATTGAATATTAATAATATATATAATCATATGTTATTTATTAATTTTTACTTAATTTATTTTAAAAAAATAATATTTAATATTAATAATATAATATAAAAAATTTAAAAATGAATATTAATAATATACAATCATATATTATTAATCATAACCATAACCTAACAACTTGCCACCATAACCAGTTCATGTAGCATCATCCAACCACCTAATATTGTAACCACCATGTAGGACAAACAATCATTCATTTATTACCAACATGTAGGATCATTGATCAATTATGACTTGTCAGAGAGGTAAGATCTAGACCAATGTTCATCATTTAAGTCAAAAGGGTCTCCAATCATAAACCCTCTCCCACTCCACCCCACCCCACCCAGGAATAACATGTCACCCAATCATCTACTACATCTATAACCAATATGTAGGATCAATTATCCACTACACCACACCAGCCAAACTACCTACCACCCATTACCATTTAGAATTAGTGAACCCCTCACCAATGACTACCATAGCCAACATGAGGATCAACTAACAACTATGACCTATCTAACCTCTCACCCCAACCCCCAACTATTGTAACTAACATGTAGGATAAACCAACCAACCACTACCATAACTAGAACATAGCATCAACAATCAATCACAAGATCTCTACAACCTATCATCCCAATACGCATTATTATAACCAAGATGTAGGATCAACTATCAACTATAGCCTCTCTTTAGCCTATCACACCAACCACCCACCATTTTAACTAGTAAGTAGGATCGATGATGACTTGTTCATGCCATGTTAACAAATGTGTAGGATCAATTGTCAGCAATGACATGTTAAGACAATCAACAAGGCCAATATTTATTGAAACATGTTAAAAGGGTCAACAAACACACATCCCATATGATATTATCCTTAATGATCCCTAGTGAAACTCACCCCTCAAACCGCCTCTTGCAAATGAGTATACATATAATATATATTTGAAAACCTAATATATTTAAGTAATGTCATGACTTAAGAAAATATATATATTCGTTTGAAAACATCGTAATCTAGAATGCAATACTTTGCAATATATATATATATATATGAAAACATCATAGTCCAACTTTTTCATGCATTGAAAAATACAACTATACATGGCATATAACACAAATTATCACATGGTAACACAAATTATCGAGAAGGAAAGTATTATGTTTTATAACTCATTAAATAAATGTATAAGGAATACTAGAAATTGAATTAACAAAAGTATAATTATATTAGAACATTAATAATAAACTTGAGGACTACATTTTTATAAATATATTCATTACATTTACAAATATATTAAATTAAAAATATTATTATTATATTTTTTAAAGCTACGACGAAATTATATTAATCATCAACAAGATATGAAATTGTTTCAGAGCGTTTGTGGTCAACCACTAGGGAAACCCGACCATATATAGAACATTAGATTGTCATTTACAATCTTAAGTAAGAAACTAGCATAGTAAAAGCAAAAAATATGATATGTTGTGACCTATATATGCCTATGATCCCTGAGAAATAATGCTAAACTAAGAAACCTTGTCATCATCTAAAACAGTCGTTGTAGGAACCTTCCTCCCACTCGATGGTTGAGGATCAATAGAGTAAACTCTATTCCAATGGTGGCCTTGAATTTGAATTGGAATTGAATTTGAATTTGAAATTGAATCTGAATTTGAAATTGAATTTGGAATTGAATTTGAAATTTAAATTTGAAATTTGAAATTGAAATCGAAATTTGAATTTGAATTTGAATTTGAAATGTGAAATGTGAAATAGAATTTGAAGTTTGAATTGAATTTGAAATTTGAATTTGAATTTGAAATGTGAAATTTGAAATAGAATTTGAAATTTGAATTGAATTTGAAAGGACATTCAATACATTACTCAGAGAGTTTCCAGGAGGTGCACCTGGACAAAACAAGATAGTTGGGTTTCAGGGGACAGCTAATGAAAAGCATCTTTGCAAAATTCGCACCCATAAGAAAAGTGTTCAGATATAAATACTAAATTCCTGGCCTTCGAAGTCTATGGATTAACCATATAACTTATGCTAAATAAAATTAAAATATATATTTAGCAATATTAAAATACTTTTTTTTTCTTTCTTTTTTCACATAAGATTTAAATTTATATAGATATTAAAATAGACTTAGTAATATTAAAATATTATTTTTCTTTCTTTACATGTGGTAGGGTTAATATACACTTCCAATATATACACACCTTATTGAATTTGGAATTATGTGGATTAAAACTTATATTCTATGCTAATCATTTTCTTATTTAGATTTCATACTTATATTTTATGCTAAATGCTATTCGCCATATCATTATAAACTACTCATATTTACATTTTTTTTCTTTGTATATAATAGGGGCTTTAAAACAAGATGTTTTTGGTAACTAATTTTTTAATAATGATATTTGAAAAAAAATGAAATCTAGAAAATGGACTATTAGAAATCTTCATATAAAAAAAAAATTAAATAGAATAACAATATTTTGAATTATTATTTGAAATAACATACAAACTATATATATTTAAAAGTAATTTTTTTCCTTATATATAGTAAAGGTTTTGAAACAAAATGTTTTTACTAAGTAATTTTTAAAAATGACATTTGAGAAAAAATGAAATGTACAAAATGGATTATTCGATATCTTAACTTAAAAAAATTGAATAGAAGAAATGTACTTTTTACTTGAAATATCATTGGATGTTAAGAATTTTGTTTTAATTATATTTAATTTATTTTCTTCAATGTGTATATTGTTTATAAAATTTTACTTTTAAAAAGTAAATATGTAAAAAATTATTTTATAATAACATTTATGCTTTAAGTTTTTTTTTACACTTTTAGGAACACATTTGGATATGTTGAATGCATGTTTCTTTTATAAAATATTAATTTTAAATTAAACTTTGTAAAACAAAAATACTTTTAAAAAATATGGTGTTATTTTTATTTAATCAATAATATTTTAATCATGTTTTGAATGCTTCATGACAACCTTAAGGAAGTAAGATTTATTTGAATGTTTCTCCCTGGATAATTTGTTTGGTGTACAAACTAATTGGAATGGAATTCATGGTCGTTTAGAAAGTTTCCTCTTATGTACTAATGAGTTATCAATATGTTGAATATGTTGGTAGAAAGGTGTTAGCTATATGCTTCAACAATTCACCGTTATATGTTAGTAGACATGACTTATTATAAGAGTTGTACTAAAAGGTACTTTCCCATCACTTATAAAAATCTAATCTATTTATCAATCAAAACATATTACTTTCACTAACTTATTTTAATGGATGCATTCTTCCATATTTTAGGATTTCTATGTGTAATCCACTCTCGGTATACTATAACGTCCACTTGGTTAGAAGCGCATTGCATAGAAGGATTTTAGGAATCTTAATTTTTTATTTTTTTTACACAAACGGATAAGAGGCTTTATATTAGAAGATGGAGTAAAATACATTGAGAGGGAGGCTGATCCCAAAACATTAGAGCTGTCAGGACAGTCTCTGAAATTACCAGCCTTTGTAGTTCAAAAGTGGAATTAAGCCTGTTACAACTGTAACTATAGATGTTGCTACCACTACTATATATATATTAACAAACTGTCCTAATAAAAACTAGCAGAAGAAAAGCATAGGAATAAAACATAAGTCTTGAAATAGTACACATCAGTCCGAGGGCAGTTGCATAAACTAGAATTAATTTTCATGGCGTTTGCGAGCAGCTTTCTCCTTGGTACCATCAGCTGTGCCATTGTTGTCGTTCCCGATGTTCAAGATGACTGAAGGGATGATCCCACTATTTTTCGTCACACAGTCTACTTTGGCCTCAACTATTCACAGGCAACTTCCGAATTTGAGATTTGTATAAACGTAGCTAGATGGGAGATAGATTTCTTCATGTCTACAAGGTCTCCCTTGAGCCAGCGGACTTGTGTTTCCAGGTCTTGTACCTACAGATGAATCTTAGGGGAGGGGCTATCCTACCCCTGTGGGGAGTCCCTGTATCCCAAATCACCAGGACTACCATGATAATGCTGCCGAAAAGAACCTTTACCAATTTCACATGGAGTTGTGTGGAAACCATAGACCGAGAGCTGACCAGATGCGTAGCCGTAGTTGGGGAACAACATAGCACCCCTGTTTCCATGGCCAAGAGTATTGTCAAGGGGCATCCAAACACCACCATTTCCAGGGTCAATTGCGTTATGATGGTTGAGACAGGCTAACTTAGAGCCACCCCCCTGGAAGGATCAACATAGCCAGAATCCTGAAAGATTTATGAGAGATAACGCTTCTTACTGCCAGTGCTAGTCCCCATCGGGGTGCTATGCTCATTTTTCCTGCATTTCCTGTAGTGCAGGGAAATATGACATTGATTGTGGTCCCCCATAGTTCCCCGAAACAAAAGACTTCTGAATTTAGCATTACAGGAGAGGATACAGACTAGAGTAGGGAGCGAGAGGCCGAAAAATGAATGTAAGTGTAGGATGTTACATCCAGCACCACCCTGCATGAAATAGCCCTTCACCACCTTTGGTATCGTCCACCATAAATCCCTGCATGCGAGACAAGTGGTGTCTGCCAGGGGTGGCCGCAAAAAACATCGAGGGGACATCTGATGGGTGCAGGTGTATCTCGCAGATATTTGGGGAGTTAATGAAGCCGTCACTTGGTGAGGAGAGGGGAGGGTAGGGTGTTAGGACATAGGGAAATTTTTAAGGCACCCAAAAATTAGTATGGAGGAGGCCATTAAGAAGGGCATGACCACAATTCAGACTTCCTACGATATTAGCCATGGTAACGGTGCATTTGTTGCAATGCCTAAGGATATGGAAGAAAGTTATAGAGTGAAAATATTTTACTGAATGGAAGAAGTGCTGATGCATCGTGGAGATGGGTTTTCGGTGCAAATTGATTATTTCCCTAGCTTCTCTTATCACTAACATAGAGTCTTCCAAAAACTGTAAGTTCATTGATGTCTTTGTTTCTACCAGTGTCCATCCCCTTTATCAGAGCTAACCATTCAGCTTCGTTATTGGTTCTTTTCCCAATTCCCCAAGCAAAATCTTCCATCTTGTTTCCTTCGGAGTCAAGAAGAACTCCCCCCGCACCTGCCAACTCGGATTAGGAATCTTGATTTTAACAACTAGTTTTTTTAACAACAAATGTTGAGATTTAGTTTCATTTCCAAAATTTAAATTGCAATCTAAAGACTAAACATTTTTTGCTATTTTGAAAGAATAAAAGAACATGCATGTATAAATCGACTATAGGGCTCGTATTTTTTGATTTCTTGGAGCGACGGAGGTATGGATTCCTAGGCATGGCGGAACCCTAGGAACTGGGGCTAAGCACAGGTCGGTCTGCGGCTGTCAGTGACGCGGTTTTATGACTGCATTACACGGTTTGTGGTGTTTACTATTGAACCCCATCCGGTTTGTATGCAAAACCCTGTTTTCTTTTTACCCTTTGGTTTGTGTCGTATTACCTCTTTACCAGGGTTACTGTGGTCTGGTGGTATGCTAGCAAAACTATGGCTACCTATGACGACCATTTAGATTATTCCTATGACCCATCTGATGATGCACCCATATGGACTCAACATCCGGGCGCCGGGTGGCAGGTTGGGGTTTATCCTGGGGAAGGAGTGGTGGAGGTTTCATCTGCTATGGAAAATAGCATTGCTCTTGGTTTCTCATTGTCTGGTTTTCTTGATATTTATCCTGGCTCGGGACCGTTAACTGCGCCCTCACCCAGTATCCCACCTATATCGCCTTTAAAGGATGCGGGGTCTCTTTGGACTTCGGAACAGGTCTGAATTGCTTTGGAGGTCTCGGCGGGCAGGAATAAGGGTTCTATCTCTGCTTCTGACAGTCACCAAGGAACTGTTGGCGGGGTTTATCCTTCTACGGCTCCTCTTCATGTTTTATGTGCTGCGGAGGGTGGGGAAGGCACGAGGTCGGGGCAATTAGAACTTCACAAACATCGAGGTTTTGCCAGTCCCTGTGTGGGCTCCGGCACTAGCTCAGATGAATGGGGAGGACCTTCTTCCGGGGATAATGCACAGCAGGGGAAACGGGGTAAGAACCGTTGGTTGAAACTTAGCAGGACAAAATACAACTATGCCCTGGGGGAAGATATCGAGTGGAATCAATTGGTCAAGATGACCAGTATCACTTTGGTTGGAAAAGCATTAGGCCGATCTTTCTCTCTCCGCACCATTGAAGCCTGGGTGGGGGAGCATTGGGATGGTTTTTTGGGCTATACTCCAGAAGTAGTGGAGCTTACACGCAACTGGTTTGCTTTCAATTTCCATGAGGAGGAACATACCAGATGGTTTTTGAATTCAAATTGGAGTTGGGACCACTGCCCGGTGATGATCAAACCTTGGCATCCGATGTTTGATGCTAGTCGGGAACGACTGGATATTGTTCCACTGTGGGTTCGGCTCCCTGGTTTACCCCTCCATTACTGGTCGGAGCGACATTTCAGGGGGATTGGAAACATGATTGGTTCTTATTTAGATGGGGATTATAGCTTTCTTCATACCTACGAGAGGAAGGTTTCCCGTATCCTGGTCAATTTGAATATCAGAGATGGGCTCGTACCGGATGTTACCCTCAGCTGGGGACCCTATGGTTATGTGCAGAAATTGGACTATGCAATGTTCCTTTTAGATGCCGGCGCTGCCATGCTTATCGTCATCCAGTCGCTGATTGTAAGCTTCATTTTCGATGAAAAATTGATGGTTCGCAAAAAGCCCCAATTGCTGTGGAAGTTACTCCGCCCTTGGATGACCCTGTGGCTGAAAACCCTCCAAATGTTGTTTTGGCCGAGGTTGAGGGACATGTTTCTCCTTGGGACATGGTGGACGCTCGTCCTACCGGTACTGCTCTACCGGTTTCGGGTGCTTTGGTGGCCGGGGCTGATGTCATTCAACAGGAGATGGGAGTGGAGGCGCCACATACTGGGGAAGCGTTAACTGGTACTACTGCTTTGGAGCCCACTCAACTGGCAACTATCACGGAACCTGGGTCATCGTCAGCGGGTATAACTCATTCCATTACACCTTTGTCCTTTCATTTTGTTTTAAAGAATTTGTCTTTTGATAATCCAGACTGGATAGAGGCTTTGAAAACGTTGAATATCTCTTCAGCAATGGAGTTGGAAAATCCCACCTGTTTGGACTCTGTTCTCCCTTCCTGCACATTTACATTGCCATACCCTGGGGTGATGCTGCTTGACCACCCCTCTGAGGTTGATCCTGGGACTACTGAAGCCCTCTCCCCCTCCTCCCCTACCACCTCATCCGACTCAGGATATTTCCTACGTTCCCTTTCGAAAATCACCCCGGGTGGGTTGGGTGTTGGGGTAAACATAACTGGGAAATCTGGTAAGGGCAGAGGCCGAAAATCCCATATCTCGAAGGCACAAACCAAGGCCAAGATGGACCTCATGGACGGAAAGCAAGTGACTATTGATCGGGTGCTTAGAGCGGTGCGAGCCCAGAAGCGGGGTCGTTGATGAAGGTGATGTCTTTTAACTGCAGGGGTCTTGCTGGTCCCCATAAAAGATCAGCTTTTCGCAGAGTGGTATCTCTTGAACACCCGGATATCATTCTGCTTCAGGAAACTATGGGTGTTGGTGACACTATTAAATCTTTACTTGAAGTATGGTTTGGTGTATGGTCTTTTGCCACCTTAGATGCTCGGGGCCGGTCTAATGGTCAAGCTATTGGCTGGAATACCCGTTTTGTGCAGTGTCATAATCTTTGGGAAATGGAAGGGGCTTTGGGGATGAATTGATCATCTCTGGACTTTAGTGATACTTTCACGGTGGTTAATATATACGGACCATATTTGAACCGGGTTCCCTTCTGGGAATCCCTTTTCTCTCACCCATTGTTACAAGAAGGGAACCTTTTACTCGGAGGAGATCTGAATTTCTCACTTGGGCCGGAAAAAGTATGGGGCAGCAGAGCTCGGCTAGACCCTTTGATTGATTTCTTCACAGACCAGTTGGTCATTCAAAATCTGCTTGATATCGAGCCGACACTCCTTAAACCTACATGGAGAAATAACAGAAGTGGAGATTACAGAGTTGAAAAACGTTTGGATCATTTTCTGGTGTCTGATATTTTTGTAGATAGGAACTATCTACTGAGGCAATGGGTTGGCTCGGGGGGCTCTTCTGATCACTTCCCTATTTTTCTAGAGATGCGGGATGGTCCTTTGAAACCAGCTAGGCCTCTAAAGTTTAATAAGATCTGGCTAAATGATGAGACCTTTACTGACCTTATTGGCTCCCTTTGGGTACCTTACAACCCTAGGGTGGGCCTCTCTGCCTCACAACAGTTCTCAGACAATATCAAAAGGATTAAAGGGCCGGTGAAGGCTTGGGCTTATGAAAATGATCATAGAGATGATAGAGAATTAACGACTATTGAACTGGAGCTGCAGTCCATTTATGATTCTGGATCTGGGGGTCTTGGAACATCGGATGAGAAAGTCCATTTGGTTACACTGGAGGGTAGAAGAAATAAGCTTTTATTGGAAAAAGAGGAAACTTGGCGTTTAAAGAGCAGGGCTATATGGCTATCGGCTGGGGATGAGAACACAAAATTTTTCCATGCTTATGCAAAGGGAAGGAAGGTGGCTAATACCATATGGAGTTTGGAAGAAACTTTGGGGAATACCCAGATGTCTTTTGATAGTATGGCTGGGGTTGGGGTAAATCATTTCAAAACACTCTTCAAAGCCCCTAGACAGGCTAACATTTTGGAGGTGGTCAGGATGGCTCAATTTTTTCCTCGGTTTGTAGAAGAGGAAGACAATCACACCCTGATGGCTGTTGTCACTGAAGATGAATTGAAGGGGGTCTTACAGAGTTTCCAAAAATACAAAAGCCCGGGACCGGATGGATGGACAGTGGAATTTATTCTTGCACTCTTTGATCTTATCGGAAACGATCTGTTGCGGATGGTTGATGACACTCGTAGATCGGGGAGAATTCCTGCTGCCATGAACTCCACTTTTATTGCCCTTATTCCAAAAACTGATAACTCCTCCTCTTTAAGTGACTTCAGACCCATCTCTTTGTGCAACTGTGTATATAAGGTGGTGTCAAAGATCATCGCCAGGTGGCTTAAGGGTATTCTGTCCACACATATTTTGGAGGAACAATTTGGGTTTCTGGAAGGACGACAAATTCATGAGGCCATTGGTGTAGCACAGGAGGGCATCCATAGTATGAAAGCTCGGAAAATAAAAGTAGCCATTATCAAGATTGATTTGTCAAAAGCATATGATAAGGTGAGTTGGTTGTATATTCATTTACTCCTCACTCATCTAGGTTTTGATGTGGACTTTATCAGGTGGATTATGAGTTGTATAACTACGGTATCCTTCATGGTTCTCATCAATGGTGCTGCCTCTCCTTTTTTCCGGTCTGAAAGAGGCATTCGACAGGGATGCCCACTATCCCCTTTACTTTTCCTGCTGGTTGCTGAGGGGCTTAGTAGAGCACTGAAAAAAGCTTGCAGGGATGGCACCCTCCATGGTATCCAAGTGGCTCCTGATTTTTTTATCTCACATCTGTTGTTCGTGGATGATATCCTCATCTTCTGCACTGGTTCGACTAGGGACATGGAAACCCTACAGGACATTTTTCAACTTTTCTCTAATGCTACGGGTATGGAGATCAATGAGCAGAAGTCCACTCTTTCGACTCACCTGCTCAGGGAATTTGAGATTGTGGCTATACGTAGGATATTCCCATATACCTTCGTACACCTTGAAGATGGCTTCTGTTACCTTGGGTTTCATTTAAAACCAAATGCCTATACAAAACAGGATTGGCAATGGCTTACTAGAAAAATACACAAGAGGTTGAAGGTTTGGAGTCACGGTTGGTTATCGGGGGAAGGAAGGCTGGTTCTGGTGAAATCGGTATTGGAGGCCATTCCGGTTTATTGGATGTCCCTCTCGTGGATTCCAAAAGGAATGCTGGAGAAAGCTCGCAAATTATGCTTTCGTTTCATATGGAGCGGTAAAGGAGACTATGTATCCCCATGGGTTCGTTGGCAGAAGATTGCCATTCCAAAAGCGTGAGGGGGATGGGGTCTTAAACATATACATCTTTTCGCAAAGGCTTTGGAAACTAAAGGGGTGTGGAGACTGTTAAAATCTGAGAGCCTTTGGACTAAAGTTGTCTTTCAGAAGTATATTGCCCCTGTATCAATTTTGGAATGGGTGCGGACGGTGGATAAGTCACATATTGGTTGCTCTGTTATTTGGAAAGCTGTCATCAATTCTTTCCCGGTGGTAGGAGATCTGCTCGCTTGGAATGTTGGAAATGGACAGGCTCTTCATGTTGGGGAGGATCCGTGGTTTGGAAGCGCTGGTCATCACATCTTATCTGGTAATTTGATCATTTCTCTGCGGGATTTGGGTATAAGATACTTATCTCAATTGGTTGTTCCAGATAGGATACACTCGTGGACTCAGTCATGGGTTGATGTGGAAACATTGGAACTATCTGTACCTGATCGGGTGGAATTGAGGTCTTATTTGGGTGCTCTATCACAATCACAAATACATATCCGGGACAGGGATGACTGCTTGGTATGGGAAGGTGCCCCAACTGGCTTGTACACACCCAAGGAGGGATACATCATCCTGAGTCATTTCTTGAATCCTCGTGAGTTGGTTGGGTGGTGGAAAAAAATCTGGAAGATATACTGTCCATTGAAACATCGTCTTTTTATGTGGAATGTCCTCGAAAACACTATACTCACCTCGAACTTTTTACAGAGGAAGAATAGGGTTGGGCCGGGCTGTTGCATTTTATGCAAAGCCAGTGAGGAAACCTGTTGTCACTTACTCCTCCAATGTCCATGTATGGTGCAAGTTTGGGCGGAATGCTCCAGAATTTATAATTCCTTTTTTGATTCGGTAGGGGTTTCAGTGCTGGAGGCCTGGACTCGGTGGGTTTCGGACCCTATTGGAAAATTTTTCTTGAATCCTCCTTTATTGGTGGCGTGGGGCATCTGGATGGCTCGAAATGTTATGTTATTCAATGATAAACAATGTACTCCGGTGGTTACTGCTGTACAGATATGTGGATACCGAGAGGCTTTCCCACATCACATCAGAGTGGCAAAAGAGAGAGAGGTCCTTGAGCTGGACATTGATGAGTCTATGTCTTGGGTTTTTTATGATGGATCTGCTTTGGTTTTAAACTGCGGAGGTGGGGCTATACTACATCTTTCTTTAAACCACTCATACCACCTTTTTTGGGGACTGGGGGAGGGTGGGAATAATTATGCTGAATTTATGAGTCTAAAACTTCTTCTCATCTTTGCAAAGGAAAAGGGATGTCAACGGATAAACGTGTATGGTGATTCTATGAATGTCACAAATTGGACTAGTGGCACTCAACAATGCAGGGATCTTAGACTCAATAATATACTACAGGACATTCTGCAACTGAAACTTTCCTTTTTACATTTTTCTTGCAGACATGTTTATAGGGAGAACAACAAGGAGGCGGACGAGGCTTCTAAGGTTGGCAGGGACATGGCAGTGGGGTTGTGGAAAGAGAAGGAATACAGAAATGGAACCCTCTATGAGTACTATCATAGACCCTTCATGGATGGAATGTTATTACATGGGCTTGGAACGGTACAGGCCCAAGCATAGGACATGTTTTGGAACTCTAACTGGCTACTTGTTGGCTGTGAGGTTTTTTGGTTTTATTACAAAGCTGAAATGTTATTACTGTGGACACTTTCAAGAGGCTCGGGGAGCCATCAGAAATTTTCTTTCTAGTTTTTTTATCATTGTACCTTTCTACCGTGGGTAGTCTTTTATTGGACTATGAACAGACTGGATGGTTGTACTGAAAAAAAATTATTTTTTGTGAACTGTCTTTTTTGATCCTTTAGTGGACAACTGTATGCTTCTACGCATCTTTGTGAACTATTTTTTGATCCTTAAGTGGACAACTGTATGCTTCTACGCATATTCAGAATGTAATTTCTTCACCACTGCTGAAATGAAATTACGCTTTTTTCCGAGGAAAAAAAAAATCAACTATAGTTGTTGCAAGTACATCTATAGTATTTACATTTATAAGACTTTGGGAAGAATATTATATGTATATGTTTCATGTGTATGTTGTTACATGTCGTTTCCCTTCCAGTCTCAAGAAAGACACGAGACTACCAAACATAAGAAGACTAGACTTTCCTCCAATTGAAAGAGGAGGAGGATAGTCTTTGGATATGAACTGGATATTGGCATGTGTGTGATGGGGGTGAATGAAAGAAATATTATGTACATATTAGCCACAATCTGTCATTTTTGGCACAAGGTGCCATTTTTTCTATGGCACAAGGTACCATTTTTCCATCTTTGGGCATGTTGTTCCATTTTGTATCAAAAGTATATCTGGACCAATTTTGAATATAGATATAGGACTTTGGACATGTGGTTAGGGAAATTTCTTTATCGTTTAGTTTTTTATTGAATGTTTTGTCATTATTCAAGTTTTTGTTTATTTGATGTTTATGATGAATGATGTTGATGATGAATTCGATGGGTATATAGCCAGAACAAAACAAAAAAAACTTAGTTGTTTTTTTTTAAATATTTGAATTTCAATTAGCTCTTCATTACCACTTAACAACTTCATTGTCTCATATTGGTGTGGGATGCAAATTACAATGATAATTGTTAGCATTGATCTGAGTTCCAATTTGGAATTGTGCCATATCAGTGCTCATGTTTTAGTCACATAGTTCCAACTATTACCCAATTATGCAATTCATAAGTTTGATCATGGGAGAGGGGTACCCCTAGTTGTAATATGATGTTCGAAGTACAACAAAATCAATGGGTTCATCAGTTTGAGTAAGTGTTATCATTTTATGGGAAGTTGTAACTCACTTCTTAAATCCATTAGGAGACACATCGTGAATTTATGCTAGGATCATAGAAACCAAACCTAGTACCATAATTGAGTTTTGTAAGCTCTTGTGAGTGTGTATGGGGGTTTTTGTTCTATAAAACATAAAGCTCACTTCTATTCTACAAAAGGGTGATTGATTGTAACACCCCCATTTTGGCCCTTGGGATATATTGGCTTTTAATGTTGGGATATATTGGCTTTTAATGTAAATATTGTATACATGCGATGTATGTTTTCCTAGCGTGGAGCTCAAGGCCAAGGCCTCGCTAGTGGATGCTTAGATTTTATTTAAAAAGTAAAGTATTTGATATTATGGTATCCATGTTCTATTAAGCCATGGAACATTGTAAAATGTTGTAAATATTAAATATTGCAATAAAATACCAAAAACTAGCTATGGAAGCAACTTATAAGAGGGGGCCATGTGTATTCCACTAGGGAGTGGTGAGGGGGTTGTGGGGTTGAACCATATGATGCCAAATGTTATCTTGAGAACCCATTTGACTTTCCTTGCTGACATTTTATTCAGCTATAATGAAGTGGTTGAAGAAATCAGTCCATGGCTTCAATGGAGCATGGGAAACCCAGAAATGCGTATGGAAGGTATGGGATCTGTTTTCTTGACCCACAAGTCACTCTACCTCATGGGAATTCATTCTTTCTCATTCCCATTCCATTGTTGAATATCTAAGCATTAATTTTCATCCATTACACAATGCCGAAAGTGAGAAAAAACAAAAATCGCAACTCTGAATTAAACCACGTTTGGAAGTGCCAAAATGCCCAAAAATTTGTGTGGACAGTGAAATCTAATGGGGGATCCATAGACCTAAGCCTTGGGGCAAATTTGAGAGTGTTATATTACCATAAATCCATAGTAAAACCCTGATTTGATAGCCCGAAAATCAAATTACGGGACAGAGTCATTTGGTCATAGAATTGAGAAAATCCAAGCGTGATTGACAAAGAAGAAGATAGAATAGAGGTTGTGATTGCTTGAAAAACCTAGTGAAGGCTATAATCTCAAGGAATTAGCAGCTGGACCATTCTAGGCCCACCCTGAATAGTACTGGAGGGAAGGGGTGCCTGAGGGGCTGTGTAGCAGAGAAGGGGACCTTCCTTGTGTTGGGTGTGGTAGCTATTGTGGGTGCCAAGGATTCTTGACAAAACCGAGAGGCTTAGTGGTGATTTGAGTAGCTCACATTAACGCTAGGCTTACTGGAGTAATTCCCCCAATCTATAACATTGTTCCAAGTGTAACTCTTGTATTGGATGATAATGAGGTCCAATGAACCTATGACGACCATGAGGAAGTTAGGAAAACCAATAAATGTGGATGGAATAATTATGAGGGTGAATCAGGTGGTTTAGGGATTTGGTAGTGGCCATTAATGAGTAATTTGACTATTTCCAGTGGATAAGCACCCTTGGTCCAACCTTATCCCATAAAACAGGGAAGTGTTGTGTCTGCCTCATTAAATGCGTTAAGTAGGGCGCCTTTGACTCCCTCGAATAAGAAAATGGGAAAACGTGTTTACAAACATGGCTATAATGACAAACCACTAGTCTAATATGTGTACAAACCCCCTAGACTATGCACTATGAATCCAAACCATGGAACAAGTTACATTAAACACTTGGAACCTTATGCAATGATTATTAACCAAGGTCTAGATGGTTATTATGTTCCAACACCCCCCTTTAAGTCAAAATGGTTTTGAGAAAAGAAAATTATTATGAGGGCCCAAGCAACAAAGGCTTATGGTCACCGTTTACATTATTCATCCATGTAGGTGAGGAAAGACTCAAAACCACTTCGGAAAAATCCTCCCTCTAAAATGGACATGAAATACACCAAAATAAACTACTCCAAAACATAGGTAGGTGCGAAATTGTTCATATGTCTAGAGGAACCTTCTTCTTGGCAAGAAGAGGAATGTGCTCAACTAGATCATGTACATGTGCAACTCCAATATGGAAACTCAAACTATTTAGAAAAATTGAGTAACACTGATAGTAGAGCGAAGGCTTCTCTTCAGACTTGGTATTCGAACCAACCAGGGTGCCAAGTCCAAATGAGACTTGAGATGCTTCAGAATAAGTGAATCCAAGCGAATCATAAGGCTCCTAAAGCATCAACATCAAACAAAGAGAGTTGTAATCAGATCCAAGAAGGTGAAACAAGAGTCCCACGTTTTCCAATCTGATGGCTAAGGCTTGTCCATCCTCAAATGAACTTGAATAAATTATGTTAGTCATGGTGTATGAATACATAGGAAGCAAAAGAGTGTGAAGTAATGAGAGATATTCACTTTACTTCCAAAATTCTCCTTGACCACCTTTCAAACCAATACTCTTATATGAAGAAATAACCTCTTCTAGAGAAGGCTTACTATCATCACCAATCAACAACCCATCTTCAACATTCACAATAGAATACATAGAGGAGAAAGAAGTGGAATGGAGAGAAATCTCTTCAACACTATTGATGGAAGTATCTCGTATTTTATCTTCATGAAAAAAAACTTCATGGAAAATAGAGGAAGCCACAGAGGAAGAAAGTTGAGCTGGATCATTTGTTAAATCTCTATCTTCTTCTTCTTCTTCTTCAATTTGAACAACTTCTTGATAAATGCATGAGGCCGAGACCTTTGGAGGGAGAACACATGACGAGGTGTTCATTTTATTTCTCTCCATATAGCTAATAATAATATTATTTCTGCATGCTAAGAGCTTTATCTATATTTCCCCAAATCTCAAATGGATACTCAGCAAAATCAATGAGATAATTCACTCTAGGAGGTATAGCCAAACACATAGTTCCATATCCTTTATCACAATCATTGATCCAATCGCATTTCTCTTCATAGTATTATGGCTCGCTCACAACACCAATGGACACATCAAAGAGACACTTTCTCTTGATATATGCACACATCTTTTCTTTCCACTCTGAATAGTTGAATGGAGAGAGGATAGGAACAAATTTTGAATCCATATTGAAGTTGTTGTAGGCACCTGCAAAACAGACACTTGGAAATCTATTTCAAAAGCAAGACTAGGATCCCCTATGGAGCTTTGATAGAATGCCAAATTCTATATGTGTCACAAATGGATCTAGATTACTAGAGCAAGCTTCACTTAGAATTTACCAAACATTGACAGGAAAATAGAAGAAATGTGAAGAAAATATTAACTAGAACACAAGAGAAAAACACTCATGTGGATTGATATTCCATTGCATTATTGTTCAACAACATGTGTACAATATATAGATGCTCCCAAGAAACAAAATCAAGAGGCTTAGTGATGAGTTGAGTAGCTCACATTAATGCTAGGATTAGTGTCTGGTAATTACCCCAATCTATGACATTGTGCCAAGTGTAACTCCCGTATTGGGCCATAATGAGGTCCAATGAACCTATGAGGACCATGATGAAGTTAGGAAAGACAATCAATGTGGATGGAATCATTTTGAGGGAGAATTAGGTGGTTTAGGGCTTTGGTAGTGGCCATTAATGAGTAATTTGACCATTTCCAATGCATAAGCGGCATTGGTCCAACCTCATCCCATAAAAAATGGAAGTGGTATGCCTGCCTCATTAAATGCATTAATTAGGGTGATTTTGAATCCCTGGAATAAGGAATAGTGGGATGCTCAGGAAACAATTTAGAATGCTTCATTTTAATTTCCAAACTAGTACACTAGTTGGAATGATTCTCACAAGATAAGCTAGCTTTGTAGCTATGGTGTCTCACTCGCTGGATCTTGTTTGTCACCGCCATTACTTCCAGTATGGTTGTCACTATTTTCCTTAATCAAATTCCTAACTCTACTAGACCGTTCATCACTCCAAATCTTCCAATATTCTTGTCCCTATCTAAGCTTCTTGTGTTGGAAAATAGGACATTCTTTCAGGGGAACCTAATCATAATATACTTGTGTCAGTTTTAAATTGTTTGCAGTTACCTAAAAACATGATTAAAGATACAACCCTTTCCTTAGCATCTTTTTTGTACATGCTATCAACTTTTAAAAGGGAATTGTTTTGGTCTTTAACAATATTTCCCAATTGTTGACAAGATTACCCCGATTAGAGTAAGAGAAGATGATTTCATGATAAGCACTTAAACTATGCACAAGAATGATATGGCTTAATGCCTTTTTGTTCCTCTTGAGGTTGTGCTACAGTTCCTTAATTAATGTCCTTGCCTTCACCTTGGGCCTATGACCAATAGGCAAAAGGAGGTCGATTTCCGTTCTTGGAAAAATAATCAGATTAAGCATCAAATTCCAGTTCTCCATCTATACCATTCTAAATTGGCACATCATATCCCAAAGGACATTGATCTGCACGCTCTCTTTGTAGGCACAAATACTTTTATTTTTGACATGCCGCACATAAACTTGTTGCATGCATATCTGTGGAGAACACATCCCATTTAAGTATGAATATAATTTTTTCACATACATAACATGGCTTAGCATTATTATAAATGCATTTTTACCTTTTTATGACTATGGTGCAAGTACTATAAATGATTCATTCCAAAGAAATATGCAAACAAAATAAGACCAACAATGTGTTTTATTGCAAAACTAGCAGCAGAATCCCATGGATTGCGATGTACAATGCACATTAAGATCTATTTAATATTACAAAATATTTGTATGCCTATTAAGGACTTGCACTATTCACCACTAATGAGATATGGGTGCCACAAAAATTAAGTTTCTAGCTTTGGCTCAAACAAATAAGTGTTTATATTTTGGAATCCATCTCAACTCCTCATGTTTCAAATTCGATGGAGGATTGCTAATAAAGACTACGCTCTATAAACTATTTTTGTTTTTATGGTTTATACATATCTACCTTTTGATTTTGCTTATTGAACTTTGTTTCTACTACTACTCATGCACTACAATAACGCCACACCATGTGTGTGAGAGAGTTACGTAGCCTCAGTTCTTAACCTCTTTCACTTCCTCCTTGCTTCTCATATTGGTGAAGCCTATTGGTATGGGGAAAGACATACGTGGTGAGAAAAAGGAATGATCATTTTTTTCATATTTTCTAAATGTTTATTTAAATGGATTATGATTGATTAAGGATGTAACATTCAAGGATGTAATATTCAATGCTACATTGTTGAACAAATAACATGAGACAAACATAATTTTTTCTATGATTGGTTTATGGACATTGTTAATTGTAAACACAACATGGAAGATACAATATAAATGGATAGTTCCACATATGCATGATATACAAACAAATAGCTTATATGGATATCAACTATCACAAATGGAGTTGATAAGGATACACATTGATACATGCATTGTCTGTGATATGATTCTAGGATGTAAATAATATGGCAACTTAAACAATGTGGCATTTTCTAAGTAATAGGAGTGAAAATGTGAACAAAAATGAACCAAATTAATTAATGAAACATATTCAAAGTACATTAGACCATAACAATGTCAATATTCATGTAAAAAGATCAGTATACATTGTATTATGAGCTAGTGTGAAAAATGAAAGGCATTTTGAGTGTGATGGACTTTTGAAGAGAATAATTCAATAATATGCATTATCCCTCAGATGCGATAGAAAAGCTTAGACACTAAGAAAACTATCTTAAGATGGTGACTTGGTTTCTTTAGCAGGACTTTTCACACTCACATTATTCAAATTGTAAAGGATGAGGGGGAATCCAATACAATACATATGCTTCTTGCATAGCTTTAAATGGATTCATTGGAACAATGTCCATTTGTTGCGATTCTTCTTCTTTAAGCTAATCTTCTGGTCAAAATTCCTCTATCTTATGTTTTAATTCCTTAGCCTAGTGTTTAAGTCGGTAAGAACTATTTCCTTGATCTAAGAATTTTCATATGATAACTAACATAATTCTATTTTATATGTAGAACCTCGCAAAATGAGCATGTATTGTGAAGAAGTTATGGAGACATTGGTTGAAGGCCTAAAAGCTATATAGATTCTTATTTCTTAGATTAATTCAACAAAAAATATAGTTTCTCTTTCAGGTTGATTCTCTTTATCTATAAATCCTCTTACTGCGGCATGGTTAATAAGAACTATAGGTTTCACTCATGTTCGTACCATCAGTCTCAATATTTACTCTAGTGCGATGGAGAAGGAGAGAGATACATTACTAAAAAATTGTTGTCATGAATGTCTTTATTTTGGTTGATCTATTTGAATGCTACTGCTCTCATCTAATTGTTCTATTGATTTTGGTTTATTGGTAGAAGTACTTGGACTGGAAAAATGAAAACAAGGTAGAGTAAACCTAAGGTTTCGTCACCCTCCATCAGATGAGTCACTTAATAGGTCGTAATGTATTTAAATCTAAGTAAGTCTCAAGGGAAGAAAATATGCCAATGGAGGGTTGATGTCAGATTGAGACCTTAGGTGAAAAGTAACAGGGTTTCTAAGGATATTTCTATGGTGTTTTTTTGGGGGGGGATAAAATTCCCCTCCATTGCTACAGAGAGGGTGGGAGGGTTAGAGACAACCCAATCAGAATTGATTTTCCCTAGGTATATGTTCTTGTATATAACCTTGGTGTAAACATTGAGGCAATAAGATGTCATAGAAGTATGAGGGGATTTGAAAGAGAACAATTATCGCAACTTCACTTGCCACGCTAATAATAAAAGTCTATTTGTCCTTGAGTTGCGAGAACTCATGAGCATTGTTAGCTTAGCCAGATGATTCTATCTATCCAAAAACCCTACCAGCTTGAGCAAATAGAGCATAAGGATCTTTCCATTAAATAAATGAAACCAACTACCATGAATAAGGAGCATTTTGTATCAGTTTCCAGGTATAACCATAATCTCTTTCAAATCATGTACTAATTCTATTGTTGAAGAAATAAAATTGACAAATGATAAAGATTACTTGTTTATTTCTAGTGATCTTATCGTTGGTTTGTTACGTTTTCTACACGACACATTTATGCTTAATAATAAACGAAGATGAGTACATAATAAAATAGCATAATAAGCCATAATTCATCAACTTACCTGTGCAAAATAACATCAACTGGTGAACAAAAATCAAGAGCTAGGTTCTACCCACATATAGACATTGATATGGCATAAAGGAACGTGCCCTATATCCAGATATCTCAAAGAAGTGATGATACCATATGAAGCCCCTTACAAATATTCTGATGTGAATACAAATAGAAACCCTAAGGGAGGTCAAGTCTCTCTCACACAAGCATGCCAATGCAACAATTTACAATTAAGGGAGGTGAATACAAATAGAAACCCTAAGGGCATGCCAATGCAACAATTTAAAATTAATGGATCCCAAATCTAGCTCGCTCCCATCCAACCCCACTTGCATCTCATGCCACCCTACACTCCATTAAAAAAAAAATCATTTTGATAACTAAAGGTATATTTAAATGTGTGTTGTATTTTATTTTAATTTTAATTTTTTAAATTATTGTCAATGATCATATTCATCTAATCAAAGACTTTGCTCCAATAAAAATTCATTATGTATAATATATTTTATTAAATAATCACAGTTAAATAAATGATTTCATTCAACATTTTAAATTTCAAATATATTAATGTGATTGTACAAATTAATTGAAATTTAGGGTGGAACATATAGTATCTATGTGGTAGGCAAGGACTAAAAAACTTATGTTGCAAGAAATTACTGTATATTCTATGGATAACAAAGTTAGATCATATAATTGTAAACGGGATTAGGGTAAAGAATACCCCCTTTCTATTTTAGCTTGATCATTTTAATTGTAAAGGGGATTAGGGAATAGAGAAATGCCACTTTTTTCATTTAAAAATGAGAATAGGGAACATAGGATAAGTAAAAGGGAGCTCGAGGGAAGATACTTTTGGAAGGGTAAGGTAAAGGGGTTTGGGATTAAAAGGTGTTTTATTATTTTTTATGTAAATGAAAATGGGAAGCAGTGAGGACTTTAGAGAGAAAAGGATTTAAAAGATAGGATAGGGGAAATAAGTAAAACGGGGAAGCACTCATATTTTTTTATAAAATAGGGGATATTGGTTCTTTTTGTTAGAAGACTTATGGGGAGGAGGGAATATTTTTTAACTTTCAAAGCATAGATGTAATGAGAATATTGATGGATGGATGCATTGTGTGAATTAATGGAGGATGAAAAAATGACAAAATTTAATTGTCATGATGCAAAACTTTGACTTGCCGAAATTTCAATTAAGTACCGAGAGTGTCAAATGGTGGCAATTTTCATCAAACTAAAAAATGGACATGACTTGTGTGATGATTTGAAGACAGTGACACTCACTTCGCGACATGACAACTTGATTGACAATATATGAGCAAATACTGAACTTGAACTAACCATAGCACGAATATATAAGAGATGCAAACTGGTAAGTATATTGAAGGGTTCAAACAGGAGGAAAATGACGAAACCCGATATGCAAACAACACTCACCTCAAAATGGATAGTGTGGTGAGATCATAACCATCTACATGAAAAAATTTGAGAGGTGCATATGAGTCGCTATGCTCCGACATTTCAGAATCATATCAATTTTTAGTGTAAACACTAGCTAGAATGGTTCAACGAGATCTAGAGACCTCTGAATCCATCTGTAGTGTTAAAATTTAGTAAATTGTAGAAATTCATTGTTGAAATTGCATTTTTTCATTTCCGAGTGACACATAAGGTCTTTGAATCGACTATCTACAATGTTACAATTTACTAAATTTTTACACTGCATATGCATTCATATAACCTCAATGAATGTCGTGAAAGAAGAATATGCTACTTAGAGGCATAGGGAGTTTCTCATGAATCTGTCTATAGTGTTACAATTTACAAAATTTTAGCACTATAGATGGATTCAGAGACCCCCGAAAGGGGGTCTCTGAATCCATCTATAGTGTTAACAATTAGTAAATCATAACAATTCATTGTCAAAATTGCAATTTTCCATTGCCGAGTGACGCAATTAGCATCCCTCGAGTCTCTAAATCCATCTACAATGTTACAATTTACTATGTTTTAACACTACAGATGGAATCAGAGACCTCCTTTAAGGGCGGATCTCTCATTCCACCTGTAGTGTTAAAACATAGTAAATTGTACAAATTCTTTGTCAAAATTGTAATTTTCTATTGTCGGGGTGACATAGCTAAAAATGACTAACATAAGAGATTAATTCACATTCTTATTCATTGTTTGTTAGTCATATCTGTATTCTTGTGTTTAAATTAGTCATTTATGTTAGTCATTTTTATTTTAGTCACTTGTTATCTAGTCGTATATTTTATCCCGTGACTAAATTTGTCATTTATCTTAGTTGGTTTTAGTTGGTTCACTTTAAATATCTCCATTTTGGTCACTTATCCCTTGAAAAAACTATGGTGACTAACATTTTTAGTCGCCTAGTCACTAATTTGTCATTGTGTACTAGTGATACCTTTTTAACCTAATTTGGAGACTGTTTTGGTAGCCGACATTCCAACGAGGGTATCTATGTAGTTTTGGCCTCGCTAAAATTGGAGCTCGCATGCTCCAGATATAACTATTTTTCTCAAAACACTTGTTTTGTAAAATGATTTTTTAGAGTAATCTTTTTGTCATATTTTCATCAAAGGCATGTTTAGAACATTAGGGTAGCATCATTCAATGTCATAGGAGAGTCATGCTAGACTATTTTTGCATTGTATTAGCAATGTAGTTGAGTGTGTTAGCATCATGGTAGCATCAAAATTAAAACCTTTGTGCCATCCTAGAATCAAACTAGCTTCTTAAATTAGGAATAATTATGTCTTGTTGCATCACATGTGCCATATTCAATTAAAGTGTCAGATTTAAATTATATTATCCTCACAATTATGTCATTCTTGCATCAATTGTGTCATAATTACTATTAATTATTACTATTATTATTAATTTAATCATCATCATCATCATTATTATCCTTTGGAAGTGAGTTACTCATATATTAAAATTGTCCAGAAATGGTTACTTATGTTGTAGAGACTACAACATGCTTCCTATGCATTTGTCTAAGATTAACAAAGGTTATCATAAGACCATGAGTTTCAAAAATAGACAAAATGCGAAAACACTATCGCAGGTAGCCACCGCGAGGACAAAACTCAGTGAACCTATGACAAAACACCTACATTCATGGAAAATTAAGTCATACCTCTAATTTCACTAGGCATTGATCCAAAGTCCTTTTTTTGAAATATCATGGAGTGGAGACTATGTGGAGACTAGGGTTTTGGATAGGTGTAACAAACCCTCATCACCATCAAACCTTCACCACTTGTAGACATTATTTTCCCATCTTCCCGATTTCTATCACATCATGCATGAGGGGCTTGCATATAGATGTTATGCGTGGGGGATAGTTGCCACCTATATGATATAGCATGGTTATGTTGATGCCAGGGGTATGATATGATCATTTACACTCCATATGGAGAATATTATTATTATTATTATGATTATGATTATTATTATTATTTTTGAACATTAAGGTTCACTCGATATGACATTTGTTGATGCTTTACGTAATTGTCAATCTCTTTGCATCCAGGTGTGCATGTATATAGAACAATCTTCTTATAAAATGAGTCGAGGTTGCGAAAGTCGCCCTATCCTAAAATGAACAATCCTATCCTAAAAGCTTCGGAACAATCCTATCCAGAGGGGACTGTACGTGTGGCTGTGTAGCAAAGCAAAGCACGACACGAGTACGAATGTTTTGATGCTTTCAGTACTGTTCTCTGGATGGATAGAGGGGGAGGGGAATTTGGCATCGCGGCAGTCTACGGTAAACTTGGCGGCCGACATCACACTCAGCCATAGAAATATCCAGTCATTATAAATAAAAGCTTGATTGTTTGAGGAGCACAAGTGGAGTTCTTCATAGCTATATAGCTACATTTACCAGGTAATGCATTTTCTAGCGTTCCTTGGTTGCAATTTCTGAATATCGTGGTTTTTTTGTCTTCTGTGGTTTAAAATAATGTTAGATATCTTGGCTCTTGGATCTTGGTCAGTTTGAACTACCATGGCGCAGCTTATAAAACAAGTTACTGAAGTTGAAGTGGCTGAAGCTCTTCCTCCAGCTCAGTACGCTAAACTTACAGGTGCCCCTGCCAAGGTATGTATATTAAGTTCTTTTGGTTGGATTTTAAATTCGCGTTATTTTGGTTGGAAGAGAAGCGATTAAAAACAGTCGCTTCTGTTTCAAAACAGGGTACCGAACAAATTTATGTGGGGAATCAAGAACAACCTTGGGATGATGGGGTGCATGAAGATGTCCTAAAAATTATCACTCGCTAATTTCAATTCAATTCCACTACCTTGAGATCGATGGCACTGAGGTCATATGCCCTCCACATGGAGGACCCGGCGGCGTCAAAAAAGAGGTAAACAGATGGAATGCCCGCGTAAAGAATAGGTAAAAGGATTGTAAAACATACCAGCTAGAAGTAATAATGATATTGCATTTCATTGGCATCAACTTGCAGTTCGTGCTCGATAAAGGTGAAGACGTCACCAAGGTCTATGCAACTTACGATCTACGGGTACATTCATTTGGGCTTTGACCTTTTATACCAATCGAAGGACATTCAATACGTTCCTGGGAGAGGTGCAAGGAGGTGCACCTGGAAAAAACAAGATAGTTGGGTTTTAGGGTACAGCTAATGGAAAGCGTCTTTGCAAATTTTGCGCCCATACTAAGAAAAGTGTTGAGATATAAACACTAAATTCCTGGGCTTCCAAGTTTATGGATTAAACCATATAACTTATGCTAAATAAAATTAAAATATATATTTAGCAATATTTAGATTTTTTTTTTTTTTACATGAGATTTAGATTTATATTCATATTAAAATAAACTTAGTAATATTAAAAGATTATTTTTCTTTCTTTGCATGTGGTAGGGTTAATATACACTTCCAATATATACATACCTTACTGAATTTAGAAGTTTATGGATTAGACGTTATATTATATGCTAAACTTTTTTTTATTTAGATTTCATACTTATATTTTATGTTAAATGATATTCACTATATCAATATAAACTATCTATTAAGGAAATCTAGAAAATGGATTATCAAATATATCTTAATTTTAAATTTAAAAAAAAACTGAATAGAAGAAAGGTAGTTTCGACTATTACTTGAAATAACATCCAAATTAGTTATATTTAAATAATTTATTTTCTTTACACAAAGTAAGGGTTTCGAAACAAGATATTTTTGTTAACTAATTTTTAAAAATGACATTTGAAAAAAATTGAAATGTACAAAATGGACTATTAGATATCTTAACTTAAACAAATTGAATAGAAGAAAGCTACTTTCGACTAATACTTTGACTATTACTTGAAATATCATCATATCATTGGATGCTAGAATTTTTGCTTTAATTATATTTAATTTTATGCTCTTTAATGTGTATATTGTTTATAAAGTTTTACTTTTTAAAAAGTAAACATATAAAAAATTCTGATATGTTGAATGTGTGTAGAAAGTTTCCGCTTATGTATTAATGAGTTATCAATATGTTGAATATGTTGGTGGAAATGTGTTGGTTATATGCTTCAACAATTCATTGTTATATACTATTAGACATGTTTTATTATAAGAGCTATACTAAAAGGGACTTTCCCATCACTTGTAAAAATCCAATCTATTTATCAATCAAAACATATTAATGGTTGAATTCCTCCACATTTTAATATTTATATGTGAAATCCACTCTAGGTATACTATAGCGTCCACTTGGTTAGAAGGGCATTGCATAGAGGGGTTTTAAGAATCTTAATTTTAACAACTAGTTTTTTCAACAACAAAAAAAGTTAAGATTTAGTTGCCTATCCAAAATGTAAATTGCAATCTAAAGACTAAACTTTTTAGCTATTTTGAAAGAATAAAAGAACATGCATGTATAAATCAACTATAGTTGTTGCAACTACATCCACCTCATCCCCCATTGTTTCCTTGGAAAATAGCTAGGAGGTCAATCTTTGTCATTTCCGCAAATATTCATGGTGAGATCATTAGTTGATGAAATTCTTATCCAACATGAATGAAATTGATTTTGGGCATTTTTAATTTTTCATTAATTCATTCTTGTCGTTGAAGGGATGAATTGCAAAGAGGCTTGGGTTATGGAGGAGAGAAATACCTTCATGACTTGCAATCTCATATTTGGTGATTTTTTATTATAATATACTGAATTATGATTTTATTTTGTAAGTGTGTTAAGTGATAAGACTTTGGGAAGAATATTATATGTACGTGTTTCATGTTTATGTTGTTGCATGTTGTTTCCCTTCAAGTCTCTAGAAAGACACACGACTACCAAACACAAGAAGGCTATAGTTTCCTCCAATTCAAAGAGGAGGAGGATAGTTTTTGGATACAAATTGGGTATTGGTGTGTGTGATGGGGGTGAATGAAAGAAAGATTATGTACATATTAGCCACAATCTATCATTTTGGACATAAGGTGCCTTTTTTCGTGTGGCACAAGGTACCATTTCTTCATCTTTGGGCATGATGTGCCATTTTGTATGAAAAGTATATTTGGACCAATTTTGAATATAGATGGACATGACATTCCACATGTGGTTATGGAAAGTACTTTATCCTTTAGTTTTTTATTGAATGTTTTGTTATTATTCAAGTTTTTTTAAATTGATTTTTATGATGAATGATGTTGATGATCAATTTGATGGGTATATAGCCACGTCAAAAATAAATAAAAAATCAGTTGTTTAAATTGTAAAATATTTGAATTTAAATGATGTCTTCGTTACCACTTAACAACTTCATTATCTTATATTGGTGTGGGTTGCACATTACAATGATCAATGTTAGCATGGATCTGAGTGCCAATTTGGAATTGTGCCTTATAATTGCTCATATTTTAGTTACATAGTTCCAACTATAACCCAATTATGTAGTTCATAAGTTTGATCATGGGAGAGGGGTGCTCCTAGCTATAATATGATGCTAGGAGTACAACAAAATCAATCGTTCATCAGTTTGAGTAAGTGTTATCATTTTTTGGAAAGTTGCAACTCACTTCTTCAATCCATTCATTAGACACATGGTGAATTTGTGCTAAGAGCATAGAAACCAAACCTAGTAGCATAATTGAGTTTTGTAAGCTCTTGTGAGTCTGTATGGGGGTTTGTGTTCTATAAAACATAAATCTCACTTCTATTCTACAAAAGGTTGACTGATGTTGGGGTATATATTGTTGAAAGAAATTCAGTGAAACCCATCACCACACTTTGACTTAAGGGACATATTTAGATATAAAAATATTACTGCAATAGTGAATAAATATATGCTAACTTCAATTCAATTTCAAGATAGTTTAAAAGGAAATTGTTTAGATGACTGTATTGTGATCGATTGGGCTACACATGGTGATAGAAAAGAAGAAGAAAAAATAGCAGCAAGTCACATCTACAATGTGTTGCATGTGAGAACAAACATAGAAGTCATGCTATTGACTTCAAAGTGGTTTTCCTACCATCTGCATGTATTACATCTTTGTAATGTCCCTCAAAATACACGCTAATTTTTTTTTTCTTAAAGGTCTCAACAATGACGTAAATCAATCACTTGAAGTGATGATCTGATTTCGATAGGGTCTACCTTGATCATGCATAGATTTATGAGCTTGGATTGATTAGCTTTGCTAATATCCTGGTTTTCTTTCTATTTGAACAATCTATACAAACCTTATATAATTAGACTATCTATTTATATTTCTTTTCAAGAATTAACTTTCCTTGACAACCTCATTTTTCCATTTTAAATCTAATTACATAAATATTAGAATTTCTCGTAACTTTTAATATATATATATATATATATATTTCAATATCAATCTACACATCCACACACATACACATGCTTATGTATATAATATAAACATAATAAAGATAATCATATCAATAAAGTAAATCATATATAACCAACCTTATGCCTAACGAAAAATTCTTCTATATAGATATTTACATAAGGCTTGTCAGAGGAGTTTATTCATAAAATGCCAAAGACTTGTATAATCAAATAAATGAATTCCCTACACAAGCTAAGAAACACTTTCATGACAAAGGGTTTTTTCATTGACACATGTTGGGACAGCCAATATTTATAGGAAAATATATATTTAAAAATTGTATAGAGTACATCTATTCCTATACTTACTCTCTAAAAATATTTTAGTCAAAACTAATTACTAACTATGAAAATATTAGGGTCAACATGAAAACAAAATTTTCAAAAAATAGGCAAAATTGTTAACTTCATGTTATATATATATATCCATTTTTCTTTACCCCATCTATGCTAAGAGGAAATATACTAAAACAATATTATCACTATTCTTCTTTGTAAAGATTTAAACAATAAAATCCTTATTTCAACCACATATTTATTAATCTAGACCACATCCTATTTCTTAAATGCATATACCCACTCTTTATAATCCAACATATATACATAATTCTATATATGTGTTATTTTAAACTATTAATCTAAAGTATTAACCCTACTATGAGCATAAATAAAACAATCTATATTATAGGATTATTTATAGATAATTTAAAATAAATGACTTTTACTTGTCGTTGGATATAACAATATACCCACTACAACAATATATATATATATGTTGGATTACATGTGAATGCCCTTAATTAAGATGTAATAAGAACCTAACCAAGAAATAAAAGTGTAAAAGGATTGATTATATATGTTGCTATATAATAGCAATCGGATTTTATACCTATATGTAAAATGGTTTATTATAAAAATAGTTTATCATAGTTCAACTAAACTAATTACATATATATCCTTTTATGATGTTTAAATAATGAGTATCATGGTTTACACTTTTATATATATATATAATTAAAAAATAAACTTACAAACAATTATTATATATGAACCTTCTTCTTATTACATCTTAATTAAAGGTATTCACATGTAATCCTATATATATATATAAAACCAATCCTACTGAATTTAAACCAAATCTAGTTACAAATATGTTTTTGACCTATTTATAGTTCGATCCAAATTTTGATTTAAATACATTATAGTATACGAATATATTAAATATATATATAATAATTGTTTGTAACCTTACATTTTTTATTATTATATGGTTTAAACCATTATACTGATTATTTAAACATCATAAAAGGGATATACATGTAACTAGTTTAGTTGACCTATAATAAACTATTTTTATAATAAAGCATTTTACTATTAGCATAAAATCCAATTACTATTATATATATACATATGTAATCAATCCTTTTACAGTTTTATTTCATTTTACTATAAACATAAAATCGGATTGCTATTATATATATACATATATAACCAATCCTTTTACACTTTTATTTCTTATTTCGAATCATAAATACTAAATGTGTACTTGTAGCCCTCACATATATAAGGATGTAAATTTATTTGTAAATTCCAATCAATATATAAATATATACACGGTCATTTAAATGAACCACACTCCATGATATTTCGACCTATTTATCTTACTGATTGGTTGTAAAACTAACAGAACATTTACGGTTAAAATAAAACACACGTATATATACACCACTCACCATGCCCATACTATCGTCTTTGAAAATGAGTGACAGTCAACATAATTTTATACGGTAATTACGGGAAAGAAAATAAATGGTAAGTAAAGCCGCTGAATGTCGAATTACTTGCAGATAGAAAAACAGAAAACAGATGGCGATCTTTTACTGCGATCTAAGTTCGGCTAAAGGAAGAGTTGTCGGGTAGGGAAACGTTGTCATGCAGGATAGTTGGCACAGGATCGGCACACGCTGAGTATAATCAATATTGACTCTATAATTGGTTGACAGGTAGAGGAAAACATTGATCTATACGTTAGTATAACCAACAATGACCAGATCGATCCTCTCCAAGGACATAAGATTCAGTCAAATGACTTCCACATAATTATTTTTAACTTAGGGAAGGGTTCCGCTTTCCAGAATGAAGAAAGAGATGTAGTTGGGCATGCGCCCATCATGAAAGTGATTGAGAGAGTTTTGGGTGATGGCTATATGCAGAGGTCGGAAATCAAACATAAAGAAAAGAAAACGTTGGATCTTCACATAGGCAGAATCGATCTCAACAGAAGACAGTTAATCGAATAAACTTCTAACCGAAATATTTTATCACTTAATAGTTAACTTACGGTCAGTATAAAACTTTGAAGGGAATATATATACAGATTTTAGTTTTGTTTAAGATGGCTCATTTATATAATTTCCCGTGCGTATTACATATAATTAGACATTGGCATATATAAATAGTCTTATAAAATTTAGTATGCTTATTTTTAATATTGACAAGGATTCGATTATCAATTATTATTTTAACTATATTTATCATCTAATAGAAATCACTTTTATTTCTCTTTTCTCACTCTTGAATGAACTTTATGTAAAAACTACATGAATTTGATCTCTATATTAAGAGAGGATAGGAACTATTTAAATTCAATACAAACATCAAATAAATTTGTCATTATCTATGAATTTGAACTCTATTACCAATATGAAACCCACATAGTACTTCCCACTCAAGACTCATTAATTATATCTTTAATCGAAGCACACCTATACTATGATAAAAGATGAAGATAAATCCGAACAAGAACTAACAATTTAATCTAAATTAATTTATTAGTCATGCATAAAAAAAAATTCTTACTTGAAAACAAAGGGTAAAATCCACTTATCTTAGCATATAGAATGAGGCAACCAAAAACTTGATCTTTCTTTCTGTGGCATAGGTTTTTCCCCCGAGGTGGGCATGAATCCACTAGGGTAGGAGAATAATATTTCATCTCTTCAATTCAACCATATTCATCCTTTCTTTCATGCTTTGCCTTTCAAGATGCCCTTTACGAACACAATACTGCCCCTTCTATAGTCGAAATTATGTTTGGGCTACCAGTATAAGTTGTTGTTTGAACTTAACTTATTCACTTAGCTAATTTTTAACTGATTGACTTACTTATTAAATCTTTAATTAACTATTTAACTTATCTTTAACTTAGCTAACTTTAAGTTAGTTTAGCTAATCTTAAGTGGTTGCCTTACATAGTCAATAATTATTTAATTAGTTAACTTATCTTTAACTTAGCTAACCTTAACTTAGTTAGATAATATTAACTAATTGACTTACATAGTCAATCTTTACTTAATTAGTTAAGTGATCTTTAACTTATCTAAATTTAACTTAGTTAGTTCTACCTTAACTAGGTAGCCTATCTTATCTAACTTTAATTACTTAATTTTAACTTGGCTAATTAACTCAAGATCTTTATTCGATTATTTTTAATCAACTATCTTTGAGATAATAAGTCTCAACTTAACTCATTGACTTCTAGTATATTTTCATATAGTTATCTATGTATTAGTTTTTGGTTCACCATGCATAGTTATGCATTAGTTACTAGTTATCCATGCATACTTATGCATTAAGTATGCTAGTAAATAATTTATTCTTTTGTAAATAAGCTTTTATAGCTTTTTAGTACTTTAAATCTTTTACTTTTAATCAAGGACAATCAATCCTTCTTTAATCTTACTTAATTTATTTAACTTATTTGCAATACTATTTTAAATCGTTATTTATAAATACCAATATATTTTCTTGGTATATAGTAAATCATTTTCATATTTTATTCCTAATTTATAATTAGGAAAATATTAATCCTTTTCGACCTAGTAAATTTTAACAAATTTTTTTTTTGAGGCCAAGATATCAATCTTGTTTAGGTTAACTCATTAATTTCACTAAATGGTACTTAATGTATATTAGCCTCATGTTAATAGTTAGGTCATAGAAACTTATTACTACATTGCTGCGACTAGAAGTTTCTTCGACGTCCTTATCTAGGACTAATTATTGACATACTTTTAAACTTTAGTGTTTGCTTCATGAACATCACAGTTTACTTCAAGTGCTCACAACATTAGGATGACCATTGTCATCAAAAATCATGGCTATCAAGCCATTCAGCCTCTCCCCCTAGTGGATTCCATGCCCCATCCGTTTCATTGCATCAAGCCTTCAGTCTCCTAAGTCTACAAATTCACTTAATACTTAGGAAAACATAATCATACTTACAAATTTTTACCTGCGGAACTCCTACCATGAGCTCCTTGATGTTGTCAGGTACAAAGTTGTACCTTTTGTTGTAGAAACCCTGAGGGAGAAAGAGGGATATTACGATCTTGTACATCCAAGTAGTCTTGAAATTTGAATCCTTCAATGATGGTCAAATCATCTTCTTCCCCTCATAGAAAGGAATTAAAATTTTCCCCATGTAAAGGAAATTTAATTTTGCAATTAACTCATTTTGTCTCAAGGGACACACATTTTTTAACTTTGATATTGAAGGTCTATTCAAATTTTAACCCACAATAAATTAATTTTTCTTTTTGAATGATGGGAAATACTACTTTATAAATCCATATTTCATTCCAATTGAAAACAAATCACAAATCACGAATCATGATTCACAATCCCTTTGTAATTTCATTATCGCACTTGAAGCTAATATGGGCATGATATCTATTATGGTTCATTTTGTTCTCATTTAGTGATGGTTCATCAATGGTGGTATATGGACATGCATGCCAAATGAATTCACCTGCTTATAAGAGTATTCCAATCCCCCCCAAAAAAAAATCCACCTCACCTTAGATATTTAATTCATGCCCCTACCACTATGATATCATCCCTTAACATGTAGTAGTTTTCAACATAACACATTTGTGGAAACTTCCCATTGAGAGCCTACCCTACACTAGTATTCCCTGTTGCATCCCCAATTGTTGCATCCATTGTAGAACTGCATCTAAAGTTGCACATATAATTGGTGCAACTACATCCACCTCATTCCCCCATTGTTTCCTTCGAAAATTTGTTTAGCCAAGTGATTGACCTCCGATCCAAGAAGGGCAATCTTTTCCATTTCCTCAAATGTTCATGGTGTTATCATTAGTTGATGAAATTCTTATCCAACATGAATGAAATTCATTTTGGGCATTTTTATTTTTTCATTAATTGATTCTTGTAATTGTAGAAGGGAGGAATTGCATATAGGCTTGGTTTATGCATAAGAGAAACACCCTCATGACTTTCAGACTCATATATGTTGATTTTTTTTAATATATTGAATGATAATTTTATTTTGTAAGTCTGTTAAGTGATAGGAATTTGGGAAAATATTATATGTATATGTTTCATGTTTATGTTGTTATATGTTGTTTCCCTTCCAACCTCTAGAAAGACACACCACTCCCAAACACAAGAAGGCTTGATTTTCCTCTAGTTCAAAGAGGAGGAAGATGGTCTTTGAATATGTATTGCGTAGTGGTGATCGTCGTGGGGGTCAATGAAAGACACATTATGTACATCTTAGCCACAATTTTTCATTTTGGGCATGAGTTTCCTTTTTATTCTACAACAAAAGATACCATTTTGAAATGCATACATTGCACATGACAATAGTGAAATGATACGCTTAAATATACACTTCTTTTATAGTCTCATTAGACAAGTGAAATCGATTGAATATTGGTAAGGATATCTGGTCAATTTGTCAAGATTGTACAAAGAAGGGAGGATATAGAACAACAATTTCACAATCCAATGGTTGTATGAACTATTCCAAAGTAGTATATACATTTTCATGCAAGAGGGGTGTGCAAAAATCTCTCTCTCAAAATCTCAAAGCACAAACAAGAGGGTTTTGATGCAAAGATATGCAACTATGATGCAATATCTTGTATTTCAAACTTGCACAAATGATTATAAACTTTAATAAATTTGATTATATCAGATTGTACAATCTCTAGGACTAATGACAACAATGCAAATAGGTTACAATGATAAGAAGTAACAAAAACAACTCCTTCTCTTCCAAGTGCAAGCTTCAATTTGCAATCTACAACTTGTAACCTTCAAGCTACAAACTATTCTAGTCTTCAAAAATGGATTCTTGTCTTCATATGCTATTGAAATACCTTCAAACCTGCAAAAACAATGGATTCCATAATTTTTATGAAGAAAATGCCATGCCCCCTTAATCACCAACCCCCAAAAACAAAATTCTCTATTTTTTTCACCACCTAAAATATTGTCACTACGTTGTTTTTGGCAATCTTTTTGAAAATATGGTTTTTGTTTACTCCTTTGAAAAGGATACTCCAACAATTAAAAAAATAATTAAATAATTCTAAAAATATTATTTTTTCTTCCTTTGAAAAGGATACACCATGTAACTAAAAACACTACTCTAACAATTTGAAAAAGCATTAAATCCTTCAAAAAATATGATTTTTTTCCTGCTTTGAAAAGGTTATGCAATGTAACTGAAAACATTGCTCCACAATTACAAAAAGAATTAAATGATCCATGATGCATTTCAATTACTCCAAAACAATTCCATGCCATCTTTTCGTTTTGCCTTTCAGACTTTAAAAATGCAAATTACGCAACCTCCTACAACACCATTTGCAACAATAATTAGAGCAATTATTTAAAATATTATTTTTGCCCTATTGCTAGTGTTTTCACACCAGCACGTTCAAACATGCATGTACTAGGAGTTGTGCTCATCCTAGTAGATTTTTTGGGTAAAATATAAAAGAAAATAGCACATGAATTGAAATATATAATCTAATGAGCATGCATAACTGAATTAATTATAGATACTAAAAGAAAATCTTAAATAATCATGCATTCTTCATTAAGCAAATAGATCCATCAAGCATCATTAAGGAATAAATAATGTTTTTTTTCATTGACAAAAAATGATTTTACAAAGAAAAAGTATCACCTCTAAGTTGCAGTAGAGGAGGCCCCTATAGCTGTCTAAAGGACGGACCGCTTGGTCTCCTAGCAATCCATGGTTCTCCAGCCATAGGTCATGTATGTCTCTAGCAAGGTAAGAAAGGAAAATAGGAGGGAGCTCGGATGTTTAGGAAATTTGTGTAGAGTAAAGGATTGAGCATGTTTATTCAATGTATATCCTAATATGTTTTTCATAAATGTAACTACAATATGCATAATCCATCCTAGAAACATCCTAACACAATAAAATATGAATCAATATTCGATACAATAAACACCTACGGTGTATGTGTCTGGGACATAGCTACATTCAAAACTCAATCGTAATTATAATAATAATAATAAATCATAATTCATTAATTCCGTTTGCAATTAACAAAATCCATTTTTAGGCATTCTATTCAAGAAGGTGTGATAGGCACATATATCGAATGCATAATTATCCACTGCTTAAATATTTAAGAAATGCATTCATCCTTATACAATTCACAACCATATATAACAAATAGCAATTTCAATTATTCATTTGTATTATAAAACCTTATTTCATTAGCTTACATGTTTCTTTCCCATGCATGAAATCTTGACCCGTAAGTTTTCCATTATTTATACAAGACAAATAATACAGCTTCAAAAATTCTTTACACAGAATTATAGTAGGCTCAGTGCTTTGACGACTAAGTCACCAAAAGGAAGAGTCACGTTTGAATGAACTTTATGCAAACATAACATGATTTTGATCTCTATATTAAGAGAGGATAGGAACTATTTAAATTCAATACAAACATCAAAAGAAAATTGTCATTATCTAGGAATTTGAACACTATTACCAATATGAAACCCACATAGTACTTCCCAATCAAGCATCATAAATTATATCTTTAATCCAAGCATAACTATACTATGATAAAAGATGAATCTGAATAAGAACTAAGAATTTAATCTAAATTACTTCCTACCATTGATGAATTTATAATCATGCATAAATAAAATTTCTTACTTGAAAACAAAGGGTAAAAGGCACTTATTTTATCATATAGAATGAGGCGACCAAAAGCTTGACTGCAACCTTTCTCCCTTCCAATTGATCTTTGTTCAGCGTAAGTTTTTCCTGCCAAGAGACCACCTCTGAGCTCGGAACGAATACACTAGGGTAGGAGAATAATATTCCATCTCTTCCATTCAATCCTATTCATCTTTCCCTTCATTCTTCGCCTTTGAAGATCCCGCTTTACGAACACAATAGTGCCCCTTTTATAGACGAAATTATGTTTGGGCTACCAATATAAGTTGTTGTTTCAACTTAACTTATTAACTTAGTTAATTTTTAACTAATTGAATTACTTAGTAATCTTTAATTAATTATTTAACTTATCTTTAACCTAGCTAACTTTAAGTTAGTTTAGCTAATCTTAACTGATTGACTTACATAGTCAATCTTTATTTAATTAGTTAACTTATCTTTAACTTAGCTAACATTAACTTAGTTAGCTAATCTTAACTCATTGAATTACATAGTCAATCTTTATTTAATTATTTAACTAATATTTAACTTATCTAACTTTAACTTAGTTGGTTCTACCTTAACTAGTTAGGTTATCTTAGCTCACTTTAATTAGTTAACTTTAACTTAGCTAACTAACTCAATATATTTATTTGATTCATTTTAATGAATTATCTTTGAGATAATCAGTCTCAACTTAACTCATTGACTTCTAGTATATTTTCATATAGTTATCTATGCATTAGCTGTTGGTTCTCCATGCATAGTTATGCATTAGTTACTAGTTATCCATGCATACTCATGCATTAACTGCTAGTTAATATTTTCTTCTTTTGTAGATAAGATTTTATAGCTTTTTAGTACTTTAAAGATTTTACTTTTAATCATGCAAAATGAGTCATTCTTTAATCTTACTTAATTTATTTAACTTATTTGCAATAATATTTTAAATCATTATTTATAAATACCAATATGTTTTCATGGTATAATAAACCATTTTTATCTTTTATTCCTAATTTATAATTAGGAAAATATTAATCCTTTTCTGCTTAGGAAGTTTTCAAAAAATCTTTTGTCGAGGAGAAGATATCAATGTTTTTTAGGTTAACTCATTCATTTCACTAAATGGTACTTAATATATATTACCCTCATGCTAATAGTTATGTCATAGAAACTTATTACTACGTTGCGATGACGGGAAGTTTCTTCAACGTCCTTACCTAGGACTAATTATTAACATACTTTTAAACTTAAATGTTTGCTTCGTGAACATCATAGTTCAATTCAAGTGCTCATGACATTACGATGACCACTTATTGAATATTGTAACTTCTAAGAATATTATATTTGTACTTTATTATTCCGGAGATGTTTCATCCATCCGAGGTGATTCTATTATGTATCCAGAGATGTTTATTCCTCCGATGAATTGTGGTAACTAGGGTTATTAGATCCATCATGTGGGGTTCGGCCCTGAGTTAATTAATTAGGGGTTATTAGACTTCATTGGGAGAGTTTGGCCCCATAAGGGAAATAGTCAGTCTGGAAACTAGTATAAGTAGAGGAGAATGCTCCTCACTTATCTCACACTTGCATAGCTCGAAAAGTAGTGCACTTGTGTTTGAGAGGTCTGCATAGGAGGTAGAGAAGGAGGTCAATTCTTGGAGCACATCTTGTATTTTGGTTGATCATCTTATTGAGGAAAGCTTTGCTGTGTTTTCTACCCCATGAGGGTTTCCCTGGGTAAAATATCTATCTATCTTGTGATTATGTTTCTTTCAGTGATCTTGCTAGTCAAATTAGTTTAAACTTAACATGGTATCAAAGCTAGCCTGAATAGAACATCTTTCACAAGGAAAAAATTATCTTTCTCTCTCTCTCTCTCTCAAATTTAGGGTTTCTTCCAAAGTTAGTATTTTTGGATTCTAGTTGCATGGCTGAATAACCCTCCTCAAAATCAAAGTTTTGAGCCCTAGATCGAGATTTTTGGTTGGGTAGAACTTCGGGAAAGTCAAACCCTAGTTTGACCAAAAGTGCGATAAACCAAAAATTTTCTTGCAGATTCGGAAAGCAAAAGGTTGAAGAAGCACATCTCCTGGTAAGTGTTAATCTATCTTTTGAAACTCCAATCTCTTGGACTCCCCCAAGAGAAGATGGCTCCAAGAACTAAGCTTGAAGACAAGCTAGAAGGCATCGAGAATTTCCGAGCATGGAAATACAGAATTGGTCTTATTCTTGAAGAGAATGATCTTGCTCAATATATCAAGGATGAACTTGTAGAACCCGCTGAAGATGAATCCAAAGAAAAGTATAGGAAGGATCTAATAAGGGCAAAAGAATCATTGTTGATTCTATCAAGGACCACTTGATTCCCCAAGTGGCATCCAAGAAGACCCCAAAGGAAATGTATGATGCCCTACGAAGAATGTATGAAGGGAAGAACATCAATAGGAAGATGAACCTAAGAACTGAGTTAAAGAGTACCAAGATGCACAAAGGAGAATCCATTCGAGACTACTTATCAAGAGTTTCCCAAATCAAGGAACAACTAGATGCCATTGGAGATACTCTTGATGAAGATGAACTTGTGATGACTGCTTGAAATGGCCTCACTAGACCTTGGGAGTCATTTATACAAACTATGTGTGCCAAAAAAGAAAGTATGAAGTTTGATGTAGTATGGGAGGATTGTGTTCAAGAAGAAGCTAGGGTAGCCAACAAAGAAGCCCTTCTCAAGGAAGATGACCAAACCTTGACTACACACACCAAAAGAGGAAGAAAGGGTCACTTCAAGAAAGTGGACCACAAGAAGTCTCAACCCTCTCATAGATTCAAAAGGAGAGGAGGAACAAACTCAGAAAGAGACCTCTCCATAGTCCAATGTTACAATTGTCTTAAACTAGGACACTTTGCTAGAAACTGTACTTTACCAGCAAAGAAGAAGAAGTTTGGTCACAAAAGACATCATGCACATATGTAAGAAGATGATAATGGAGAAGAAGTAGAAGAAGAAGAAGAAGAGGAAAGGCCTCAAAGGAAAAGATCTAAAGTAAAGACAGAAGACGTAGAAGAATATGTCCTATTTTCTGCACTCTCTCGATCTGTGTCACCTGGAGAAAATACATGGCTCATTGATAGTTGTGCTTCAAAGCACATGACAGGTCAAAAGAAAACTCTCTCAAGACTTGAAGAAAAGACTTCTCCACAAAAGGTATCTCTAGGAGATGATTATCAATATCCCATCAAGGGAATTGGTGAAGAAAGCTACAAGCTTGATTCTGGAACACCTTTAAAGATGAAAGAAATTTTATATGTACCAGGTTTAAAGAAGAACCTACTTTCCATCTCAACTCTAGATAAGAAAGGCTTTAGAATTGCATTTATTGATGGACAAGTACTTATGTGGCCCAAAGGAAAATCAATTGAGGATGCAATTGTTATTAGTGGAGAAGAAGGAGGCCTTTACAAACTCAAGGGTCACCTAGAAGTTGCTCTTGTCCATGAAACCACTAGCGCTAGTGAGCTATGGCATAGAAGGCTTTCTCACATTAACTACGAGGCCCTACACTATGTGAGCAAGGTGGTCATAGGATTACCAGAGTTGAAGGTTGATCATAATGGCACATGTAAAGGATGTGAAAAGGGGAAGAATGTTGAGAACCCTTTTCCAAAGAGTGAAACAAAGAGTAACAACATTCCGGAGTTAATACATTTAGATGTATGTGGACCAATGCCCACCACATCTCTAAGTGGGTTTGAATACTATCTCACATTCATTGATGGCTACTCAAGGAAGACTTGGATATACTTTCTAAAAGGAAAGAATGAAGTCTTTGGAAAATTCAAAGAGTTCAAGGCCTTGATAGAAAATCACTCAGAAAAGAAAATCAAGATTCTTAGAATAGATAATGGCGAAGAATATACTTCAAAGGACTTTGAAGACTTTTGTAAGGAAGCTAGAATCAAGAGGGAACTAACCACTCCCTACAATCCCCAACAAAATGGGGTTGCTGAAAGAAAGAATAGAACTATCATGGAAGATGTAAAGACTATGATACATGACCAAGATCTACCCATGTATCTATGGGCTGAAGCAGCTAGGACAACAGTCATGTACAAAATAGACTATCCCATAGTGCTCTTGAATTCAAGACTCCAGAAGAAGTTTTCACAAGAAATAAGCCTAAGGTAAGTCATCTCAAAATATTTGGATCTCCAGTGTACATTCACATTCCAAAAGAAAAGAGAACCAAGTTGGATCCTTCTAGTAAGAAGGGAATATTTGTTGGATATTGTGAATCATCCAAAGCTTTCAGAATTTACATACCAGATTTTAATCATATGGAAATAAGTAGAGATGTAACATTTGATGAAGAAGCAGCTCTCAAGAAATCTAGGAAGTGCCAACTTGAAGAAATCTATGAAGAAGAGACACCTCCTAGAATCATTGAAGTTGTACCCATCACTGAAGATGATGCACCAGAGGACCATGACATGTTAGAACCACAAGAACCCCCCATTACAAATTTATCTAGAAAAAGAAGGCCAGCATGGGATAGAGACATTATTCAAGGAGCTGAAAAATATGGAGCTCTTTAAGGCTCCACTAGAGAAAGAAAGAAACCAAAACTAGTATCCAACTATGTGGCTTTGATGTGTGATCTTGTGGATCAACAACCTACTAGCTATGAAGAGGCAGCTCAGAAGAAAGAGTGGGTAGAAGCAATGATAGAAGAATACCAATCAATAACAAAAAATGATGTTTGGGATATAGTTCCCAAACCAAAAGATAATAGTGTGGTATCTTCCAAATGGATAGTCAAGATAAAACATGCTACAGATGGTAGCATTGAAAAATATAAGGCAATATTTGTAGCCAGAGGATTCTCTCAGAAAGAGGGAATTGACTATGAAGAAACATTTGCACCAGTTGCTAGGTACAAGTCAATTAGAACTATCATGGCACTTGCATCTATGATGAAATGGAAATTACACCAGATGGATGTTAAGACAGCCTTCCTGAATGGTGTGATTGAAGAAGAAGTGTACATAGAACAACCATAAGGGTTTGAGGTTCAAGATGGGAGAACACATGTATGCAAGCTAAAAAAGGCCTTATATGGATTGAAACAAGCTCCCAGAGCTTGGTATGAAAGGATTGACAATTTCTTAACAAGCATGGGCTTTACCAAGAGTAAAGCTGACCCTCATCTTTATATCAAAGTTATGGATGATGAACCTGTTATACTATTGTTGTATGTAGATGATCTATTTCTGACTGGAAATGAGAAACAAATTATCGAATAAAAGAGGAAGCTTTCTTCAAAATTCGAGATGAAAGATCTTGGATTAATGCACTACTTCCTAGGTCTAGAAGTATGGCAAGAACCGAAAGGAATCTTTCTAAATCAAGGTAAGTATGCTGTGGAAATTCTGAAAAGATTTGATATGTTGGAGTGTAAATCCATGGCCACTCCCATGGACTCCAACTTGAAGTTATTAGTTGATGACTCTTTAGAATTAGTGGATGTGACTCTATATAGACAAATCATTGGGTCACTGATGTATTTAACAAATACCAGACCTGTTAGATTGGTTTTGCAACCAAACTTTATGCAATGGGAACCTATCAACAATGTGATAGCAGTTTCAAATATTGAAAGCAAAAAAACAATTATAAATTAAATCTAAATCTAAACTAGGGTGTGCATATAACAAATATATATTTTTTTTAAATGATTCAAGAACAAGAAATAAAAGAATAAGTATTTTGTATTAAGATACCTCAAATGGTGAGGATTTGTGTTGAGCAACTCCCAAGGTGAGTAGCTCTAAGCTCCAAAGGTCTCTTCTCCAAGATGTTGAAAATGGCCAAAAGTCTCATGAGAGATTTTAGCAGCGTGAGGATATGATGGATGGAAAGTGAGGATCCCCTACCACCTTTTTATAGTTTTTGGTGGTGAGGAATACCATTATGGTTTTGAGGAAACCAATGGTATTGACCAACATGGTTTAGGTACCTTTTTCCTCCTTTTTCTTTTTTTGAATATTTTGAATATTTTTATTCCCTTTTTAATATTTTTGGGAATTCTGGACCTTTTTTTAGGGTTTTTATGCTTTTTGAGGGAAAATATTCATTTTGAGGGGGAAAAGGGGTGTATTATGGTATTTTGGTGACCTTTTGATGGCTTTAGAAGCTAAAATGTTGGAAAAGTTGACAAATGGGTCATGCGAATAAGGAAATGAGCTAGTGAGCACTTTTTGGGTGTTAACAAGACCATACATATGCTTTGTTGTAAATACCTTGAGCCAATATCTAGTAGAACCTAGAAATGTTCACTTAATAGTTGCAAAGCATGTGATGAGGTATCTAAAGGGTACATTAGATTTTGGTCTATATTATCTTGGAAGTCAGGAACTCAGATTACATGGTTACTCAGATTCTGATTGGGCACGAAGTGTTTCAGACAAGAAAAGTACATCAGATGGATGTTATGGTCTTGGATCTGCCATGATCTCATGGTTTAGCAAGAAACAATCTAGTGTGGCTCTCAGTACTGTTGAAGTAGAATATATAGCTACCTGCTCTGCTAGTTGTGAAGCAGTGTGGATTCAGAAACTATTATCTGGAGTGTTTGACTTAGAGATGGATCCCACTGTGATCATGTGTGACAATCAAAGTTGTATTAAGATGACGGAAAGTCTAGTATTCCATGATAAGTCAAAACACATAGAGAACCGATATTTTTATATATGAGATATGGTGCAAAGAGGAGCTATTAAGATTGAGTATGTGAGCACTGAGGAAACAATTGCTGATATATTGACCAAACCTCTGTCTCGAGTGAAATTTGAGTATTTCCGAGATAAGCTTGGTATATTTCAAAAGGACCTTGCTCGAAAGGGGGAGTGATATAGTCACTGATTATGAGATTTCCCACATCAACAACAAGGTCAATGATGAGGATACCTGTTTATTACACCTAGATATTTATATTTATGCTTAGGTCACTTATATTTAGGATACCTATACGTATACTTATAATACTTATATTGATATATGCACTTATACTGATGAGAATACTTGTATACATGTATTGATGAGGATACTTGTATTATTGATGAGGATACTTGTATTGTTGATTAGGATACTTGTATTGATGATATGTATACATGTATTGATGACGATACTTGTATTATTGATGAGGATACTTGTATTATTGATTAGGATACTTGTATTGATGATATGTATACGTGTATTGATGAGGACACTCGTATTGATGATATATGTACTTGTATTGATGATGTACTAATGATACTTCTGTTGATAAGGATACTGTGGGGATTACATCATCCTTGAACATATGTTCTAAAATGATCCATAGACATATGTCTTCGAGAAAGAAGAGGGATTGTATCATCCTTGAACACATGTTCTAAAAGGATGTGTAGACAGTTGTCTTCAAGAATGAAGTCCTGAGTGGACAGGTGGGGATTGTATCTTCCCCGGACTTCAGTCCCAGAATTGATTCGTAGACAAATGTATCTAAAAATGAAGTCCTAAGTGGACAGGTGGGGATTGTATCTTCCCTAGACTTCGGTCCCAGAATTGATCCATAGATAGATGTCTCCGAAAATAAAGTCCTAAGTGGACAGGTGGGGATCGTATCTTCCCCGGACTTCGGTCCTAGAATTGATCCGTAGAAAGATGTCTCTGAGAATTGAAGATAGGACTGCATTGTCCCTGGACCTCGGTTCAAAAGGCATGTGAGAGGATTGCATCGTCTGTGAACTAGGTTCAAAAGGTACGTGAGAGGACTACATCGTTCGTGAACTGGGTTCAAAAGGTACGTGAGAGGACTGCAACGTCCATGAACTTGGTTCAAAAGGTACGTGAGAGGACTACATCATCCATGAGCTAGGTTCAAAAGGTACGTGAGAGGACTGCATCGTCCATGAACTGGGTTCAAAAGGTATGTGAGAGGACTGCATCGTCCGTGAACTAGGTTCAAAAGGTATGTGAGAGGACTTCATCATCCATGAGCCTTTGGTTCAAAATGTACGTGATGGGATTGCATCATCCCTAGACATGAGACTTGTCTTAAAAGGATAAGGAATGATCGTCCTGGAAGTTGATCGGGATTGCATCATCCATAGACATGAGACTTGTCTTAAAGTGATAAGGATTGATCATCCTAGAACTTGATCTGGATTGTATCATCCATGGACCTATGTCCTAAAGAGAGCGGGATTGATCATCCTGTAATATGATCATGTGTATTGCAGAGTATGCTGAGATGATGATCCAGATGCTGTAGATCGAGATGATGATCCAGATGCTGTGGATCGAGATGATGATCCAGATGTTGTAGATCGAGATGATGATCCAGATGCTATAGATTGAGATGATGATCCAAATGCTGTAGATTGAGATGATGATCCAGATGCTGTAGATCAAGATGATGATCTAGATGTTGTAGATCGAGATGATGATACAAATGCTATAAAAGATGAATACTCAATAATGATGATGCTAATGTTCCAGTATTGACTATGTTCCAGTAACTGCTTGAAGAAAGCTTCTGATGATTTATAGATGTATCATGTATGATGTAGTCGATGACTCCTTGATCTTGCAGATGTTGTTATAATATCCTTCTCGTTAAGGGGGAGTGTTGAATATTGTAACTTCTAAGAATATTATATTTGTACTTTATTTTTCTGGAGATGTTTCATCCCTCCGAGGTGATTCTATTATGTATTTGGGGATATTTATTCCTCCGACAAATTGTGGTAACTAGGGTTATTAGATCCACCATGTGGGGGTCGAACCTGAGTTAATTAATTATGGGTTATTAGACTTCATTGGGAGAGGTAGGCCCCATAAGGGAAATAGTCAGTAGGGAAACTAGTATAAGTAGAGGAGAATGCTCCTCACTTATCTCACACTTGCATAGCTCAGAAAGTAGTGCACTTGTGTTTGAGAGGTCTGCATAGGAGGTAGAGAAGGAGGTCAAGTCTTGGAGCACATCTTGTATTTTGGTTGATCATCTTATTGAGGAAAGCTTTGCTGGGTTTTCTACCCAATGAGGGTTTCCTAGGGTAAAATCTCTGTCTATCTTGTGATTATGTTTCTTTCAATGATCTTGCTAGTCAAATTAGTTTAAAATTAACACCAATGTCATCAAAACTCATGGCTATCAAGCCATTCACCTCTCCCCCTATTGGATTCCATGCCCCATTCATTTCGGTGCATCAAGGCTTCAGTCTCCTAAGTCTACAAATTGACTTAATACTTAGAAAAACATAATCATACTTACAAATGTTTACCTGCGGAACTCTACCATGAGCCCCTTGACATTGGCGGGTACATAGCTGTACTTTTTGTCGCAAAAACCCTAAAGGAGAAAGAGGGATATTACAATATTGTATCCAAGTAGGCTCCAAATTTGAATCCTTCAATGATGGTCAAAACATCTTTTGCCCCTCGTAGAAAAGAATTAAAAGTTTTCCCATGTAAAGGAAATTTAATTTTGCAGTTAACTCATCTTATCTCAAGGGACACCCATTTTTTCACTTTGCAATTGGACGTCTATTCAAATCTTAACCCGCAATTAATTAATTTGTATTTTTTTGGAATGATGGGAAATACTACTTTATAAATCCATATTGCATTCCAATTGAAAACATATCACAAATCGCGATTCATGATTCACAATCCCTTTGTAATTTGATCATCGTACTTGAAGCTAATATGGGCATGTTGTTGCAGTTCATTTTCTTCTCATAAGGTGATGGTTCATCAATGGTGGTATGTCAAATGAATTTACCTGCTTATAAGAGTGTGCCAATCCCCCACCCCAAATCCACCTCACCTTAGATATTTAATTCATGACACTACCACTATGTTATCATCCCTTAACATGTAGTTGTTAGTTTTTCAGAACTTAATTCATTCTGATCTAGGATGTTAACTGAAAGAACAACATGTACAGCATATCAAGCATAAGAGGCAAGAGACAAGAGACACAAAACATTTCACTAGGGAAAACCAAGAAGGTGAAAAACCCCACAACTTCCTCAGAGATAGAATAAGCATCCATACAAGGATCACCATGATCAAACCCAAGAGACAGATATCCTCAGTAGCATGCTATTCCTCCACTTGTGCACACTTCTACTCTCTCTCATTAATACGAAGTGACTGAAAAATAGAATGTGTAAAATGAGAGAGACACACTCTCTATTTATACACTAACTTTCACTTGACCTTTACTCAACTAGGTCGGCGTCAACTTAACCACTTAACATAATGATGACTGGGACGACCCCTCTAGGGTGGTCTAATAACCCTTTGAACCACATGACTCATAAAGGGCCGACTGCATCAAGGTGGTCTAATAACCCATCAAGTATAAGTTACAACACTTACAATATAAGTTGCGACACATGCAAGTACACATAACGACACTTCCAATCGGAGGAATAATACATCTCCGTTGGGGATACCATAAAGTACAAATGTAATACATAGAAGAATATCTTCTAAAGTTACAAATACATCAACACTCCCTCTTAACTAGGAAGGTATTCTCTAGACACAAGTCATCAATACACATAGGCACAAGTCTTCAATTCTAGAGCTGGATCAGTGTCACTGGATCACAGAGCATCATCATCACTACTGTTGTACTGGTCATCTCTATCACTGGTGATGCCTCTCAATTCTTCTCGTGATAGGAATTTCTACAGATCCATCCCTTTTTCATGCTATATGTAGGCTTAGCCTCCATGTAGGTCTTCATCATCTCTGTGAGAAAGCCATCAAGTAGGTAGAACTCAGGACTGATTACACTGCCTCTGCAAAACCTGCAAGATCTCCTAGGAAAGATCATATGCCACCGCAAAACCTGCAAGAGCATCTTAGGACTAATTACATGCCTCTACAAAACCTGTCTGCCCTACTGTCACATCATTGTCTTCAGATCACCTCATAGTCCACAGAGCACAATCCAGATGCACATCACACAACACTTACACTCACCGGCATGGAAATACACACTTCAACCATCCATGAAAGGCTCAACACTTATATCTATGCCATGGGAAGACACACTTCAACCATGCGAGAATGGCATCGCACTTATATCCATAGCCATGGGAAGACACACTTCAACCATGCTAGGAATGGCACAACACTTATATCGCAGCCATGGGAAGACACACTTCAACCATGCTAGAATGGCGTAGCACTTGTATGGCAGAAATGGGAAGACACACTTCAACCATGCTCGAATGGCACAGCTCTTACATCAACGACCATGGGAAGACACACTTCAACCATGTCGGAATGGCCCTAACCCTTATATCTACACCATGTGAGGATACACCTACCACCATGTGAGAATGGCTCATGTGCATTTGTGTATCTGGACTCATCACTTCCCCTTAGAAGGAATCTCAATCTGAAGTACACCAAGGCTCTCTCTAAAGTACTCAAACTTCACTCTGGCCAGTGGATTGGTCAACACATTGACTATCTTCTCATCCGTCGCAACATACAAAAGCTTCACTACTCCTCTCTGCACCATATCTCTGATATAGTGGATCTTGATCTCAATGTGCTTCTACTTGTCATGGATCACTGGGTTCTCTGGCAACTTCACACAACTCTGGCTGTCACAATATATACAAGTAGCACTCAGCTGGAGATCAAACAAATCAAACAATGGATTCCTAATCCATACTACCTCACAACTAGCCAAACAATCTATGAGATACTCTGCTTCGGCTGTACTCAATGTTACATAGGACTGCTTCTTGCTAAACCAAGAGATCCCACTTGATCCCATACGAAAGCAGCACCCAAAAGTGCTCTTCCTATCTGCAGCACTACCAGCCCAATCTGAATAAACGTAACCCTCCAGGTTAAACTTTTGATTCACATCATACTTGAGCCCATAATCAACCGTACCCTTCAGGTACCTCAGAATATGCTTTACGACAACTAGGTGAACACTTTTGGGATCTGTCAGGAACTAGCTCAATGTGTTCACAGCAAAGTGAATATCTAGTCTTGTATTCGTCAGGTACATCAAGGATCCAATCATCTGATGATACATCGTGACATCAACCAGTTCAGATGAGGAATCACATAGAAGCTTCAGGTTTGATACCATAGGTGTGGCCATGGCCTTGTAGTCCATCATCTTGACCTCTTCAGCATCTCTACTGCATACTTCCCTTGTCCAAGGAATATTCCATCTGCACTCTGCAACACCTCCATGCCTAGAAATTAGTGCATCATCCTTAATTCCTTCATCTCGAACTCAGCGGCAAGCTTCGTCTTCATATTAGCAATCAATCTATCCTCACCTATAACAAACAAGTCATCCACATACAAAAGTAGTATCACTAGATTTCCTTCCTCAACCTTGTAGTAAAGGTTGGAATTTGCTTTATTCTTAGTAAATCCCAAACTGGATAGGAAACTATCCACCCTACCATACCAAGTCCTAGGAGCTTGCTTCAAGCCATACAAGACTTTCTTCAACCTGCACACATATGAATCCCTATCATGTGTCTCAAAATCGAGTGGTTGCTCCACATACACTTCCTCTTCGACTACACCATTCAATAAAGCTATCTTGACATCCATCGGGTGTATCTTCCACTTCATCACTACAACCAAAGCAAGTATTGTTCTGATGGAAGTGTATCTGGCTACAGGAGCAAAAGTCTCTTCATAGTCTATTCCCTCTTTTTGAGAGAAGCCATGAGCTACAAACCTTGCCTTGTATTTCTCTATGCTACCATCTGCAGCATGCTTGATATTATAGATCCACTTGGAAGTCACAACAGACTTCCCTTCAGGTCTTGCGACTACATCCCAAACATCATTCTTCATGATCGACTAGTAGTCCTTGATCATGGCATCCTTTTATTACTTCATCCCAGATCCTCGGAACTTCAGATTCTTTAATATCTTCAATAGATAGTTTTCTTGAACTTCATTGCTGGAACAAATGTTGTTGTCCTTGTAGGTGATTGTACCTGATCTTTCCTACAAGTCAAATTCAATTGCATGATTAGGAACTTCTTATATTTTTTCAAAAAAAATTCTTATGCATAAATACATATGTCATACAGTCATGCACTTATCTTAGCCAATGCTTCAATACAACATTTATCCATATCCCGTAACTTTCTAGATGCCTTCCATCTATACCAGAACATTGTTAAGAGTGTGCACAACTCCCAACATGTCAACAAAGAGGTTTCATTCTAGATAAGTAGCAATGGAATGTTGTACAGTACCATAGGCCACTTACCCATTACTATATTAGTAGTATCTTGTTCATTAATGCAACTTTTCTAAAATGCATAATATACATCCTAAATCTAGGAACATAAGTATGTACATGAATGGACAACATCATTTAAGTAATGACAATTCAAATAATTATCTTTGTTTGGTTGTTGGGTGGACTCCCTCTCAATATTTGCTTTCTTGCAGGAACTATTGGAGTGTGCTCCCTCTTGATCTTTGCTTCCTGGATTACCTGTCTTTGAACTGATATTCATCATGGACCACGATGCATGATTAAGTGTGCACTAGTGTCATGATTGTGTCATTCTCAAGATCTCATACACAATCATACATTCATTAGTATAATCTCAATACTATAAAAACATTATGATTCTAAATAACATTAACATGTATGGTCATGATCATTTTAAACATAGGTAATTTATCACAAGCGTTAGTATTCGAGGTTTTAGGGAAGACTTCTTTTACTCATCCATATTCTTATTTGGCCATAGGACTCTTTTGGTTAGTCATATCATCAATCAAAGTAAGAAACATAATATGCATAAACCCTTGATTACTTAAGCTTCTAACTTCAAGAATAATCATTATCATTCATACAAAAGTATAAGATCCTAACATAAGGTAGGATTCTAACTTGATATAGGAAAAACATACCTGGTTATCATGTTTGCTAGTTATGTATACACAAACAATATCTTCCTGTTCTCTTCAATGACTTGTGCTTCGTAACCTCCATAACTCATAAGTTAACCGTTGTAGAACCAAATTATACATACCTCGTAAGTAGAGCTTCTATGTGATCCATGACTATGGATGAGTCTTTGTCTTCATGTCACCTTGGTCACACGTTCTTGATCTAGTACTTGATTATGTACCTTTTAGAAAACAGTATCATCCTCATACAACACCACAATGCATTAGTACAATCATAAGTGTCATAACCCTAACCAATGAGTGTCTTCTATCATTCACGTACATTCATACTTTTAATAGGGCGATAAGACAAGTCTAACATTAACCAAGATTGTACTAACCTCAATAATATAAATACAAACATATCATAAACTTAATCATGAACATGTTTCAAAACATACCTGTATCTCTTCAAGTCATACCTGTCGAGATTGCTTGTAGACTTCCTGTGTAAAGCCTTAGCCTCATCTCCCTATGGAACTGGAATCTCTTCACTTATGTAGGTGCCCAATTCATCATCTTCTAGGATTAACCCAATCCACTTTGATTTGCTGAAAACTGGATCTGGAGCTGGATTAGGCTTTGTCAGAGAAACCCTAAAAATTCAAACTTTGAATTTCAAACTTCTGAGTGGATGAAAACATGTGCCTTGCTGAGCTGATCAAGCTAGTATACTTCAATTTTGAAATCTCCAAAATTTGACCCCTCAAAATTGCTTTTGAAACTTTTGGATCTTCTGGACAGGATCCTGAACTAGGGTTTGATAAAGCTCGGTCTTCTTCCCATCCAAAAGGTTTGATCTTGTGATCTAAACTTCTATTTTTCTAAGGAGCTTCCATCCGTGGTCACAGATTTCAAACATTCCAACTTTTGCAGAAGCCCTAATTTTCCACCTTTCCGATCAAAATCCCGAACTAGGGTTTGATCAAGCCTGGCCTTCTTCCCAACCAAAAAATACGATCTTGGTCTCTAAATTTGATTTTTCTGAGGATCATCTAGCCGTGGTCTCCGATTCCAAGAATTCCAACTTTCTCTGAAACCCTAAATTCCCGCAGCAGTGATAAGCCAAGGATGAAGGTGCTCAGAATCCAATTTTGTTTGGACATAAATATGCACCTGATTGTTTCTAGTGTAACTCTGAAATTATAAATCCATAGGGTCTGAAACTTTGGCTTCTAGTAGCCTGACCTATAATATTTTGAACCCCATAGGTTTGACCTCAATTGGATTCTCTTAGAGAGAGTTATGCCAAGTTTCACAACGTGGCCTGTTTATGGGATAAAGCAGGATAGAGAACTTGTATGGAGTTCCACGTGTCACTAGTTCAGTTTCGGCATATGAAAAACTTACTTGTGAAAGTACAGACCATGCCCTACCTGTCAAATTTTATGAAATTTCATTTGGAGCTTCCTAGCCCAAGTTATGACCTTTTTTCCTAGGTCACTTGTTTATGACTGAGATCTGGAAGAGGCAGAAACCCTAGATTGTACTAATCATAAATCACAAATTACAGCGAATTAGAAGTTGTGATTTGGAAACAAGGTACATGGGGATGTTATGTACGACCTGTAGAAGTTTTAGAACCTGAACCTTTTCCAAAATGTATTTATAGCGAATGTTCCACGATGACTAGTTTTTTCTATATCAAGCCCTACCTTTCGATTTGTCACAAGTGCAATAAGTCTCATAAATTCCATAGCATGCCTTTGGTCAGGCTAGCTCTGATACCATGTTAGTTTTTCATAATTTAATTCATTTTGTTCTAGGATCTTAACTGAAAGAACAACATGTACAACATATCAAACATAAAAGATAAGAGATAAGAGACACAAAACATTTCATCGGGGAAAACCAGGAAGGTGAGAAACCCTGCAACTTCCTCAGAGATAGAATAAGCATCAATACAAGGATCACCATGACCAAACCCAAGAGATATATATCTTTAGCATCATTATCCTCCTCCACTTGTGTGCACTCCTCCTCTCTCTCACTAATACAAAGTGAGTGAACAATAGAATGTGTAAAATGAGAGAGACACACTCTCTATTTATACACTAACTTTCACTTGACCTTACTCAACTAGGTTGGCCTCAACTTAACCACTTAACATAATGTTGACTGGGACGACCCCTCTAGGGTGGTCTAATAACCCTTGGACACACATGACTCATACAGGGCTGACCCCATCAAGGTGGTCTAATAACCCATCAAGTATAAGTTACAACACTTACAATATAACTTGTGACACATGCAAGTACACATAACGACACTTCCAATCAGAAGAATAATACATCTCCATCGGGGATACAATAAAGTACAAATGTAATACATAGAAGAATATCTTCCAAAGTTACAAATACATCAACAGTACTAGTGTTCAACATAACACATTTGTGGAAACTTCCCATTGAGAGCCTACCCTACACTAGTATTCCCTGTTGCATCCCCCCTTATTACATTCATTGTAGTTTCATCTAAAGTGGTTGCAAATATAATTGGTGCAACTACATCCACCTCATCTCCCATTGATTCCTTGGAACAGTTATTTTAGCCAAGTGCTTGACCTTCTATCCTAGAAGGTCAATCTTTGCCATTTCCTGAAATGTTGACGGTGAGATAATTAGTTGATGCAATTGATTTTGGGCATTTTTGTTTTTTCATTAATTGATTCTTGTAATTCTTGAAGGGAGGAATTTCATAGAGGCTTGGTCCATGCAGGAGAGAAACACCCTCATGACTTTTAGTCTCATATATGTTCATGTTTTTATAATATATTGAATTATAATTTTATTTTGTAAGTGTGTTAAGTGATAGGAATTCGGGAAAATTATTATATGTATATGTTTCATGTTTATGTTGTTACATGTTGTTTCCCTTACAACCTCTAGAAAGACACACCACCCCCAAACACAAGAAGACTAGATTTTCCTCTAGTTCAAAGAGGAGGAAGATAGTCTTTGAATATGCATTGGGTAGTGGTGATGGTCATGGGGGTCAATGAAAGACACACTATGTACATCTTAGCCACAATTTGTCATTTTGGGTATGAGTTGCATTTTTATTCTACCACAAAATATACCAGTTTGAAATGCATACATTGCACATGACAATAGAGAAACCATATGCTTAAATAGACACCTTTCTGATAGTCCCATTAGACAAGTGAAATCAATTGATTATTGGTAAGGTTATCTGGTCAAATTGTCAAGATTGTACAAAGAAGGGAGGATATAAAACAACAATTTCACAATCCAATGGTTGCATGAACTATTTAAAAGCAATATATACATTTTCATGTAAGAGGGGTCTGCAAAAATCCCTCTCTTAATATCTCAAAACACAAAAAAAAGGGATTTGATGCAAAAATATGCAACTATGATGCAATATCTTGTATTTCAAACTTGCACAAATGATTATAAACTTTAATATATTTGATTATATCAGATCGTACAATCTCTAGGAATGATGAAAACAATGCAAATAGGTTACAATGATAAGAACAACAAAAAACTCCTTCTCTTCCAAGTGCAAGCTTCAATTTCCAATCTACAACTTGTAACCTTCAAGCTACAAACTATTCCACTCTTCAAAAATGGATTCTTGTCTTCATCTGTTATCAAAATACCTTCATAACAGAAACAACAATGGATTCCATAATTTTTATGAAGAAAATGACATGCCCCGTTAACCACGAACCCCCAAAAACAAAATTCTCTATTTTTTTTCACCACCTAAAATATTGTCACTATGATGTTTTTGCGATCATTTCGAAAATATGATTTTTGTTTAAACCTTTGAAAAGGATACTCCAACAATTAGAAAATTTTTAAATCATTCTAAAAATATTATTTTTTCCTCCTTTGAAAAGGATACACCATTTAACTAAAAAGACTACTCTAACAATTTGAAAAAGCATCAAATCCTTCAAACAATATGATTTTTTTCCTTAGTTGAAAAGGATATGCCATGTAACTGAAAACGTTCCTCCACAATTAGAAAAAGCATTAAATGCTCCATGTTGGTGGGAAATACTACCATATAGTGAGGAAATAGACACTATCAACTTAAGGGGGTGACAGGTAAACATACTAATTGCATTACATAAGTGTTTATAAAGGGAAATAGATTAGAGACCTTGAGGACATACCTTGTGAACGAAGTTTGATCCTAGCTTTTGTCCAAGCTTGTGCTCGATCCTCCACTCGATCTCCCATCTGATAAACCTGCAATATAGAGACCTTTCTCCATGTATCTTGGAAAATATAATAACGATGGAATTGAAAAGTAATTCAAACATCAAGCATTAACCAACATGATCCAAACAAACACATAGTCTATTAAGCATTTGATTTGGGATGAGAAAGATGTTTCAACCTTTTATTGTCAAAAACATATGAATGATACAAAGTATACCTGACTTTGTAGCATGCTCATGCAACCTGATCCTAGGCTCCTGCTCCTCTCTAACTTCAAAGCTTCTCCAGCAAAACCACCTTCAATGCAAGCTCTCATATAAGAAGAGTCTCTCTATGGCTCTCATGTCTACTAACTAATCCCTCTCTTCAATCCTCCTTGTATTTATAGGACAAGGTAGGCAGTTCAGGTCGAGAGGTGGTTGGAGGGGAAGTTGGGAAACCAACTGCAACTAATCCCCATTCCTTAAATTAATATTTTTTTGATCATATTTTAAGATGTGCATAACTATTTCACAGTGGAGTAGCGCACAGTGCATGACTACAACATTAAATACTAGCGTTTGCCATTTTTTGGATGTTGTGCGCTAGTTTACTGAAGTAGAGTAGCGCATACTAGGAGGTGTGCACTACTATATATCTTATAAAGTAGCTCCCATACATTGGTTTGCTTAAGAAGAGTAACGCCCATGCCAAAATATGATATTTTTTATGGTTTTGTCAGCTTGTAGGAAGGTGAATCAGGTCAAAGTCTCATCTGAGGTCATCATGCTCTTCAATCCAAGTTGTCCTTTTGTGTGATCAACAGCTCAAGGTGATCACGGATGGAAAAGTGTAGATTTGACCTATAACAGATTCCCTCTAATGTGTGAGGTCAGGGGGAAATGATGGCCAAAATACATTATAATCCAAAGCCAGAGGAGGAGCAAGGAACCGCAGGACCAAGTCACAAAAACACCTGAAACAAAGTTCAAGGTCAGGGAGCAATTACATTCTTGACATCATATAGATGTGCAGTGTGATACAATCATGATCTCCGATACATAATGAGGAGATGTATATATAGCATGGCCACTTGAAATACAAGTGTGGATCCATGTCAAACTAGGAGATCATAGCCATAACAACAAACTGGATCTATGTCTCATGGAGAGCTGAATATAAGTGAGGTTCAGTCTTGCACAACTTGGGTGATAACATAATGAGGTAATGTCATCAACATCCCAAGATCTTCATCCAAAACAACCCAAGGTAAAAACCCTAACCATGTGAATATATGAGCTGACAGTCGAACATGGGGGGTATCATTTGATTACTAGTTGTTGATGTATACCATTAACAAACGTGAGGGCTTCCACTGATAATGATAATGGGGCCCAAGGTACCTAGTACGATCCAACAAGTGTGAGTAAGTGGACTTAAAGTCGAACACTTGAGGATCCTATCAAATAAGATACATTGATGTATTCCCATAATTCAACAGTGAAAAAAATTGCCACTGGTGACTGCAATCTCCAAGGTACTAACCGAAACTCTAAACTTCATTCCTAGAGCAAAATGAGTTGATGTCGATGGGAAGAAGTCCGTTCGAAGGGAGGCCTTAAGGCATCCTCCATCATCCAACACGAGGGACACTCAACTGGTATGAGCTAATATGGAGTAATATATGTAACAAGACTGACACTAGGATGGCCGACACATGAGGTCAAGGTAAACTGCAGAATGGCCGACACTGGGTATATCCTTGAATGGTGAGCATGACACAAAGTGACTTAGGCAGTTTTCGACATAATGGGGAAAATGATATAAGCCTGTAATGTAGGAGACATTAGCAGACCTTCCATATGATTGGAAGAATAACCAACCGAGGGAGTAAACAACTCAGAGATAAGGTTCACCCTAAGGTCAAAAACTAAACCCAACCGACATGATAGACTTGAGTAGGTGTTGTGTTCAAGGATAGAACTGACTGAACTGCCTTTGACACTGAAGATATGATTCATCTTTCTCATCCCATATTCTTTTTAGATAAAAGAATACCTTTCTTGGTGTTTTAATGAGTCCAAGAAAGAATGAAAACTCAATGGATCCAAGCATGTAAAAATTTTAACGAACCCATGGGAGGAAGACTCAGGACCTTCTTCATTGTTTATAGAGTTCGAAGAAGAGATAGAATATTAATCTATATTACTGATCTCTGGATTTTAATATCGAGCCGAGATCTGTACCTACTCGTATGTGTTTTCAATTTTAAGGAGTTTGAAAAACTTAAACAATAACTCCATACACCTACTTGTGGATTTTAATATCAAGCCCAAGTAGGTTAATGCTCGCGGTGTTTTCTTGTTTATAGAGTTGAAAAACATAAACAATTCTCTATTTACCATCTCATGGATTTCACATCAAGCCCGAGTAGGTGAATGCTTGCTTGGTGTTTTCATGTTTAGAGAGCCTGAAAACCCTAAAGAAAGGCTCCGAAAGGTCCTTTTTCGTAAAGTTAGTCTCCTCCCCCGAAAAAGTATAAAACAATGGAATAAGAACTCTTCTAGTGCATACAAAAGTATACCTAGAGTATACCTTTTCCATAATTTATCCACCACAGCTCGGAAAAGGGGTAATTCTATACCTGAGTGGATGAGCCTTCAATTACTTTAACGAGCTTGAAGAGGACAAGATTTCTTGGCTATCTTGTTTAGGTTTAAATAGTCCAAACAAGAGCTTAAAATGACTTAAATGACAGCTTCTAGGATCACGACTCATGATCTTCCAAAACTAGGACTTCAACAAATATGTTAGTAATCGCGACAAAAATTCTTAAATGATATGTAAATTTTAACTATGTGCTAGTTGAGAAGGCCTATCATCAAGAAAATTAGTCTTTAAAGGATTGATCCTACAAAATTTTAGTGAAAAATGAGAACCATTGGGTGAAATTATCATAGTACCATGTACAACTATTAATTGATTAAATAGAACAAAATGGTAGAATTTGCAACTATAGAGATTTTAGCCAAGTGGGTAAAAATTTAAAAACAAATTCGTATATGTAATTTCACAATTTAAAACTCAAATTTCATTTTGGTTTTGTGGGGGAAGAAAATTTGGAGCAAACCCTTACATTTCAATCCTCCATGGCAATCAAGTCAAGCAACCAATCAACATTTTGCCCCCACCAAGTAAGTTGAATTCATCCTAGCTTGCATTTCCATTGGTTATTTGTCAATTTTTTAGCTTAAAATCATTTTTAAGGCCATGCTCACATCATGAGAAGCGTGTGCGCTACTCTATAGTAGGAAAATTAGCACATACTGGAGATATCTGCTACTTTGCCTCTACACAGTAGCGCCCATGCGTGACTGTGTGGCATATACAGTAGCACACACCCCTGAACATGAAGAAAAAAGTGTCGAGATGCTAAAATTTGACATTTTTGTGGCAGGATGGTGCTTATTTGGAGGGAGAGAGAACATGAGGAGATGAATAGGGTGGAAATGCAAGACGTGACCACTATCCATGCCCTCCGAAGATGTGGCTTGTTAAAGTTTACCGAACTATGAACATGAGGGAACTCAATAGATTGCTTCGAAGACTCGTTCAATACTGGGATGTAAATGCCAATGCATTTGTTATCTGAGGACAAACCTTGGACCTTACTGTCCATGACATATACTTCATCACCAGACTCTCTAGGAGAGGAGATGCAGTAAATTTGAAGGGATCTTCTCGCAATGTGGGTGCTACATCGGTGCAAGAATATTTGAATGCATACTGTGTGGCAGGAGTCGAGAAATCAGGAAGTTAAATCCTAATTTCTACTATTGAAATCCTCCCTCTAAAGGTTATTGTGAGTATGCCGAACCACATGGTGGGGAGTGCCACACAATACCTAGCTTCGAGGTATTCCATGCATATTGGTGTTAGATGCTTGCAGGGACATGTGTACGATTGGTGCACTAGTTTATTGGCAAATATGAAGCTTCAACTCACGGGTTGCAAATCTAGGAGAATGAAGAACTTTGGATATGGCAGCATTCTATGCACCTTCTTCTTCGAGAGGGTACCTGCTCTTAGCTTGGGGATTCCTCTACCTCTAGCTAACCCTTGTGAGCAAAGATTGGGCCATTGGGGTGACATATTTCTCTGCCAGGGTGGTGGTGAAAGTCACTTTTGTTATCATACTGATGATTTCTGGGGGTGGTGGGAGAGACAGGTGTCGACATTCGAACAATTTTCCTATGTTGGATTGGACTTCCTCCATGATCCAGATCTGTTACTTCCTCCAGATGGAGCCTGGGGAGATATTGGTATATTTTTATTTTGAGAATTATTTAATTTTTTCAAAATTTCAAGTATTTGATATTTATGATGAGTTTTGAAGTACTAAACAAGTGTCATATGCAAACATTGGGCCTATTCGTCCCGAGGGACATCCTACTATCTTTGTGAGGCCAACAGATGTTGGTGCAGCTGATGCTATGTTAGGGACCATAGAGCGAAAAGTGAGTCGGTTGACTCACGATGTTCCTGCATGCTGCATGGATCAGATAGCTATTGATATGCAGGAAGATGTTGTTGGGGTGCCCCCAGCATGGCTTAGGGTGCTGTGGAAGATAGCAAGGTTGGTCATATGTTATCAGGATGCAGTAGATGATGATGAGGCCCCTCCTTGTCCATAGGGGATGGATACTTTATGTATATCTTTGAGGCCACTGAGCCCAGTTTTGTACTTTATGACATGACTTGTGATCCAAAACTCATATTTTTTTTGATATAGTATCGGATATATATACAGTATCGGTTATTTACATGTGTATGTGTTTGAACTTTATGTGTGAAATGTTGTTTATGGAAGTGTATGATACAAATGCCAATCTAAAAGATAATTTGCAAATGAATCAACTAATTCATTTAAATTTCTTCGAATGTGTTGATATATAATAGAATCAAATCAAACTATCTTCCCAATAATCTAACTCGTAAAAACTGTCGTGGCAACACAGGATCTCTGATCTGGTAAACACCCGTTAACTGAAACACAACTAGTTGCGAATCAAGCCTTACCTCCAAATGTGAAATGCCATGAATAAGGGCATCTCGGAGAAGTTCTATAACCGCACTATACTCAGCTACATTGTTCGTAGTGGGACCCAAACAAACCCCCCCCCCCCCCCGAAGACACCAGTTGGCTAGCTGGTGAGTAAATGACCCAAGCTGTTGAAGCCAACTGTCGAGTGTGGCGACTAGCACCATCAGCAAATCCTAAGAAATGTTCAGTCAACTTCTGATACATGAAATTAAGACACACATAAGGTTAACTAAGCAAACACAACCAAAAACTAGCTCTACAAAATATACAACTATGTTACAAGAAAAAGCACAACCGCCTAAGCATAGTACTTCTTCAGGTAGAGCCCATTTCTAGGCTCAGGAAGCTTATTACCCCCGTAGTATACTAACTCGTAAGCGCCCTTCTTCAGTACTTTGGAAATTATGTAAGGCTTGAGCCACATGGACTTGAACTTGCCAGGTCCTAGCGGTTCGTTGTCCTGATCCCAAAGCAAAACGAGATCTCCTTCAAGGAACACCCTAGGTCTGATGGACTTGTATTATTGTCCTTTGACTCATTTCTTATGAACTTCATTTGTTGTGAGCGCGTCGCGGCACTACTCATCTAGATGCTCTAAATGCAACCAACGTTCTTCCAGTGCTGAAGTATCCGGTAGTACTTGAACAACCAGTTTTAATGAAGGAATCTCGCATTCAATCGGAATGACTGCTTCTGTCCCATGCACAAGATGGAAGGGAGAGAACCCGGTAGTAGTTTTACATTCGCTCGGTAAGCCCAAAGAGCAGGGTATAGCATGATGTGCTAGTTATTTCGAATGGAATTAACATTTTTTTGCAATATTACCTTTAAATTTTTTTTAACTACCTCGACTTGTCCATTCGCCTGTGGATAGTATGTAGATGAATGTTCTTGCCAAAAACCTAACATTGTATACAAATCGGTCATCATGCTATTCTGAAAATGGCTGCCATAATCAGTCACAATCTCTTTAGGTATGCCGAACCTTGAAATAATATGATTAAATACAAAATAAGTGGCAGTTTCTGTTAGGAACCCATGTCTTTACTTTGTTAGTATATTGTTGTTGGACGCATATGCTTTGTAAGTCGTCCTGTAGTATTTGTTGATCCATAGTTTATATTAGCCCGTAGTATTGACCCATAGTATTGGACGCATATGCTTTGTAAGTTGTCCCATAGTATTATATGTCGCATGGTTTTGACTCATAGTATGGGCGCCTAGACTTAGCCCATGGTTTGTATTGACACATAGTATTGACCCATGGTATTGGCGCCTAGATTTAGTATATAAGTGTGTGTTGAGGCCTATGAAGGCACTGTGAAATTAATTGTATTGAGCTTGCTCAAAGGAGGTTGCCCCCTCGAAGTGGCCCGTGATCAATATAAAAGTAATTTTGAGTTCTATTATTTCTGATATCTTGTGTATTTGCATTAATTAATTATTGCAGGTTCATCACATCTGGTATCAGAGCACTTTCTTGGGCTCGTTGGGTGAAATTTCTTCCAAATTTTTTTTCGCATCTGTTGCAGCTTCGGATTTGGGAATAATCCCTATCCGCTTAACTGTGGGAAGTACTTGGGCATAAGCCCTAAAACTCATTGTGAGGAGTACCACAGGAACCCCAAAGTAGCTGGCCCATTGAGAGGACCTACCAGCGAAAAGGGCAACGACCCCTACCTGATTGACTAGTTCTCACCTGTGAGGTAAACCAAGAGCTATCGTTTGTGGCAAAGCAGTTATCAGTTTTACCTGGGCCGTGGAGTGAGGGGTACTACCCCAATACGCAAGCCGTTAGACAACATTGGTGGCCGAGTGAAACACCTGAACTGTTAGGAAGTCGTACATACCTGGGGTCCATATCTATTTTTAGTTGAACAGTTGTCGATCACTTCCGCTCCAGATCCAGCCGTTTCAGATCTATTCTGAAAGTCGTTCCAGATCCAGTTGCCATTTCAGATCCAACCATTTTTTATCCCTTCTGTGCCATTGTAGATCCATCTATTGTGGATCCCTTCTGCGCCGCCGTTGCTGATCCATTTCTGGAAAAAAAGAAAAGAAAAAAAAGGGTATAAAATTCTGTTTTTCGGCCATATCTCCCTTATTTCAACTCTGTTTTCCCTGAAACTTCACTGACATCCCTACAATCCCATTCTGCATATTTCATTCCTGAAGACCCTATCCCAAATTCCACTTCCCAAGACCAAAAATCCCACATTTGTCTATTTTTAGGGTTTGCCATCACTTCTTCAATTTTCACCCGATTGCCTTCAAATTTTACGATAGAGTTCCCGCTTCTGAAATCCCCATTTTTTGCTTCCCTGTCCCTCAGAAAGTGTCAGAAACCTAGTCAAACCCTAATTACCCCTCAGAGTTTTTTCCTAATCCAAATTTCCCCTTACTAAATAAGCTTGTGTTTGTGTTTTTCTATCCATTCCCCCCCCCCCCCCCCAAAAAAAAAAAAAAAAAAAAATTACTTGTTATGGTTGTCACTCGCATAGGAGCAAACACCATGGAGGAAGCACTTGCAGCCATCCAAACCAGACTCCAAGATCTGGATGAAAAATTTCTTAGCCTCCATCTTGAGCATTCAGCCATGAACAATAACCAACAACCATAATCTTTTGCAGCCACTGGGTTCTCTTCTTCCAACAATTTTTGTGGGCCGAAGCTTGATTTTCCTTGCTTCAGTGGTACTGATCCGGCTGGATGGATATACCGAGCAGAACAATATTTCAATCTGCATAATACTGTTGATGTCCAAAAAGTTCCACTTGCATCCTTTCATTTGGAACAGGAAGCCCTTCAATGGTACCGTTGGTACATCAAAGCTCATCCCGAGCCAAACTGGACAGATTTTTGCCAACTCCTTTTGTCACAATTTGGTCCTAGTGCTTTTGACGACTTCATAGGAGCACTCACTAAACTTCACCAAACTAGCATAGTGAGAGAGTATCAGATGGAATTTGAGAAACTAGCCAATCACACAGAAGGATTGTCTGATGAATTATATAGGAGTTGTTTTATCAATGGTCTCAACAATGAAATCCGCTCAGAGGTCAAAATGTTTTGTCCCAACACAATGATGGAAGTCCTAGGGTTTCCTAAGCTAGCCGAGGACAAGATCGTAGCTCAACAACGCTCCAAACCCACCTTTGTTCCCTTCAGAAATATGGGTTCCCAACGACCTCCCATCACACCTGCTCCTCAACCAACTCCTATCAAGCAATTGTCTTAAACAGAGATGCAGGCACTCCAAGAAAAAGGGATTTGTTATCATTGTGATGAGAAATTCACTCGGGGACATAGATGTGTTCAACAAAAGCTCTATCTCTTGGATGTGGATTCTCTGCTTGCCTCAAAACTTAATGAAGAAGCTCCAAATACAGTAGATGATCAAGTCAACATTCAACACCCGCTTGTTGACACCCCATCTCAGGACGACCCACCCCAGATCTCTCTCCATGTTGTAACCGGTGTCACCACCCCTGTAACATCTCCAAGATTTGTGAGTTAGTAATTCTGGTGAAATGAAAAAAAAATTCTTCTCTTAAAGATATTCATATTTAAACATTTTAAGAACAACCAACATACACTTGACCTTTTTGTAAAAGGCAATTTGCTTAAGTATTACCATTGCAGCTCCTTGGATCTCCCTCGAGTCCATTATATATAAATCAACTTTGCAGTTCCATGCTATGATAACAAAATGCTTTCACAATATTATTTCCATACACATTCCATGAATAACAATTACTCAAGAGTTGTTGACAAGATATAAATAATAAGACATAGACATGAGAATCAAGAATTATACACACGGGGAGACAAAATGTACGTGGTTCACCCATTCCATAATGGGCTACGTCCACCAAAGGAGAGTCGCATCTTGTATTAATTATCAAGTAGAATTTACATCGTACAACCCAATTGTTGCTGAAATCACTTTCCACTACTTTGCAGCCTTGCTCATCCAGATTATTTTCCAACAATTTTCAAGTTTAACAACGGAATTTATGTCGAAAATCCATATACAATGAATATAGGTCATAAGACCTAATAAAGTACTATTCTAAGCATCTATATGCTTGTCTTTATTCTGTCACAACGAAAATCATATTCATCATAATTATTAATAAGCGTACCTAAATCCAAATATACTCTAGATGGATAATCATCATGCATAACCATAAATAATTCACTTCTCAACCTTACACATCCGACTACATTCTTTCCTTAAAGTTTACAAACAAAATTGCACTATACCTAGTATCTCTTCTTAGGAATACATAACATTATACAAACCTAAATTTCCTTTATCCTACTTTTGTATTAACTTGATACCTCAAAACACAAGCAACATCTTAGCATATAGTTAGCTAGTATTTCTCAGATACCAATTTTAAATAGATAATACCTCTGATGCAGGGATCAGGTTATACGTTTACAAGCAACCGGATCTAAGGATAGAGATCAATAATATGCAGAGATATAAAATACTATAACTCTGTGAATCGAGAGTATGCAGAAATCAGGCATATGGATATTTACAAATGAATTAGAATGATTATTTACCTTGATAGCAGGCATAAAGTTTACTGGTCTTTACCGTAGAGTTCCCATCTTGATCGTAGGGTTTGGTACTGAAAACGTTGCTGGGGTATATCTCTGTCAGCACAAGATCTAGACAAATGAAGAGACAACTCTGTCATGCAGAGATTAAGCAAACGTAGATAGCAATCCGGTTGATCTACACATTGTAATTATAACTCGACTGCCCGAGATCTAGAAAATACACAACTCTGAACTTAATGTTTTTGTAGAGATTATGTATATAATCCAGGAAGCAACAGAGACTATCACAAGTCCGGAATCATGCCTTTCCTACACTACCATTGCCAACAGGAAGAAATCCATATACGGAGTATTAAATGGTATTCGCCCAGCATTTTTGTATAGCCATCATACTACGGATCAATAAATCTATGCTATGGCTACTCACAACTCAGGCGCTGTAACATCCCTATGGTCGATTCTCTTCAAGGAGATCGCCCAGCTTTTAAGCATAGACAATAACGATATACAGGTATTTATCTCAAATATTAAAACAGACAAAGATGATCAGATCACATCCCTACTAAGGAGGGTATGCGCAGGCATTTAATAATGAGTAGATATTAAGCATGTATCTCAGCGATAATCAAACATTGCTTACCCATTTTGGAGAACGAATAGTTGCTAACTTACTTCCGTCGCAGAGGCTTCTCTGTCCCACTTCTTCGGAAATTAATCTAACACACAACGTCTATGGACGTCGCATTCCTTAGCAGAGGCTATCCCTTGCAGGGATCGGAAACCTTCTACAGAATCCTCCAGCTGTTCGATAACTCATATCTCAATCCGATTTTCGATTTTTGGTACTAACGCTGATCTATAAGAGGAAAATAGAGACCAGGTTGACCTTCTACGGGACCATAAACTTCAGTCTTTCCTTCTATTCCGGTGTATTTGATACAAGGGTTACATACCAAAATCCCAATTTCACGCTTCTATTTGGCATACTTGATGCAGAGATTACCATAATAATCGCATACAGAAATTCAATAGATCAAACGCCATCTCCATCGCAGCAACTAAACAATGGTCTCTCTCCCATCCAGTGATCCCTCGCAGGATTTTCCCCATTGGTATTCACGCTTCTATTCGGCATACTTGATGCAGAGATTACCATAATAATCGCATACCGAAATTCAAGAGATCAAGCGCCATCTCCATCGCAGCGACTAAACAATAGTATGCAGAAATGACAATTCTCTCTCCCATCCAGTGATCCATCGCAGGATTCCCCATTGGTATACCTGGAGAGAAATTATATCGTTATCAACATCATGTGCCGAGATCCCCACCTCTCCACAGAGAGTTCCTATTTATTTTCCAAAAACTGATGCGAAGTTTTTTCCCCAAAATTTCCTTCCTTTTTTCCCGTCCAAGATCCAGAACTCAAGGGTTTAGTTCTTTCCCAGCCCGCCACGATGCATACAAATCATAAGTGCAGCCAAAAGATTCATCCTTCCGGAGTTCCTTCCCCATCCGGCTCGGCTCAACAAGAAAAAAAAGACTTTGATAGAAAGCTGCCAACTAGAAATAACTCATGTGCACCATAGACAAAATGGAGACAAATCCCAGAAAAATCTATCTCCGCCGAACTCCCATTCTCTTCACCGGGACAAAATTTTAGGTAATCCTCCCCTCATGCCACTTGGAGGTAGTAGTTTTTCAAAGAACGCCAAGTATCCGTTGAGGAAGGTGGTCAATACGACTCCATTACTTCCATCACGAATGTGGAAGCTAACCGAATGTTTTTTATTTAAGAAAAAATGAATATATATAAAATATACTCACAAACATATATATATAAGGAAGCTTGCACCACATGCTACGGACCATCGAATACAATCTTATATACTCATATATATATATATATCATGAAGTTTCCACCATATTCTATGGTCAATCAAATGCAAATAATATATATATACTCACGTATATAAATAAAGCTCCCACCATAGGCTATATATATATACTTACCTAAATATAATGAAGCTTTCGTCATATGTTATATAGTAAAGCTTGGATAGTAAAGCTTGGATTTCTTATGGTACTCTAGATTTTATCCCGTCAGGTCATCGTCTTTAGTCTCTTAACTCTATGCTAACATTTTTTTTCAACTGTAAGAAATAACATACAAGACTGTCGGGTTCCACTGGTGGGGCCATCGCGGCCTTGAGCTCCTCACCAGGGTCATTTACATAGATACAATTACAACAATTATTTACTTTAGGTTGATAAAGGATGGGTGTTACCTAAGATAGTAACCATATCTATGGTACTGATTACTTTTTACATAGGATCTTTAACTAAAATCAATGCTTGTGTTAATAGATAACTTGTAGAAGCATGTCGTCATTCCGTAACTGATAATAACCCTTTCACAAACCTACCTAGGATTAGGAAATCTAGTTTAGGATTATCATAAACTACGACGATGCTTAATTTAAGTTTATCAAGTGAACATCATAGTTCAATAGTTTTTCGTTCTCATGGTACTGGGGATGGTACCCATCGTAAAAATCAAGGATTCCTATCCATTACAAAATTAAATATATAGGTTATAATGGAGAGATATCACATCCTCCTCCCCTAAAAAAAATAACACCGTCCTCGGTGTTCCGGTTTTTTCATAAATTCATCCTTTCCCCTGGAGTCTTATTTTTCTTGCACCCTGAATTTTGGGTTTTGACCATATTTGAACTTTCATGCTTTCTGCATGTCGTTATGGCTAATAACGTGGATTTTTATGCAATTAAAAATCGGGATTCAAAGAAACTTTGTTCAGTGAAAACTGTCATCAATTCAATAATCAAAAGTATAAACAATGAGCCCCTTTACTTCAACCTACCATTTGCAATTCACGGAATATTTTATTTTTCCTTTATTATCATAAGCATACATAAATCCAGCATTCAGGAGATGTAGATTGTTATTTTACACAAAATACATCATTTACTTGATCCAGGAAATTCTTGCCTAACACCCGAGTGCTCACACAGCAATTCCTTCAGAGATTTCTTGCCTAACACCATAGTGCTCACATAGCAATTCATTCAGAGATTTCTTGCCTAACACCATAGTGCTCACGCAGCAATCTTTTCTCTTATGCATACTAAGCAGCGTCCTGCCTCCCGCATATGCATTCTTTTATAGTTTTCCTAGGTCTTTACAGCTCGCCGATTCCTTCGAGAATCCTGGTGACTGTCAACTCCCTGATCTCTAGGGAGTGGTTCAGTGCCCTTAACGCACTTTTACATAATTCCGCTCAAGCCTTCTCGCTTGAGTCCCGGAATCTATTCCCCTCAAGCCTCCCCGCTTGAGTCCAGGAAAATCTCATTCATATTTATCAATTATTTCGGCATATTACATTTTATAACCCTACAATTTCTCTGACCCATTTTGGTCTAGTTCTTTATTCAACAATAATTAACAATAATTAAAAAGTTGCAATGTGGATCTTTCATCCTCACCCCTCTATTGTACCATGCATAATATATTAAGCCTTTGTCTTTCAACAAGTTCCACCGAACTTTGACCATCTGCCAAATTCAATTGTTAGTAACGCTTTATATAACAAAATCAAATATTTGTAAATAAGAAAATCATTCATTCTTCATACTACAATATCCATACTTGATCATCTGAAGTAAACGTTTTCTCCTTCCAAGCATAACTAACTTACTTAATAGGATTACATAATTCATTGAACACGAAATAATATTCTTCCTGTGGTGACCCGTGGACATTATGATTTCTTAACCTCGAAGGTTATCCTTCACCATTTCAAACACCCTTCCTATTTTAGTTATACAACTTCTTTTGTATATACCAACATCACATAGAAATAACCAATTTTCTAAAACATACGTGCATACCTTATAACCATATACCTTTGTAAGGGTGACCGCATATCTTCTCATTATAAGATCCTCATATGTCGAGGTACCAGTTTGCCTGTATCATCACATTGTTAGTATTACACTAAATATCACATGAATTTATATATCCCATTTTTACCTCTTGATTGTTGTAGTGATGTGTGGGAATATAACATCCCGCTCGACCACAACATGAAATCATAAGAGCAATCATGCATGAAACATATGTCAATCATCCCCTTGACTTGTTTCATAAAAGCTTACACATCAATTACTCTTAGATATTACTTCTGATCTATCATGGAATTTCCATGATAATAAAGGTTTTCCTTAACTCCTAAAGTGGATATAAAATAGTCATTTATAAAGACATCAGAAAATTTAAGTGTCATGTATTACCATTCCGTGGCGGTTCTACTTTTCCAATACTTTTATTCATACGACAACACATATTCACCATTAATTACATCTATGCATTCGTTATGTGAACAACATGATTAACTATAATTTTATCTCTTAACCAAATTAATCATTTTGACACCAGATATAATTGTATGTGACAACAAATCACCATAAATTTATCATTCAAAGTGGCTTTATATATGAAAGGAACTTGACAGTTCCTAACCTAATCAAAGCATTAGACCGTCTTCTTTAGTCAAATATTAGCACAAATAATTACCTTATAAAAGACTTAACAGATATAAGTTGTTTATTTTATCTATCTGATTCTCATATTCGGAAATCCTGACGAATGGCTCAATAGAATTCGATTAGTCAGAAACAATCAACAAAATGTGTCAACCCTATTCTCCCATATGGCGCGTTTACTGAAACTGAAAGGTATCCACTCCTAAGAATAACAATAAAAGTAGAGAAGGTAATAAGTATTTAAGACGAATTATCAAATCAACAGATTTAGGGGAGTTCCTCAGTTTGGCACATTCACAATTAGGATGACTTTCAATATACGAAGACTCTTTCCACCAAACCATAACCGTTATCATTCTAAAGACTATTTTATCGTCGTCCAATGAATCTAATTGTAAGATAGGAGGATATGTTCATCAGCTAATATTTTTCCAATAACAGATCATTCACCTCCATAATGAAACATACTTACTTGAAATTCAATGTCAACTTGTAAGCTACCTGTTGTCGATCCGTTGAAATGAAATTTTCCATTGCGTCTTGTGTCGCCAGTTCGACTAACTCATATATGTTTTCCCCAACTGAGCCCAATTAAGCCCGAGTGTTTGCAACCTATGCTCTGATACCATATGTAACATCTCCAAGATTTGTGAGTTAGTAATTCTGGTGAAATGAAAAAAAAATTCTTCTCTTAAAGATATTCATATTTAAACATTTTAAGAACAACCAAAATACACTTGACCTTTTTGTAAAAGGCAATTTGCTTAAGTATTACCATTGCAGCTCCTTGGATCTCCCTCGAGTCCATTATATATAAATCAACTTTGCAGTTCCATGCTATGATAACAAAATGCTTTCACAATATTATTTCCATACACATTCCATGAATAACAATTACTCAAGAGTTGTTGACAAGATATAAATAATAAGACATAGACATGAGAATCAAGAATTATACACACGGGGAGACAAAATGTACGTGGTTCACCCATTCCATAATGGGCTACGTCCACCAAAGGAGAGTCGCATCTTGTATTAATTATCAAGTAGAATTTACATCGTACAACCCAATTGTTGCTGAAATCACTTTCCACTACTTTGCAGCCTTGCTCATCCAGATTATTTTCCAACAATTTTCAAGTTTAACAACGGAATTTATGTCGAAAATCCATATACAATGAATATAGGTCATAAGACCTAATAAAGTACTATTCTAAGCATCTATATGCTTGTCTTTATTCTGTCACAACGGAAATCATATTCATCATAATTATTAATAAGCGTACCTAAATCCAAATATACTCTAGATGGATAATCATCATGCATAACCATAAATAATTCACTTCTCAACCTTACACATCCGACTACATTCTTTCCTTAAAGTTTACAAACAAAATTGCACTATACCTAGTATCTCTTCTTAGGAATACATAACATTATACAAACCTAAATTTCCTTTATCCTACTTTTGTATTAACTTGATACCTCAAAACACAAGCAACATCTTAGCATATAGTTAGCTAGTATTTCTCAGATACCAATTTTAAATAGATAATACCTCTGATGTAGGGATCAGGTTATACGTTTACAAGCAACCGGCTCTAAGGATAGAGATCAATAATATGCAGAGATATAAAATACTATAACTCTGTGAATCGAGAGTATGCAGAAATCAGGCATATGGATATTTACAAATGAATTAGAATGATTATTTACCTTGATAGCAGGCATAAAGTTTACTGGTCTTTACCGTAGAGTTCCCATCTTGATCGTAGGGTTTGGTACTGAAAACGTTGCTGGGGTATATCTCTGTCAGCACAAGATCTAGACAAATTAAGAGACAACTCTGTCACGCAGAGATTAAGCAAACGTAGATAGCAATCCGGTTGATCTACACATTGTAATTATAACTCGACTGCCCGAGATCTAGAAAATACACAACTCTGAACTTAACGTTTTTGTAGAGATTATGTATATAATCCAGGAAGCAACAGAGACTATCACAAGTCCGGAATCATGCCTTTCCTACACTACCATTGCCAACAGGAAGAAATCCATATACGGAGTATTAAATGGTATTCGCCTAGCATTTTTGTATAGCCATCATACTACGGATCAATAAATCTATGCTATGGCTACTCACAACTCAGGCGCTGTAACATCCCTATGGTCGATTCTCTTCAAGGAGATCACCCAGCTTTTAAGCATAGACAATAACGATATACAGGTATTTATCTCAAATATTAAAATAGACAAAGATGATCAGATCACATCCCTACTAAGGAGGGTATGCGCAGGAATTTAATAATGAGTAGATATTAAGCATGTATCTCAGCGATAATCAAACATTGCTTACCCATTTTGGAGAACGAATAGTTGCTAACTTACTTCCGTCGCAGAGTCTTCTCTGTCCCACTTCTTCGGAAATTAATCTAACACACAGCGTCTATGGACGTCGCATTCCTTAGCAGAGTCTATCCCTTGCAGGGATCGAAAACCTTCTACGGAATCCTCCAGCTGTTCGATAACTCATATCTCAATCCGATTTTCGATTTTTGGTACTAACGCTGATCTATAAGAGGAAAATAGAGACCAGGTTGACCTTCTACAGGACCATAAACTTCAGTCTACCCTTCTATTCCGGTGTATTTGATACAAGGGTTACATACCAAAATCCCAATTTCACGCTTCTATTCGGCATACTTGATGCAGAGATTACCATAATAATCGCATACAGAAATTCAATAGATCAAACGCCATCTCCATCGCAGCAACTAAACAATGGTCTCTCTCCCATCCATTGATCCCTCGCAGGATTTTCCCCATTGGTATTCACGCTTCTATTCGGCATACTTGATGCAGAGATTACCATAATAATCGCATACCGAAATTCAAGAGATCAAGCGCCATCTCCATCGCAGCGACTAAACAATAGTATGCAGAAATGACAATTCTCTCTCCCATCCAGTGATCCATCGCAGGATTCCCCATTGGTATACCTGGAGAGAACTTATATCGTTATCAACATCATGAGCCGAGATCCCCACCTCTCCACAGAGAGTTCCTATTTATTTTCCAAAAACTGATGCGAAGTTTTTTCCCCAAAATTTCCTTCCTTTTTTCCCGTCCAAGATCCAGAACTCAAGGGTTTAGTTCTTTCCCAGCCCGCCACGATGCATACAAATCATAAGTGCAGCCGAAAGATTCGTCCTTCCGGAGTTCCTTCCCCATCCGGCTCGGCTCAACAAGAAAAAAAAGACTTTGACAGAAAGCTGCCAACTGGAAATAACTCATGTGCACCATAGACAAAATGGAGACAAATCCCAGAAAAATCTATCTCCGCCTAACTCCCATTCTCTTCACCGGGACAAAATTTTAGGTAATCCTCCCCTCATGCCACTTGGAGGTAGTAGTTTTTCAAAGAACGCCAAGTATCCGTTGAGGAAGGTGGTCAATATGACTCCATTACTTCCATCACGAATGTGGAAGCTAACCGAATGTTTTTTATTTAAGAAAAAATGAATATATATAAAATATACTCACAAACATATATATATAAGGAAGCTTGCACCACATGCTACGGACCATCGAATACAATCTTATATACTCATATATATATATATATCATGAAGTTTCCACCATATTCTATGGTCAATCAAATGCAAATAATATATATATACTCACGTATATAAATAAAGCTCCCACCATAGGCTATATATATATACTTACCTAAATATAATGAAGCTTTCATCATATGTTATATAGTAAAGCTTGGATAGTAAAGCTTGGATTTCTTATGGTACTCTAGATTTTATCCCGTCAGGTCATCGTCTTTAGTCTCTTAACTCTATGCTAACATTTTTTTTCAACTGTAAGAAATAACATACAAGACTATCGGGTTCCACTGGTGGGGCCATGGCGGCCTTGAGCTCCTCACCAGGGTCATTTACATAGATACAATTACAACAATTATTTACTTTAGGTTGATAAAGGATGGGTGTTACCTAAGATAGTAACCATATCTATGGTACTGATTACTTTTTACGTAGGATCTTTAACTAAGATCAATGCTTGTGTTAATAGATAACTTGTAGAAGCATGTCGTCATTCCGTAACTGAGAATAACCCTTTCACAAACCTACCTAGGATTAGGAAATCTAGTTTAGAATTATCATAAACTACGACGATGCTTAATTTAAGTTTATCAAGTGAACATCATAGTTCAATAGTTTTCCGTTCTCATGGTACTGGGGATGGTACCCATCGTAAAAATCAAGGATTCCTATCCATTACAAAATTAAATATATAGGTTATAATGGAGAGATATCACGACCCCACAAACAATGCGAGTCAGGAGATACTTCAAGAAGCTCCCTCTTACCATACTCATTGATTCTGGTAGCACTCATAACTTCATTGATCCTCGGATTGCGAAACAGGCTGATTGTTTTGTCCATCCTTGCTCCAACTTTGAAGTCATGGTTGCCAATGGGGGCACCTTACCTTGCAAGGGGAAGTGTCACAATGTGCGTATCTCTATGGAAGATTATAACCTGCGCTCTCACATGTTTGCCTTGTCGTTAGGTGGATGTGATGTGGTTTTGGGTGTTCAATGGTTACACACACTTGGCCCCATCTTATGGGATTTTGCTGAACTTTGGATGCAGTTTTTAGTCAATGGGACACAACATAAATTTATGGGTTTACAACCAAGGTCTCTCTGCATCATTAGTTCACATTGCCTGGAAAAAATACTTAAGAAGAATTCACATGGTATCATCGCTCAGCTCCATTCCATTCAGATGCACCCATCAACAGTCTCCACTACTTCCTTGGATAGATATGCAGGTGTCTTTGCTGAACCAATGAGCTTGTTTCCTTCAAGAGACCTTTCTGGTAAGAATTTAGCCACATCTACCTCTCAGCAAGAAATGATGACTATTTTGCATACGGTCCAGAAGTGGCAGCCATCCCTATTGGGGAATTATTTCTGCATCAAGACTGATCTCCAGAGTCTGGAAACATTCTTGGAACAACGGGTCTCCTCCCCAACACACCTGAAATGGGTTATCCAACTCATGGGTTATGACTATGCGACCACTTACCAAAAGGGTAAGGACATTATGGTGGAAGATGCTCCTCCTAGCACATTTGATGACCCAGTTTCTCTTACAGCTATTTCTTTGCTTGTTCCAAATTGGCTGCAATCTGTTCAATGGGGCTATCTCTTCTATGACCTCCATGCTTCTTCATTAGTAGGGCACTCTAGGTTCCTCAAAATGTATGACCAGGAACAATGTAACTTCTTTTGGAAGGGACTCAAAAGGACAATTCAATGGATGGTGGTTGACTGTGATACTTTCCAGGTCAACAAGGGTGAAACAACCCTCCTTTCAGGACTGCTCGAACCTTTACCCATCCCTCCACAGATTTGGAAAACTATTTCTATGGATTTCCTAGAAGCGCTCCAGTGGTATAGTACCACATCTCAAAGGACACCATATGAAGCAGTCTTTGTACATGCACCACTAGTTCTTCTTCCATACACCTTCAGCAGCTCCCCAGTTCAAGCAATTGACTCAATTCTTCGAAACCATGATCAGCTTCTTCTCATTCTACAGGAAAATTTTCACATGGAAAGAATTCGACTGAAACAACAAGCCGATCAGCACCGTTCTGAGCACACTTTTCACATCGCTGATATGGTTCTTCTTCATCTACAGCCTTCCATGCAATCCTACTTGAAACTCCAAAGTCGCCAGTGGCTCGCAATGCAACCCGAGGATGCTACAGGGGACCCACTCCTTCAGATTCTACATCAATTTCCACATCTAAAGCTTTGAGGACAAATCTTTTTCTAAGGGAGAGGGGATGTTAGGAACCCATGTCTTTACTTTGTTAGTATATTGTTGTTGGACGCATATGCTTTGTAAGTCGTCCCGTAGTATTTGTTGATCCATAGTTTATATTAGCCCATAGTATTGACCCATAGTATTGGACGCATATGCTTTGTAAGTCGTCCCATAGTATTATATGTCCCATGGTTTTGACTCATAGTCTTGGCGCCTAGACTTAGCCCATGGTTTGTATAGACACATAGTATTGACCGATGGTATTGGCGCCTAGACTTAGTATATAAGTGTGTGTTGAGGCCTATGAAGGCACTGTGCAGTTAATTGTATTGAGCTTTCTCAAAGGAGGTTTCCCCCTCGAAGTGGCCCATGATCAATATAAAAGTGATTTTGAGTTCTATTATTTCTGATATCACGTGTATTTGCATTAATTAATTATTGCAGGTTCATCACAGTTTCTCCATCTTCCTTGACAGTAGGCATTGCCTTGGCCCACTTGGTGAAGTAGTCGATGGCAACAATGATGTAATGATGTCCTGCAGCCGAAACTGGATTGCAAGTCATATAATCAACCCCCCAATTTGTGAAGGGACCTACTGTAATCACAGGATGAAGAGGAGCTGGATGTGCTCTCATTTTCTTGGTGAAAAACTGACATGGACGGCAGCGTTTCATAGCTTCCACACAATCTTTAAAGATTGTGGGCCAAAAATACCCGACACGTAGTATTTTCTTGGTTGTTGCCAACCCAGAAACATGACCCCCACAAGCTCCACTGTGGGCATCATTCAATACTGATTATGCTTCTTCCAAAGTCACACAACATCATAAGATGGAATCTATCCCATGTCTATACAAAGTATTAGAGATAATGAGATAGTTTTTCACATGACTTTTCAGTTTGTGTCGTTCTTCTCTAGAAAAAGTGGTAGGACACCTCAAAGTATAGAGATATACTAAGATATCCCCATACCATGGGTCAGAGGATGCAATAAGGAAGATATGTTCATCTGGGAATGATTATTCTTCCTAGAGATGCTCTAAGTCACTCGAAAAATCTGAGGCTAACTCAGCGAACACTAGTGATTTCTTCGACTTGGCCGATTGAAAAACCAAATCGAACTCTTGTAAGATTACGATCCATTTATTGTACTTCCCACTGATGATGCATTGAGTGAGAACATATTGAAAAGGATTGACTTCTGATATCACAGTATTTTTTCGTAAAAGTATGTAATGATGAAGCCTATGTACCGCATAGACCGCCGCAAGTTCTAACTTCTCAACATGCGAATATTTAACCTCAAGGGATATCAATGCGTGAGAAATATAGTAAACAACATGCTCTTGGAGCATGTCGTCCTCCTGAACTAGTACTATGCCAATTGTATTAAGAGAGGCTGCCAGATATAAAAGAAAATCTTTTGCATAGTTCGACGGGCTCAACAAGGGGGCTGAAAGTAGTGCCTTTTTCAAGGCCTCAAATGACGCTTGAGCAACCTCATCCCATGAGAATTAGGTATCTTGCTCAAGTAGTCTCATAAAACCTTTCGTGATCTTAGCATAGTTTATGATAAAGCATCGCAAGAAGTTAGACATGCCTTGCAGACTCTGGATTTGTCACAAGGTGCGAGGAGGAGGCAGATTTACAAATGCCTCAACTTTTAACGAGTTGACCCTTATACCACGACTGGATACAATAAAACCCAGTAAACGTCCTGATTCGACGCAAAATATGCACTTATTAGGATTCAAACGAATCTTATATTGTCTGCATCTTTCAAACACAAGTCTCAAATGAGCTAGATGATCCCATCTCTTTCGATATCGCGTCGGGAGGTCATCCAAGTAAGGTTCAACTATGTGTTTGATATCATGAAAAGTGAACTTCATAGCTCACTGGAATGTAGCTCCAACATTCTTTAATCCAAACGACATCTTCTGATACGCAAAGGTTCCCCACGGGCAGATGAAAGTTGTTTTGTGTTGATCTTCGGGTTTGATTTGGATTTGATTATATCCCAAAAATCCATCCATGAAAGAAAACATCTCGTGTCCCACACATGCATCTATGATCTGGTCGATAAATGGTGTGGGATAGTTATCTTTTGGAGAAGCTTTATTCAAGTCCCAGAATTCAATACAAACTCGAATGGTACCTTGATTTTTATCAACCATAATGGGGTTTGAAAACCACTCCGTCATGTCAATCGGGTAGATAAATCCTGCTCTAAGCAATTTTTCAACTTTTGCCTTAATGGGGGCTGCTTTTCGAGGATTCACAAGATGGAGATTCTGTCTCACAGGTTTTGCATTAGGCTATGTAGTGATGAGATGCTCAACGATAGCTGGATCAATACCTAGCATCTCCTCATAAGACCAGGAAAATATGTCGCCGAATTCTTTAAAAAGCTTGGTATAGAGGGCGATCTCTTCTAGAGAGAAGTATACACCAATAAAAATATTTTCCATGACCCCGGGTTTGGTGGAAACGTTAATCGGGATTGTTCTCGATATATTAGCCATATTCCCTTCAACATAAACAACTCTTGAAGTAGAAGGAAAAGATGACAAATCAACAAATCCACTGGGTCCCATAGAAAATTCTCCTCTCGCTATCCTGTCTAGGTTTGGAAGCATGTAAGACCTATGATGCATATGTTCACATGGCTGGTCCAGGCTTATCATGACTTCCAAAACGGCTTCATCAAACGGTAAGACCGTATCTAAACAGTCGAAAGAGTGGGTAGAATTCAGTGACCATGGAGGAGCATAGTCCATATCCAACTCAGCAGAGATTGGCAGAGTCATGATATGTTCCATTGCAGCATGTTGTCCTTCCATGTATGTTATCTCTGCAATGGTTAAAGGCATTGAAGGTTCTGATACAGTAGGAAGGATCCACGGAACAATCTTAAGACCAACCGTGAAAGTTTCAATAGAAGTACCTTCATCAGAACACATGAAAAGAATAGGGGAGGGTAGGTTGAAAGTGACTATTAACGACCCATAAAGCCCTGCTCCTAAACTCTCGCTTATTGGGGCAGATTGATCAACTAAGGGAATAGTGGTATCTGTTGGAGTTTGGTTTTTTTTCCAAGAGAACGAAACTTGATCGACCTTGAGGATCTTTCCTTCGTAAGGGAACATAACAACTCAGAAAAATGCCGATGCAATGGCTTGCATGGCATATGTCCAGCTCCTGCCTAATAACATATTGTAATCAAGCGGAGCGTCTAGAACTTCAATCTCTACAGCAGCTATCTTACCGGCAAGTGTAATTTCAAACAATGGTAGAACTCCATGTGGACGGAAAGTCCTGCCATCGAATGAAGTAAGCAGTGTGTTAAAGGGGACTATCTCGGGAGATCCTAAAGCTTTCTAGCAAGAAATGGACATCACGCACATCGATCCACCTTCATCTATGACAACCCGTTTAATGGTCATAGGACCATGGACCACTTCAATCTATAGAAAAATGTGGTACGGAAACTGATATTTGATATCAGACATATCAAAGCGTGTAGTCATGTTAGATGATTCCATACTTCCAATCGCTTCCAGAAGTGTGTTTCGTTGTAATGGACAACTTTGTAAAACTTTTAAGGTGGACATAACACAAGGGGTCTGGGATAGATCTTCAACCACATTTTAGTTGGAAGTAGACCGAGCATTGGGATTGTGCGAGGCCTGTTTCAAGACACCTTTGTTGTGAACGTATCCGTTCACTAAGTTAATAGTCAAATCCGACTCTCATATTGAATAATAGATAAGAATAATATATTTGATTGATAGGATAAAAGATAATATGTTACAATGATGGCCCTGCCTTAAATATGGTTAGAGCATTTGATGTTGAGGGGACACCTCATTTCATAACCTAACTTTAGTTAACCTAATTATTAATTATTTAATTATTATCTTATTTTATGTTCGTAGCATTGCCACTCTCTTAGAAATGCTTTGTCCTCAAAGCCTTATTATTTTGTCGCCTTGTTCTTTGCGATGTCATGGCTGACGAAACATGTTGATACGAACTGCTAAGTGTAAAGCATAATTTCTGATATGTGGATGGGTCAATCCATCCCAAATTGATTTGTTGTTGACTGCTGGGATTCCCTACTGATCTATCATCAGGAGCTTTGATCACATTTGTACCATTATCTTTCGACATTTCCCACTTTTCAAAATATCAGTTTTTATGGTTAGGGTGTCGATAGGGAATTTTCACAATGTCACTTTCTCTTACGATTATCATCTTTTGAGCATTGATCTGAGTTGGAAGTTGTATTTTCTTCCCTTGATGTTTTAAGGTTTCATTCTGTATCTTTTCCAACTTGTTTTCTAACTGCATGTTATCATTTTGAAACTTCTTAATCACTTCTACTTGCGATTTTCTGTCATCTTCATACTTCTTAAGTTGTTCCTTAAGATCTTCATTATGACTTCTGATGCAGCTATTTTCTTCCTGCTTCTCTAAAAGTCTCGCTTCAATGTTGTCCGTAGATTGTTATATCTTCCGGCTATTTTTCAACTTCTTAATTTTTGTGACTAGTATCTTGTTATGATTTCTTAGTCTGAAAATTTCTTCAGCATTGTTGGATAATGCTTTATTATTCTTTGCGCTCTCTGATTTGTGTGTCTTTTTAGAATCGTCATTTTTTATTTGAAGAAATTTTATTTGCTCCCGATACTGGTCGATCACTGATTCTTTATTCTCTGATTTCTTTTGTATCTACGTTAGTTCTTCATCCTTGTCGCTAACGATTTTGTTCAAGCGTATTATTTCTGCTTCGTAATTATTTATTTGCTTCTTTAAATCTTGATTTCCTAACCTCTGATTAAATTTGTTTTTGGCTTTTAATTCATCAATTTGCACATACAATTTTTCTATACGCCTTTCCTGGTCAGAGATTTTTATTTCATTGTACCTTTCTTGTAATTCAATTCTTATTTCTGAACTGTTATTTATGTCATGCAATTCTTCATTGTCTTTTCGATAATGTTTTAACATGGCTTCTAATTTTTCTCGCAAATCGTCTTCCATTGTTTCTGTCTTCTTCGATGGTGGAATGATCTTCTTGACGAGCCTTCTTTGGCTTGAATTTGCTTTGTTTCTCCAAACAATTCTTATTTCAAAAGAATTGATGATTTTTTTTTTTATAACAATAATTATTTTTGCCCTTATAATAATTATTATTATTTAAATGTAATAATAATATTATTTTAATATTATATATTTCCCAAACAATTGTAATATTTTACAATTATGGACTAATATTAATTAATCTCCACATTGGTTAACCTTTTGCTTTAGATTAATTTCTTTGTGGATTGTGTGTAAATTAGGTGGTTGGGAAGAATGATTGTTACCTTCCCCACCCAAGTTCAAATCTCACTTTTGGTTTGTTCTTAGGGAATAAAACCAAACCCACTTCTCACAAAACCACGTGCACCTTATAACCATGTGCGGTTTCACTTCTTACTTTTACTTTTTACTTCTACTCACTTCTAAACTTTACTTTTACTTTTTTTTTTTTCCTTTTCACTTCTTCTCACTTCTTTTTTATTTATTTCTATATTCTATTTTCTTCTTTTTTACTTGTCTTTCTTTTCTTCATTTTATTTTCTTTTACTTTTACTTTTTTCTTTCTTTCTCTTTTTTTCTTTTTTTACTTCTATGGGCCATGGGCCTGGTTTTGGACAAGGTCCTAGATTGGTGGCTACAAGCCTAGCTCTGATACCAAATGCTGTGAACGTATCCGTTCACTAAGTTAATAGTCGAATCTGACTCTCATATTGAATAATAGATAAGAATAATATATTTGATTTATAGGATAAAAGATAATATGTTACAATGATGGCTCTACCTTAAATATGGTTCGAGCATTTGATGTTGAGGAGACACCTCATTTCATAACCTAACTTTAGTTAATCTAATTATTAATTATTTAATTATTATCTTATTTTATGTTCGTAGCATATACCAAATGCTATGAACGTATCCGTTCACTAAGTTAATAGTCGAATCCGACTCTCATATTGAATAATGAATAAGAGTAATATATTTGATGATGAAATACAATGGATATGGCCGCCTTAAATATGGCTAGGCCATCCACTATTGAAGAGACATTCCTCTTCATAACTATAATAATTAATTACTATTGTTTGACGGATGAGGCATGAACCTACTTGGTCAAAGCTTCGAAAGCTGTAGAATCTACTGAACCTACTATGCCATCAGCATGTGGTCTAGGTCTAGGTCTGCCAAGATCAGTGTTTGATCGCGGTGCGCTAGTATAATCTCGTAAAGTAACCGAGACTGTGCATAGACAAGGTCTAGCTGTTTGGTCTGTAAAATCTCTTCTTCCTCTATAGACACTCTAGAAGTAGCTACTTCCTTAGAAATGTAAGGAAGGAGTGATTTCAGATACCACTCAAGAAGAAATTCTTGAGGTATGTTGGCTTTAATGAGCCTCTTCCGTCTTCGCCACTCATGAATGTGATCAGATAAGTGAGTGACCTTATTTTGTCTAAATATAGACAAAAGATATGTCCTAGCATCATACCGAATAGGAAGCTGGAAGTGGTTCAGAAAAACAGTCGCGAGATCTCGAAAATTAAAAAATGTAGCTGCAGGTAACTCAATGTACAATTTGGCTACAACGCTGGTTAAGGTTCTTTGGAATAGTCTCAACCTAACAGAATCTTCATTCAATGAGTTCGAAGAACACCATAAATGGAAAGTGGTGACATGATAACCAAGGTCCTCGCCAGTTTTTCCTTCGAATTTTGGAATGTACGAAGGTAACTTGGTAGGAACTGGTGGCCATGAAGCGTCGTGGTGAACTGGATCATTTGTAAACTTGGAAATATCTGGCAAATTTAGAGTTGCCAGAAATGGTAAATGAGGCCTGCAAGATGGAATTTGATATGTTGGGGTCATAAAGGGGGAAACACCCATGGTTTGACCTGTGAACTGCTGGTAGGGGTTTCCCCCAACCATCTATTGATAGGGGTTGCCCCTAGTCATATGCTCATAGGGGTTGCCCCCAGTCATCTGCTCATAGGGGTTTCCCCCAATCATATGATGGTAGGGGTTGCCCCTCGCCATCTGTTGTTGTGTGAAAGTGTTGCTGAAATTCCCCCACCCAAATGAAAGCGGGTTAATGCTTTGTATGTTCGTCCACTGTGGCTGGGTGTTAGCCCCGCCATATTGTTGACTAAGGATGTTACCCCCTCCTCTAGAAAACAAAGAAAAAGGGGTATCTCCTGCAGGTACATTATTTTGATTCATGTTGTAACCTGCAGAGGTGTTAAAACCATGGGTGGTTGCGGTGGACAGCGCAGTTATGGTACTCATGACAGACATAGTTTCAGAGATGTTCGTCCCTACGTTAGTTGTGGAAATCCAAGTACTAGGTATATGGTATAACGGTTGATTTGCAGAAGGTGGGACGAGATTTACTGTACTACTGGGACCAAAAGTAGGGGTAGAGGCAGATGTCAACGCTATTGAGCTTGGCATGCCTAATGTGCCGATATTAAAACTGAGGGATGGAGTTGGAACAGAAGTTGTTTGTGTCGAACTGGGTGTAGCAGTGGAAGGAGGATTTACAATATTTGTATTCATCCCTATTGTATGAGTTTGTGGAACTGCCTGTTCGCCTCTTGGATTAGTCATACTCTGCCCAGGTGTGAAAAGATATGCACTATAATCAGGTTGTTGGAAACCAATAGGTACCAGAAGCAGATTGTTAAATTTGGTCAGAGGAGGATTAAAAGGAGTATTAAACTCACCAGAAGTGAGATCCTCAATCTTTACTATGTTAAAAGCTTCCTGATATGAAGTCCCAGGTTGTGGTTCCTTAGGAACCTTTATTTCACCAGTAGTTTCAGAAGGACCACTAGAGTCTATCCTTTGTCATCTTGTTGGCAGTAGTGGTTCCACTCTAAGTGGGAGAAGGTTTGCAACCTTCTAGACATACGAAGCTGTTGGTATTCCACAATTATATATAAAAATAAAACTAAGTAAAAACCTAGTGGCCACTAAGACTAAGGGAAAACAGCACACCACTCAAAAAAAATCCTAATTATACAAACCAGGTAAACAAGATGCCTTCCGGAGAAGATTCTCGGATGATCAGGGCCCAGAACAGATCAACGAAGGATGAAGAACAGTTACCCGGGGTCCAAAATACAATGACTAAGGGTGCAAGTGCTGGAATCACCCAACCTCCTTCCCAAAGACCTGCAAGGGATTTCCTCCCACGTCTGTCCTATGTACAACAAATATACCCTCCATTGTCACCTGTGCATGAACCTATGGTCAGATACTAAGGCTACCATACATATGAAATATTTTGGGGGGACAGTCGTCAGCCTGATCAAAACACGTGGGCAGGGTAGCAAAGCCCGAAATCTGGATGGACCCCTGTACATGAATCGACCTTGGTTTATGGTCAAAAGGAACGTGAGGGAGGTAGCTTCAGTGATTCTGATCTTCCACGGCCTCGTGCTTAGCTCTGGTTTCAGTAGAGTTTCCCAGGAATATTTGATATATATGGGTTTACTTATATGATAGTCGCACTACGATTTTTGAGTAATGAAACAAGCTTCAAGCAGTCTAAGGTGTTTTAAGCTCGAAACTCTAGCCTAGACTTGTTGGTGTTGTGTATCCCTAGAAAGAAAATTGTTTCTAATTGATTTTATTAAGATTCTTTTTAAGGTTACTTTTTACTCAGTGGGGTAGTGTATTTGTGTGATGTGGTTGCAACAGAAAGTAAAGTGCATGAAATGAAACAACTTTCAACAACAAAAAGACTTTTTATTTTTTGTTTTATATTCTTTCAAAAATGAAGAGTAAGCAAACATAAACAAAGCTTTCTTTTTGTTTTCTTTTCAAATTCTGAACAAAGTAAACTATGCCACTTTGCAAAGATTACAAGCCTCACTAATCTAAGCTACCAAACTTATTTTTCTTTTTCTTTTATATATGAACGAAAAAGAACTTGAAAATGGAAGCAAGTAAGACCTATAAAAGATGTGTAAGTATGGAAAAATGACTCTAAAGTTCACAACAATCGAATCACTGATCCGACGAAGACTTGTCCTACAAGTTTTTTCAAAGGAAAAAGCTCTTGAACTTGAAGTCAAAGTGTGAAGAAAACAAGGAGGAAAGATGCTTAAAACTGGAAATCAAATTTAAAAGAATGCTCCAAAGCACCAAACCCTAACAAGAACACTAAGCCAAGTAGTAGGTAGGCAAGTGAACTAAAGATGACCTTACTAACACAATGACTCAAAGGTGAAGCAAAATAAAGTACTTCAAACTCACTTGATAATGGAAATGACAGTGAGGTCAAGAAATGTTGGCACTCCAAAAGTTTTTGAAGACACCCCAAAAACTCCAAAAAATTGCTCAAACCCTAGAACAAAGGATGAGACACCCAAAGAGCATTCAAGTGTTGCAACAAACAACAACTACTAAGCACAAAGGTTTGTAGGTTAGCAACACACTACTAGGGTATGGATGAGCAACTGTGTTCACTAAGGAACAAAGCACAGTCTCCAAAAAGAGTTGCAAATGAACCAAACACTTCAAAAGCAAATAAGTGACCAAAAGATAACCTAAAAGACTCAAAAAAGGCTAATGAGACTCAATGAAGGATTACATACCTCAAAGACCAGTCAAGAAGACCAAAAACAAAGTTAGAAACCCACCCAAATAGGTAGAAAACTCAACCCTACTTCAAACAGAGAGCTACAGGAATGTGTCGTACTGTGCATTAGGAAAACTAGCGCATTTGGGGATGTGTGAGCTAATGTGCAGAGGAAAAATGGTGCATATACGCTACTGTATGTACAGTAGAGTAGCGCACAGGTCTTAAAAAGTCAAAAACTAACCTTGCAGAGGTGTAAAAAGAATGAGTCAAACAAAGGGAAGCAAGTAGGGGCAACCTATAGGACTTCTTAGAAGATTAAAAGGGTAAGAAGTACTGGAAAGACAACAAGAAGGGTTTCCTAGAGCAGACAAAACAACTTCCCCAGTGGAGTCACCAGTTTATTGGCGGGAAATACTACCCTATAGTGAGGAAATAGACACTATCAACTTAAGGGGGTGACAGGTACACATACTAATTGCATTACATAAGTGTTATTAAAGGAAAATAGGTTAGAGACCTTGAGGACATGCCTTGAGAACGAAGTTTGATCCTAGATTTTGTCCAAGCTTGCGCTCGATCCTCCACTCGATCTCCCGTCTGATAAACCTGCAATACATAGACCTTTCTCAACATATCTTTGCCAATATAATAATGATGGAATTGAAAATTAATTCAAACATCAAGAATTAACCAACATGATCCAAACAAACACATAGTCCATTAAGCATTTGATTTGGGATGAGAAAGATGTTTCAACCTTTTATTGTCAAAAACATATGAATGATACAAAGTATACCTGACTTTGTAGCATGCTCATGTAACCTAATCCTATGCTCCTACTCCTCTCTGACTTCAAAGCTTCTCCAGCACAACCACCTTCAATGCAAGCTCTCATATAAGAAGAGTCTCTCTATGCCTCTCATGTCTACTAACTAACCCCTCTCTTCAATCCTCCTTGTATTTATAGGACAAGGTAGGCAGTTCAGGTCGAGAGGTGGTTGCAGGGGAAGTTGGGGAAGTTGGGAAACCAACTACAACTAATACCCATTCATCAAATTAATATGTTTTTGATCATATTTTAAGATGTGCATGACTATTTCACAGTGGAGTAGCGCACAGTGCGTGACTACAACATTAAATACTAGCGTTTTCAATTTTTTGGATGTTGTGCACTAGTTTACTAAAGTATAGTAGCACATACTAGGAGGTGTGTACTACTATGTAGCTTACAGAGTAGCGCCCATGCACTGGTTTGCTTAAGGAGAGTAGCGCCCATGCCAAAATATGATATTTTTTAGGGTTTTGTCAGCTTGCAAGAAGGTGAATCAGGTCAAAGTCTCATCTGAGGTCATCATGCTCTTCAATCCAAGTTGTCCTTTTGTGTGATCAACAGATCAAGGTGATAACGGATGGAAAAGTGTAGATTTGACCTATAACACTCCGTGATGCATTTGAATTACTCCAAAAAAAATCCATGGCATCTTTTCCTTTTGCTTTTCAGACTTTAAAAATGCACTCATACACAACTGCCTACTACACCATTTGCAACAATAATTAGACCAATTATTTAAAATCTTATTTTTGGCCTATTGCTAGTGTTTTCACACCATCATGTTCAACCATGCACGTACTAGGAGTTGTGCTCATCCTAGTAGATTTTTTGGGTAAAATATAAAAGAAAATAGAACATGATTTGAAATATATAATCTAAAGAGCATGCATAACTAATTAATATATACTAAAAGAAAATATTAAATAATCATGCATTCTTCATTCAGAAAACAGATCCATCATGCATCATTAGGGAATAAATAATGTTGTTTTTCATTGACAAAAAAAGGATTTTACAAAGAAAAAGTATCACCTCTAAGTTGCAGCAGAGGAGGCCCCTGCAACTATCCAGAGGAGGGACCAATTGGTCTCGTAGTAGTCTATGGTTCTCCATCCATAGTTCATGTATGCGATATCTAGCAAGGTAAGAACGGAAAATAGGAGGGAGTTCGGATCTCTAGGAAATTTGTGTAGAGTAATGGATACAGCAATGAATGGAGAAGTTTTGTTGAGTGATGGACCTTGAAGGTTCATTTATAGGCACAATGGATAGATCTAGTATAAGGATCAGCATTTGATTTTTGATTTTGATCTTCCTCTAGCTCAGTATGCTAAACTAGTTAAAGATGCCAAGGTTCCTCGAGCTAACGCTTATAAATGTACATGTGCCATGGTGTCAAGGTTCCTCGAGCTCGCCCTTATAAAATTACATGTACCACGGTATGTATATTAATTTTTTTGGTTGGATTTTAAATTTGCTTGATTTTTGTTGGAATCAATTTTGTTCTATAAAGAAGTAAATGTCACTTTTGTTTTACAACATGGTGGTTATGAACCTCTTGAACAAAAAAAAGAGTGTGAACATTTTGATGATGGGGCGCATGAAAATGTCCTTAACATTACCACGATAGTGAAGAAAGGCATTGGCGATTTAATTTCGATTCAATTCCATTATGCTTAGTCCGATAGCACTCAGATCATAGGATTCACACATGGAGGAACTGGAACCGATGTTGATGCTGATGTGAAAAGGTAAAGAGGATCCTTTGGACAATGCATTGCATTTCATGTGAGAGAAAACATAACATAGAAGTAATGATATTGACTTGGTTGTTTTCTTCACATATCCGTATAGTTCAAGCTCCTTAAATGTGAATACCTCAATAAGGTATTTAATGGGTCCATTGGACCTTTACCTACTTGATTTCTTTATTCTAAGGCATCTTGTCCTTGCTTCCCAAAATGGAAATAGGTTGTACCGAGAAATCCCCTTCTGGTTCCACCTAGATCACATTCTAATCAATTACATGGTTAGGATCACATATATACTTTTTCAATAAAGACACATGAAACACATTATGTACTCTAATGGAAGCGAGAAAAGACATTGCATAAGCAACATGTCTTATCTTAGCTAATACCTCAAAAGGTCCATAGTATTTGGAAGCTAGCTTGGAGCAATTTCCTAAGTTTAAGGAACTCTTCTTAGGTATAACTTTCAAAAACACATGATCTCCAACTTGAAATTTTCTGAAAGTCCTATTCTGATCTACATAGAGTTTCTGCTTGTCTTGAGCTTCCTTTTTATTCTGCTTTATCTTAACCATCTGATCCTCCATATCCTTTAATAATTCTAGTCCAAGAATGACTTTTTCTGTTGGGTTACCCAAATTTATGGGAGTATTACACTTCCTTGCACACATATCCTCGAATGGACTCATGTTAAAGGAGGAATGGTATCCATTATTATAAGCAAATTACACCATGTGTAAATAATCTTCCAACTTAGATGGTTGATCCATCACATACATCCTTAACATGTATTCAATCACTTGGTTAACTCTTTCTGTATGTCCATCTTTCTGAGGGTCGTATGTTTTACTCATGTTTAGACTTGTGCTAAACCCCTCGAATAATCCCTTCCAAAAGTTAGAAGTAAATTTTGAATCTTTGCCTCATACTATAGCCTTGGGAATACCTTGCAATCTTGCTACTTCTTTCATGTAAATATCTGCAATGTTAGATGCTTTGTGAGTTGTATTTACTGGAATGAAATTTGTTTCCTTAGTTAACTTATCTACCACAACCATGATAGCTTGATTTTGCAATCTCATCTTAGGAAACTTGGAGATGAAATCCATTGTCACTATATCCCATTTCCATTCCGGTATTGGCAAGGGTTGAAACAATCCACCTAGATGTTGGTGCTCAATTTTAACTTTTTGGCATTCCATGCACCCAACTATATATTATGCAACATTATTCTTCATCCTTGGACAATAGTATCATTTCCTTACTACAACTACTATTTTCTGATAACCCGAATGTCCACCATAAGGAACATAATGCATTTCCTTCAGAACCATCTTCTCTATATTTCAAAACATTGGGCACATAAACTCGATCTCTATGCATGAGGATCCAATTTTCTTCCAACTTATAGTTATCAATTTTTTGTGAAATTTTTGTTGTTGCAATGCTTCTTTTTCTTGTTGATAAATTCCATCTGTAACACTGGATTCAATGATATTGTCCTTTAAATATGATGTACTAGTGTTGATAGTTGCTATATGCATCACATGTATATTCCTACTAAATGCATTAACTACTTTATTTTCCTTACCTTCGATATGCTTGATTTCAAAGTCATATTCACATAATAACTCCATCCATCTCCTTTTTCTTCTATTCAAATTAGGTTGCTCAAACAAGTATTTTAACCCATCCTGATCAATTCTTAACTCAAACTTCTTACCCATCAGATAATGTCTCCACATATTCAAAGCATGGATGATAGTTGCAAGCTCTAAGTCATGGGTGGCATAGTTCTTCTCATGTTCCTTCAACTTTATAGATTCATAACTAATCACCTATCCATCCTGTACCAATACTCCACCAATGCCTTGCTTACATGCATCCGTGCACACAACAAAGTTTCCTCTAGGCTCTACAATACTTATAACATGTGCACTAGTAAGCATTCCCTTAAGGCTTTGAAAACTACCTTCATACTTAGGAGACTAGTTGAAATTCACACCCTTCTTCTACAAGCATGTGATAGGAAGAGCTAACTTTGAGAATCCTTCGATGAACCTTCGGTAGTACCCAGCTAATCCAATGAAAAATATTACTTATGATACATTCTTAAGTGTTGGCCATTCCATAATGGGTCTTATCTTTCTAGGATCTACTAAAACACCTTTTTGCAGATATGATATGTCCTAAGTAATGGATTATTCCCTGATAGAAATAACACTTGTTTAGCTTCGCATACAACTGATGTTGTCTAAGCACTTGCATTACTAGTCTTATATGTTCTTGATGCTCTTCTTCTTTCTTGGAATAGATAAGGATGTCATCTAAGAATACAATCACAAACATATCTAAGTATTTTCTTGAAAACCCATTCATCAATCTCATGAATACTGCAAGTGCATTTGTTAACGAAAAAGATACCAAAGTGAACTCATAATTTCCATACAATGTTTTGAACATTGTCTTACTAATATCTTCATCGTTAACTATAATTTGGTGGTATCCTAATCTAAAATATATCTTTGAAAACACTTTGTGTCCTATCAACTAATCAAACAAGTCATCAATCCTTGCCAATGGGTACTTGTTTTTAATTGTTGTTTTGTTCAACTGTCTATAACCTATGTAGAGTCTTAGATTTCCATCCTTCTTCTTCACAAATAACACAAAAGATCCCCAAGATAAGACATTGGGTCATATGTAACCTTTCTTTAGTATCTCCTCTAATTGCATCTGTAAATCCCTCAACTCTAGATCACTCATTCTATAAGGTGCTTTAGATGAAGGCATTGTTCCTGGCACCAAGTCAATATAAAAATCAATATCCCTATTAGGAGGCATTCATGGCAGTTCTTGAAATATATATGCAAATTCTTGCAATACTGGATAATCCTATAGTTCTATATATTTTCCTTCTTTTGACTCTTCCACATGAATTGAATATAACTAGCATCCCTTCCTGAGACATTTATTCAATTGTAGAGTTGTGACCTGTCTTAGAGATATGGATCTAGGTATACCTTTGACTGTCACCTGGTTTCCTTCTTCATCCAAATAATTATAAGTTTTATTATGACAATCCAATATGGCATGGTGTGAATCTAACCAATCCAAGCTAATCAATATATCAGATGACCCCAAGGGTATGATGTTTAATTCTACAAAGTTTTTAAATCCACTCATTTATAAAGGACACACTTTTACAAATTCTGTGATTTTCCTCTTGGATCCTGTAGCTAATTGTACTATACTTGTTGTTTCAAGTTTAATTTTCTTCAAATGACATTTCTCAACTAGATTAGGTGAAATGTAACTATTGATAGCTCTAGAATCAATCAAAATAGCTATATTTTTATTATCAATCTTACTTGCTACCTCAATCATTCAGCACTGGTGGCCAAATTGCCTCCCATCCAGGGTTGCATAGATCCTCTCAACACTTCTACCTACATCTCCAACATTTGAATCCTATTGAACATTGTGAAGGCTAGTTTTATTACGTGGGCACTAACTAACAAAGTGATTTTCCTTGCATATCCAGCATTCCACAAGTGGTATTCCCCTAAAGGCTCTTCCCTTGTCTGTCCTTGTTGATAAGAATTATTGTTTCTAAATTTTGAAGGCTGGAAACCTTTCTTTCTCTGATCATGTTTGTTCTTCTTCATATCCTTCCAATTCTTTTGATATGGGGCCTTGCTCTTATTATGTTCATAAAGGTGTTTTCCTTCTATTTGGCATCCTTAATATTCTTTTGTATATCATATTTGACTTTATAACTATAATATTCAGGTAGACCACTTAGGAACCTTTGAATCATTACCTTCTCATCTTTGATAAAGTATGCATACTTCAAAAGTCCCAAAACATTCTTCTCATAGGCATCCATAATCATGCTTCCCAATTTGATTTCAAAGAGTTCCTCCATATTTTTGTCATAGTAATGCTCAAAGAGGTATTCTTTATGAAAGTACTTCTTAAACCTCCTCCAAGAGATTGTGTCTTCATCGATGGTCTTCAACTTTACGACATAATCCCACCAGATAGATGGCTTACCTTGCATATGGCATATATCTACTCTTGATTCCATATTTGGTGTACATTGATGCAACTAGAAGAAATTCCTGAGTCCTAACAACCATGCTTCATCATCTTCTCCTTTCTTTACTTCTATATCAAAATTTGGGGGCTTGATTATTCTCATCTCTCCTACTAGCTCATCCTGAGCAGATCTCCTCTTCTTGTATCTCACCGGGGATGTTTTAGGACTACTCTTTGTACTACTTGATGAAAACCCCTTCTTCCTCTCTAAGTGATGAGGTCTCCTTGAATATGATCTAGACCTTACATGGTCTCTTTTATCCCTCCTGTGAGTTGATATTTGGATGGTCTTCAATGATTTTAGGTCATTCATGATATACTACTGAATGTGACTTATCCTTTCATTGCCCTTCCTACAGTTCCTCACTGAATCCTCAAAACATAATGGTTCACTACTCCTCTTATGTTTACTTTTCCTTCTTCTCTCACACTCCTATTCAGGACTATAAGGTCTATGTCCTTCCTCAAAATCCATCTCCAGGGTTTGACTTCCTACTGTTTAACTTGTACTTGTTGAATCTCTAGTATTCACATGTTTGAGTAAAATATCAACTTAATGGCCATAGTGCTTGCTTAATCATTCACTGGGAATTGCGATGTGTTCATTATCAGCCATTCTTTTAGCAATCTATACATTGGCATAAGTTCATTATTATTCAAACTACTTCTTCTTCCAACTTTTCAAAGTTACAATCTACCTAAATGGACAAGGGGAGCTAGAAATACTTCAAGGATTTCTCCTTACCAGATGGACATTAAGTCCATATCCATCCCAATCTAACAGTTTAATTGACTAACTCACATGTGAAACTATACTAAGGTTCATGCATCCAAGTTATCTAATGCAAATGCATGTTTACAAAGTGACTTGTAACTTTGCAGAAGGCTCAACAGACGTAGTGGTGAAACCTTCAGCTCTGATACCACTTTGTAATGTCCCTAGTTATCAAACTAAGTTTTAGGAAATATTATTATCTATTAGAGGGAGAATTTAATATTAAGCACAACAGAAAATAGAATAATTAAATTAATTTATCAAATTAAATAAATAAAACTGTCTTTAATTAAGCTCAAACACTTTTGATCTTTGGAATTTAATTATCAAATTAAGCTAGGTAGTCTCATCAGAAGAGGTTAAGAGCTTATTGAGCCTATTAAAATCCCTAATTATAATCTCAAGTAACCATCTGCATCCTTATACTATTTATATTCCATATTAAAAAGAATTTTCGAAAGATAGTCTTTAAAACAAATTTTTGCAACACTTAATCAAGTTAATGGCATTATTCCTTTTTAACTGGTTAGCATCAATTTCAAATATGATTAGAGGATATAAACTAAATCCATTGAAATATGTCCTATTTAATCCATATAGGACATTCATCTTCAACTATTGATATGATTACTAAATTAGAGTTACTCCTAGTTTCGAAATACAAAACTACTTAGCAGGATTTTAACTAGTTGCAAATAGTGTTTTGGAAAAATTTATAAAACGTTTGTTCCATAATTAAGATAGAATATACATCCATAAATTACTCATTTAAATTTACAAGTACAACAAATTAAAAATTATCAAATGATTCAGATTCAAAGAAGTATGTACGAAGCATTCTGATTTCTAAAGAAACTGCTAGACTAGTTTCTAGAAAAACTAGGAAGTTATCTATAAGATATGTAGTGATGCTATGTGTGTGATTTGTGGGTTTAAAATTAATAAATAACACATTATTACATATGCATGTGCTGTAACATATAGCCACACCACAACCAAGTCAAAATAGAGGGTACCGACTACAATCAGATCCCACTAAATCATTTCCTAATGGCTGTCCCCTACAATCATTTTTCACTAATATATTTCATATTGTATGGTTGCCTCCCTATATCCATCAATCAATACTACATTAATATTATGATATTAAAAATCAAATATGCAAATAGGAGCATAACCATGCACAAACAATTTCCAATCTAACAACTGGTATGCTCGTCGTGGCGCCAAGAAAATAGTTGGACCAAAATGGACATATATTGGTCCTCCATAAAGCTTTTCCGATAAAAAAAAGGTGATACTTACTAGAAATGACGTTTTGTACATAATGGAATTGTTTTCATGACTCATAAATGATCATAAATAGGATATGTAGAACCTATGGTTGCTCCCATCTCATCGCCGTGAGAGTAAAATTCATAAACTATGAAGGAGGGGAGAAAGAATATAAAATAGAGGAGTTCCAATACAAATTATCAAGAGCCATTGACCTACATATAAATCCTAGAACATCATCCATATGAAATTCCATAATTCATTTCAACCTCCAGGAAACATAAACTATTAAACATATTAATAAAATAACATCAATAAGTATATGAACAAATACTAATCTTTAATGAAAACTGAATGTAGTAGGACAACTTTCCTTGTAGCCGTAGACACTGTCAATCCTTCTTCACTTGAACGGGTCACCCCCATGATAATACCATGGATCAATAGGTAGAGGCATACTTATTCTAGAAACTCTCAGAACTACCTATTTCGAGAACCACAATGCTTACAACTACTACTTTCCTATCCTTCTCCACTGCCTATGGGATGTGACTCCTCTCACCAACCCATTTCCTGGATTCCTATGTGAGAATCTAGACAAGTAGATATGATATAACCGAAGAAGAGGGAAAACCCTAGACTAAATCTAAGTCTCAACACACTCTCACTACTATCAACATTCCAAACAAAAACCAATAAGAAGACACTTCTTTGATCATGAAAACCAATTGGAAGTTGGGGTTCCAATAGATTTGCATGTGTGATTAAAAAATGGGGTCGCCAAACCTTTTCTTATTTGCAAAACCAATGATCTTAAGTTTGGTACCCTATATGTTCACAAGAAAATGTTGACATCTTTTCATGTTATGGGAAAGGGACAAATTTTTGGATTTTCTCAATGGAACCCGAGATGTCCTCTCTATTTTATAGAGGTGGTGCTCCTCTAAATTTCTCACTCATATGGAAATCTCATTATATTTATAACCAATAAAGTTTTCAAAAATCAAACCAAAATTCCTAAGAGTATACCATGTGGAAATATTAACATAATACACTTAGTAGTTCAATATGAGAAAATATTTCTTCATTCTATCATTTCCACATCCAAGATATTAAGCAAGTAGAAGGTACAATTGAAGCAAGACACAAAAGACATTTAGAAGCATACAATGCCCATTTTCAAAGAACTTTAAATTATCAATAACATTGAATGTAATGAGGATGCATAGAAAATACATACTCAATATTTTATGCATTAAACAAATTTAGAAACCATACAAGTTATGAGATCCAAGAATAAATCATTATTGAGCCTTTTTTTGGTTCAAATAATAAATGCAAACTTAGTGTTCAAGATCTAATACAATGTGTGTGTGCATTGCACTACATAATATATGTGATTGTTAAATAAGAAGTATTTAAAGAATTTTTCCTTGTGGACTGGAATGGGGCTTCCGTGGTCCATATAATAGGTTTATGAAACCTAGAATACGGTAATGTCCCTTTTATGAATTTTATTAAAATGGTGAATTTTTCAACTTTTTCCACTAGTTCGACCTTTGACTAATCTTGGGTTCTTGATCTCCAAATGGCTCCAAATGCTCCCAAATTGTTACAGAAGGTGTATGAATGGTTTTAGGTCATAAATATGAGGGTCATTGATTATTTAGAGTTAGGAATAATATTCTTCAACTCTCCTTTAAGTTCTGGCCAAAGTAGGGATCTTGACTAGCAATTTGAGGTTCAAATCCCCCTAAGGTAAGTGCTGAGTATGGCCCTCCGAATGGTACTGAACCCTATCGAATTTATGAACAGAGGTAGGGGAAATTAAGGGGACATCAATAGGATCTCATATACATATCCATTCAATTTATTAGGTCTTCTACAACACTCTCAAAATCAGAAGCAAATACTAGTTTTGACCTTGCGGGAAATGATAGGCAATCTTCTCCAAATGCATTAAAAATGAACAATATGACTCCCAAAGATTATGAACTGAATATGAAACTTGTATAACAGATAAATAAATGTCCATACATCATTAATACATTAATATTTCACTGTTCCATTTGAATAAATCAACATATTAATGGCATACATCAACATAGTGGGGAAATTGGCACCATTTGCTCATTAATAATCAAACTTACATCATTCCACTTGGATTATCGACTTGGTACAGTTATGAAAATTAAGAACATAGAATTTAAATTATATGAAAAGAATGGGGCATTATAATCTCCCCCAAAGAGAACAATAGCTCACCCAATGCATCTCTCCTCAAAGATCATGAATATGCCAAGAAAACTGGAAATGGTTGGAGGAATGAGTTGCACTAAGAATGAACATGAGCTTCCCTATAGATTACACCTTCAGAAAAATACTCCGTTGAATCTCTCATGAAATTTTTGACTGGCCTTTGTCACCACCAACTAGGATGGGCCGCTTTCATTCTCGAAATTGCCTAAGGCAAGTAGAGAAGCACTCCACTAGCTCTCTTCACAAATGCAAATTCTGAAAATGATCAAAAGCTCTTCTCTTACTTGATCCCTATATTTTATAAACATCCTTAGCCTTATAAGGTTCCAATTCCATCCATAGAATCCAAGCCAATTCGAATTAGGGAGTGGCTCATGATTTTCCATCTGTCCTCCACTTCCTAGTCTTCCATCTTCCACCAACTCGAGTAGGAATACCTTGAACTTGTCTAACTCCCTTGAGTGCTCCCGTGGATGCTATATTTATGCCTGACATGTCATAATGGTTAGATATCAGCAATCAGGTTTGGAATTTGTCATAGGTTTCATAGTGTTGGAGTATTCACACCATCTTTTTTATATTTTGCATGCCTGCATGCAAATCTGCATGCTTTGCATGCCACTACATGCATCCAATCATCATCATGGTGGTGTCTCCAACACCTAGAGCTTGCTTCTAGCTCTCCAGAGCCTGTCTACAACCCTCATTTGGAATCCTACCTACCTGATGCGCCCTTCTTGACTGTTGTGCATGGCAAGTGTGCCTTTCTCACCTACCACTGTTAGTTCAAGCGCCTTTACTCACCTACCTTAAGTTATCACACAGGTAGGGCGCCTTATCTCACCTACCGGGAGTTATCATTCCGTTAGTGCATTGATTGAGTAGTTCTTCCACTAATTTCTCATGCTGACTGCTTGTAGCTTCTAGTTAGCTAGTTCTGGAGTTCCACTTGACTATTTGACAACCTCATGCACCCCCCTTGGATTCTCCACTCCCTAATTTATGCCTAGATGGTTCTGTTAGACTCAGTTAGACACACTTGATTGACTATTACCATTTCTAACTGATACTACTGACAGTATTATGTCTCCATTTTTATCCAAGCTAGATTTTGAGCTAGATAGCCTCATGCACCCTCCTTAGAGTCTCCGTTCCCTTATTTATGGATAGATGGTTATGTTAGACTCAGTTAAACACACTTGACTGACTCTTACCATTTAAGACTGATACTATCGACTGGATGATATCTAAATAGCTCGACTTGAGCTCAGATTCAAATGCCCTACTTGGATAATTCGAATCCTATATGATGCCTCATCATAGATCATTGTAACACATTCTTTACATTCATTATTCATTTGATGATACTGTTATTGTTCATTATTCTGTGTTTATGAGTGATTATTGAGTGCATGCTTCTCTTCTTCTTTGCAAATATTCTTGAGAGTTTGATTGTGAGATTGCTACATTTGTGTTGGTCACCCTATATGCTAATTAATTACAACTAACACACAGGATGCTCAGTATAAATTGTCAACCCATGGAAGTCTTTTATGTTAATGGAAATAAGCACAATGTATGCATAAACATTTCAAGTAGTTGATTAAATAAATGAAGATCAATGATCCTACCTATCTACTCATCCAAACTCATTTCATGACTAAAACTAATCTAACTTATCAATCTAGGAATTCGAAGTGCAATTAGATTCCTACAGAAATCAACCTAGCAGTTTACTGATCTAAGAATAAAAATGAACTAGATTACTTTTGTAGGAAGTTAAATCCTATAATTATCAAACTACACTATTCAATCTTTACCAAACTGATTCATCTAGCAGCTACTGTAATTCAATCATAATCTGCCTAATCTAATGAATTTAAGAAAGATACAAGAGCAACCAGAAACTAAACATAAGCTTGAACTCTAATTTGTTTAATATGAGAAATCCTAGAAAGCATAAATGACTGAAAGGAATTGAAGCTAAGCTTGGCTATAATAGCTAATTCTAACATACCACACATCAAATAAACTAACCTACACAATCAACTGTCACACCACACAGTTGTATCTATTCAGGATGCAATGATAAACTACAAGGAAAGAATACAATTATAAATTCTCTGTTCCAGCTAACAATAATTACGCCTAATGCGATTCCACACCACACAACAAGAAAGGATTTAAACTACCTACTTAACTTGGCAATCTCTGTGAGAAGGCAGGACCTGGCCTTCTAACATAGATGCTGTGAACTACCACAAATTAAGAAACAGAAATATGAAGATCTCTTCTCTTTATTTTAAAGATAGTAATCCACAGTCTCAGCTCTATGTTACATCCTATACAAAATGATAATTAAACAACCCCAGAATCTGACATGAAAAATACAATTCAAGATCCACTAATTTCGCACAGCAATGAAGATCTCTAATCTTCATGCTGCGGAGTTGCAACTGAACTGTTATAGCCGTATTGAAAAAGTTCATTAGACATGAAGGATGTTGTTACTCTAGCAGTCAATGGACCAATAGATTAACCAATTGGCAGGCATCCTGTCTGTTGCAGCAATGCTCTGTTTCACCAAAGTCCTATTACAACTCACGTGGATAGATGTCTTGTCCCTTTGAATATGAGGAATTAAATATGAAGAATAATAGTTGGCACCACGTGTGCTTCTTTCTCATGGCATTGCAGTTGATACAGCTGTGCCTTGATCTTAACTTAATGAAATCAACACAAGTTAGCATAAATCAAAGGTTAGAATTCATAACCATAACAATCTTAGACATTAAATAAATGAAGCAATAATGAATTATACCTTGTAAGGATTGTTGACTGATCTGGAAGAAAGGCATGTATATGGTTTAGAAAGTAGGGTATTGTAGAGAAAAATGATGTAATAGGTGTGGTAAAAAAGGGGCAATTTCAGGAACCAACATCTCCCCCCAACTATCCATTTGCATGTCCTCATGCAACAACTTCCACTAGTCTGAGTTTGAATCCAAACTGTACATGTGAAGAGTGGTAAGATTGTAGGAAAGTTCTGATGGTTCCCCATGATGCACAAAGCCACAACAGGCAGTCCACTTCTCCCAGCACTACTTCTCCTCCTCTTCAGTCAAAACATAGTTGTTTCTGTAAGGACTCATAGGTAACCAAATGAGGGGAAACCTGAATCTTAGACCAAACCACCATGGTCCACATGTTTTCATGCATTACACATACCCAGGCACCCTTGTTAAAGCTTGCTTAAAATTCTCAAAACAATATGGATCCCCTTCTTTCAAAGATGGAGAAGAATATAACCATCTATACTCACTTCGCTCCAAGGCATGCTGCTGATTACTAGAAATTACCCAAACACAGGTAGTGATGATTCTCTCTTGCCGATTTTCCAAATGCTAAACGATCTTAGGAAACTTGAGAGATTTTGCATGCCTGGCTCTGATTCCCTGGCAATGGTGCCAAAATGTTGGTCACCCTATATGCTAATTAATTACAACTAACACATAGGATGTTCAATATAAATTGTCAACCCAGGGAAGTCTTTTATTTCAATGTCAATAAGCACAATCTATGCATAAAGATTTCAAGTAGTTGATTAAATAAATGGAGATGAATGGTCCTACCTATCTTCTCAGCCAAACTTATTTCATGACTAAAACTAATCTAACTTTTCAATCTAGGAATTCAAAGTGAAATTAGCTTCCTACAGAAATCAACCCATAATTTTACTGATCAAAGAATAAAAATGAACTAGATTACTTTTTAAAGAAGTTAAATCCTATAATTATCAAACTACAATATTCAATCTTTACCAAAATAATTCATCTAGCAGCTACTGTAACTCAATCATAATCTGCCTAATCTAATGAATTGAAGAGAGATACAAGAGCAACAAGAAACTAAACATAAGCTTGAACTCTAATTTGATTAATATGAGAAATCCTAGAAAGCATAAATGACTCAAAGGAATTGAAGCTAAGCTTGGATATAATAGCTAGTTCTAACACACCACGCGTCAAATAAACTAACCTACACAGTCGACTGTCACACCACATAGTTGCAGCTATTTGGGATGCAATGATAAACTACCATGAAAGAATGCAATTATAAATTCTATGTTACATCTAACAGTAGTCATGCTTAATGCGATTCCACACCACATAACAGGAAAGGAATTAAACTACCTACTTAACTCGACAATCTCTGTGAGAAGGCGGGCCCTGGCCTTCTAACAGAGACACCGTGAACTACCACAAATTAAGACACAAAAATATGAAGAACTCTTCTCTTTATATTAAAGCTAGTAATCCATAGTCTCAGCTCTCTGTTGCAGCCCGTACAAAATGATAATTAACCAACCCTATACTCTGAAAGCCCTCCCATATTTATACATGAAAAATACAATTCGAGATCCACTAATTTCGCGTAGAAATGAAGATCTCTGATCTTCATGCTGCGAAGTTACAACTAAATTGTTACAACCATATTGAATAAGGCCATTAAACATGAAGGATGTTGTTACTCTGGCAGTCAATGGACCAACGGATTAACCAATCGGGAGGTGTCTTGTCTGTTGCAGCAATGCTTTGTTTCAACGAAGTCTTGTTATAGCTCACATGGAGAGATGCATTGTCCCTTTGAATATGATGAATTAAATCTCAAGAGTAACAACTGGAACCACGTGTGATTCTTTCCCAAGGAATTGCGGTTGATACACCTGTGCTTTGTTGTTGACTTAATGAAATCAACACAAGTTAGCATAAATCAAAGGCTAGAATTCATAACCATAACAATCTTAGGAATTAAATAAATGAAGAAATAATGAATTATAACTTGTAAGGATTGCTGATTGATCTGGAAGAAAGGCATGTATATGGTTTATGAAAGCAGGGTATAACAGGGAAAAATGATGCAATAGGTGTGGTAAAAAAGGGGCAATTTCAGGAACCAACATCTCCCCCCAACTATCAATTTGTGTGTCCTCATGCAAGAACTTCCAATAGTCTGAATCTGAATCCAAACTGTACCTGTGAAGAGTGGTAAGATTGTAGGCAAGTTCTGGTGGTTCCCCATGATGCACAAAGCCACAACAGAAAGTCCACTTCTCCCAACACTGCTTCTCCTCCTCTTTAGTAAAAACGTAGTTGTTTCTGTAAGGACTCACAGGCATCCAAATGAGGGGAAACTTGAATCTTAGCCCAAGCCACTAGGGTCCACATGTTTTCATGCATTGCACATATCCAGGCACCCTTGTTAAAGCTTGCTTAAAATTCTCAAAACAATATGGATCCCCTTCTTTCAAAGATGGAGAAGAATATAACCATCTGTACTCACTGCCCTCCAGGGCATGCTATTGATTAGTAGAAATTACCTAGACAAAGGTAGTGATGATTCTCTCTTGCATATTTTCAAAATGAAGAACGATCTCAGGAAACTCAAGAGATTTTGCATGCCTGGCTCTGAGTCCTATTGGAAGCCGATGTTCATTTCTAATCCATAGAGTGGCATTATCCTCATTCTTTGTGATAGTGTGGAAAGCATCTCACCATTTTACATGGTTGATGATAAAAGAAGCAAACACTCTCAACTGAACATCCCCGAAATGAGGCACAAGGTTAGAATGAGAGTCATTATAACAGGCTTTATCATGTAAATATAATTCATGCAACTAATTTTGCTCCTCATCATTACTTTCCAAAAACGTTTCTAAAAACTGGGAAACTGTTGCTAGCTTAATTGAACCCCCTTCTTTCAATGCCTTCATCTTGAATAAAGTTGTATGTTCATAAAGAAAGATAGGGTAAGAAGGGGATGGAGCACTACAACTCAATAGTTCCTAAGAAAGAGTATACAATTGGTCCTTTTCTTGTTGCATGGAATTGAATTTCCTCAACTCTGCCAACTCTTTTTGAACGTTTTCCCACTGGATTTTCTGGAGGAACAATTCCTCATCCCATGTCTCTTTGAATCCCCTGATAGTGTTTTTATATTCATAAAGAGGGACCACGCCTTCCCTTCATGGAGAAATATATTTCTTCCATTTATCTAGCTCAAGATTTAACAAGAGAAGCTTTTTCTCCAATTGTTGAATCCTTCTATCCTCCACATCTTTTTCATCATCAGAATCTAAATTAATGATGTCTTGAGATAGTATCATTTTTACCCCGTCACCAGATGTTCCAGCTTCCCCATTTTGGATTGATAGTGTAGTAGCCTCATCTTCCATTGGTGTTGCAGTGACAACAAATAATTTTGGGATGTTGGATCTTGTGTGACAACATCCAGTCCCTTTAATTCTTCCTCAGCAACATCAGTTTGAGTTGCAATCTCAACAAATATTTTAATTTCAAGGGAACTGGTTCTTGTGTAACAGCGTCCTCCCCTTGTTCCTCAATATCAGCAATTACTGTCTGAGTTGCAACTTCAGTAAACAAATTTAGGGATGTTGGTTCTTGTGTAATAGCACCTTTTTCGCTTATTTCTTCAAATTGTTGAGGTTGTTCTTGAATTACCTCGATATCCTCTGAAAGATGAGACTGGTCCTAGAATATCTCAATATTTCCTAATGGCTGGGACTACATTGCTTCATCTTCTCCTAAATCCATATTAGGGATTATGTCAACTTCTTCCTTGTTCTCCTTCACCAGCTCTATTCCAGATACACTTTCCCTTCCTTGCTTTGCTTGTATAGGCTCTTGTGCTCCCAAACCCAACACTATGACTCTATGTCCTGCTAAAAAGAATATGTCCCCACATTTTGTGCATACCATTTCTCCTTGTTCCCCATTTTACAAAGCAGGAGATGAATTTTCTAACAAATTTGTAGCCTCTACTAATATATTCATATTCCTCTCTGCCTGTCTCCTAGTCACTTCCTTCCATTTCTCCAATTCATCCCGAAGCAATTGCACTTCCTCCTTTAACAACTCATTTTTAAAAAAGGAGATTTTCAATTTGGGGTTCGTTCACAACAGGTTCTTGTGTGACAACAGGTTTTTTAGGGTTTAAAATAGGAATTTCTATGCCTGTCCCAGTTACACATGCTGCTTTTGCTGAGGGTAATTCAATATTTTCCCTAATTGCATATGCTGTCTCTACTGTTGCCACAGATCAAGTCCTTCTTCTCTTCGCAACTTCCGATGGCCAGTCTTCACTGCATCCTGCTGCTGCTGTAACAGCTCTGGTTCTTCTCTTCTTTGCTGAAGTAGACGTCTGGCCCTTATTCCCTGACCTTTTTCTTTTCTTCTGTGACATAGGGATTTCCAAATTTTTGGAGAGAAAAACCAATTCCTCCTCTTCAACAATAGTTCCCTTGATTTATGGGGAGGATGTGATATCCAACACCTCCATATGTCCTTCCTCTGCTGCCTCTGCCTGGTACTCTGCTTCTTGCATTGCCACTTCCATAGTTGCAGCTTCCAATGTCGCAGCTTCAACTGTTGCTCCAGCTTCAACTTCCTCTACTAAAGCTGCTAATGACGCCATTTCAACTGCTTCAGCCGCCACCCTAACTGCAATTTAAATTGGGTCTACTTCTTCCCCTATAGGATATGTTGTTGTTGTAGCTTCTAATGTTACTGCCTCATCTGCCATGGATTCCATCACTATTTCCTCCGTAACAGGGTTTGCTGCTGTCGCAGATTCCTCCATATCTACTTCTTCTTCTGCTTCAGTCTGATTTTCTACTGATACTCCATCCTCCCCCCCAACTGAATTTGAGGGACTCCGATCCTCCTCTCCTTCTCCAATACCGCCCAATTCTAATGTAGGTTCTCTAATTACCCCGACCCCAGCAAGAAATTGAGCCCAATTCAAACTCTGACGTGCAAGGGCCCTCAAGCTTAGCAATTTAATTATGCCATGATTGGTGAGGGAAGAAACTCGGTGCTGGGCTGTTCTTGCATATCCAACCATGTTTTGTAGGGTATTAAAAAGATAAAATGGCATATTAAGTAGGTTTCCATGGCGTAGTGTTAGGATATTCCTATACTCCATCCTAGTCCCACCATCATTTTCATTATTTGTATTTTCAGTCTTGCATGCATGCATGCATCTCAGTGATCAGTCCCACACCTAGCCCTCAGTTAGCCAGCCCCCGGGAGCTTCTGACTGATCATTTTTAGCACTCCTAGAGCTTAGTGTGCCCTTCTTCCTTGATTTAAGGAATCCACTTGTCCTCTCTCACCTACCATTCATTTGTACTTCAGTTAGGTTGAGTTATCTTCAGTCCTTTCCTTGATTTAAGGCCTGATGACTCTATACTGACTATATCACTCTGATGGACCTCCAGTGAGACTAGTCTACCCATTCTAACTGTAGTTAGCTCCTCGTGCGCCCTCCACTGAGCCTCCTTCATTCAGTTAGTGCCTCCATGTGCCCGTTACACCTACCACACTCAGTTAGACTTAGTTTGACTCATGGTTGACAGTTACTTGTGCATTGATGACTCCACCGATGATGAGATAGACTTCTAGTTGTGCTTTGATGACACTCCAGTGATCTTTTGATCACTCCATGAAGGCTAATTCGAATTGCCACCTTGGCATTCGAATCCTCATGCAGTGCATTATTTATTTGTCCATTTGTGATTAATGAATTACTGTGTGTGAAGTTATTTTGCTTCTATTCGAGTTCCACTATATTATTATTATGTTGCTCATTTACACTGCATTGACCACTCTTCTTCTATCTTCCTGCTTAATAATAATATTTCTTGTGAGGTATACATCAGTTCTTAGATCTGTTGTGAGGATTTTCACATGGTATCAGAGCATGTTAAGAGTATTGTCTATCTCCATTCCTGAGACTTTTTTGCAAGTTATTATCTAGATTTCGAGTGCAGCAATTTCTGCATTTTTGCAGTAGCAGCAGTTGCAGATATTTTCTATTGTTTTTGCAGGTCTTCTACAACTTCCATGAATTTCAAAGGAATTCCTCCTCTTTCTCTATTCAACTATGTTGAATGGAAACCAAAAATGATAGCATATTTGAAGAGCCATGATCTCTTTGATTATTTTTTTGAAAGAGAGTTTGAATCCTCTAAAGAAGAGAATGATTGGTTAAATGAAAGTGAAATAGCCATTGCAACCATGCTATATGCTATGGCTTGATGCATGGAAATCCACTCCCTTGATGTTTAATCTCCAAAAGAGCTATGGGCCCACCTGGATGAAATATTTGGCAAATACAATGAAGGGATTGGTACAAACCCTTTCGAGAGCAAGCCCAATGATGCATTCTCGCTCCTTGATGATCGCATTGATCATGAATCAGTATCAAACATATCTCATATTGAAGTTAGCCACAAAGAAGAAGAACTTGCACATTCTACACTCATGCTCCAAAATTCTTCTATTTCGAATTTTGTGCCATCTCACACTCTAGAAATTGCAGAGGTTCCTAAATCCTCTCTTGCACCAGAGTCTATTGGTTTGCATCATGATCTCATGAATGTTTCGGAGGTTAAATCATCCATTGGAGATAATGCATTCGCTCTCCTTGATCACTCACATCTTATGTACTACTATATGATCATTATTTCATGCTTTCAGAAGGTTATTCAAGATGATGGCCATTGCCATTTGCTTGGGATAATTTATCATTCATTTACTGGTTTAGATCTCACCTCAAATGGTTCAAAGGAGATCTTAAGAAACCATGATTCAAGTCTTGGATCTGATTTGAATTCCAAGCAACCATTGATATTTGATGGTTCTTTTGGGCATAATCTCACCCATGATGGTTCAAAGGAGAAGACAAAAGACTATCTACACATTCATAGATTTGATCCTACCTCAACTGATTCAAATCACAGGTTCAAGGATCATCCTCATACTTTTGGATTTGTTCTCATCACATTTGATCTGAAGAGCAAGTACAAGCACATGCTTTCTGAGCATGATCCACTTCTTCCCAAGAAGAAGATACCTCCATATATATGACCAAGCATCACACCTACTTGAGTTTGGAGCATTTATTTTGTGTGCCTTACAGTCTATTTTGAGGGGGGGTATTTTTCCCATGAGGTTTTACCCATTTCCTCGGTTTATTGATTGTTATTATTATTCATTGTATTGGGTGACCTTTGGTCTCAATTACAAGGGCCTAGGATGGATTAAGGGGGGGTGTTAGGATATTCCTATATTCCATCCTAGTCCTACTAGCATTTTCATTATTTGCATTTTTAGTCTTGCATGCATTTCTGCATGTAGCATACATTATGCATGCATGCATGCAATTGCATGCATCCCAGTCATCAGTACCACACCTAGCCCTTAGTTAACCAACCCCCGGGAGCTTTTAATTCATCATTTTTATCCCTCCTAGAGCTTAGTGCACCCTTCTTCCTTGATTTAAGGAAGCCACTCGTCCTCTCTCACCTACCATTAAGTTGTACTTCAGTTAAGTTCAGTTATCTTTAGTTCTTTCCTTGATTTAAGGACAAACTGACTCTCAACTGACTGTATCACTCTGATGGACCTCCAGTGAGACTAGACTTCCCATTATGACTCCAGTTAGCTCCTCCCACACCCTCCACTGAGCCTCCTTCATTCAGTTAGTGCCTCCATGTGCCAGTTACATCTACTACACTCAGTTAGACTCAGTTTGATTGATGGTTGACAGTTACTTGTGCATTGATGACTCCACTGATGATGAGATAGAATTCTAGTTTTGATTTGATGACACTCTAGTGATCTTTTGATAACTCCATGAAGTCTAATTCAAATTGCTAGCTTGCCATTCAAATCCTCATGCATTGCATTATTTATTTGTCCATTTGTGATTAATGAATTAGTGTGTGTGAAGTTATTTTGCTTCTATCTGAGTTCTATTGTATTATTATTCTGTTGCTCATTTACACTGCATTGACCACTCTTCTTCTATCTTCTTGCTTAATCACAATCTTTCTTGTGAGGTATATATCAGAACTTATCTCTACTATGAGGATTTTCACACGTAGATGAGATAATAAGGGGAATTCAAAGAAATAAACAGTCTAGTACCTACCTTCACAGGAGATATATTTCTTCAGAAAAATTTCCATTTGATCCCAAGGACGAGGTAACGATTCCAGTGCAATTCCATGGCCTTTTGGACGAACATTCTCCCTGACTGCAAGAAACTCCTTTATTGCAGTCGCATTCGGCACCTTCTGTCCGAACAATTTCTTCCCAACCTGGGGTAATCCAATAACCTTAGATATAATTGCCTCTATAACCTCAATGCATACCCCCTTGACCTCAGAGTGAGTATCAATCAAGTTAAATACAAACTGTAATGTTGTTTCGATGTGGAAACCGCTTAAATGGCAAAAATACTCGATCCACCCAACCACTGCAAAAATGATGAAAATTTCTGCATGGGCACACAAAGCTTCCATATTCTCAAGTTCATGCCTGACTGGGTTACCCATATCAACCTCACTTCGTAATTTAGAGAATGAATACAGCGATTATCAGTTAAGACGTGGAAGTTGCAGCCTACGGGAATTCATGATATAGTCGGAACTTGAAATTGGGTGTTTTAGGAAAGATGGCACAGTTTTCAACTGGCGATAAGATGATATAGTTAAGGAAAAATGGTATAATTTGGGCATTTTGGTACGAATCGGGTAAGGTGACGGTCATGTAATAGGTGTGGTTGTTAATCCTGACACATTCCTTGGCGGTTAAGTGTGTATAGCATGCTGATGGGGACAAAATAAAAGGCGTGCTCATCATTGCCACATTTAATTTAATGCTTAATCATGTAAAAGGTCAAAATTCATACCTTCACGTTATGAGCTCAGCCTTAAATTGCCACCATAACCCGACTTCGTCATTACTTCCATTAAGAGATCATAAATGTGCATGTGTTGAGATGAGTTGGCCACCGCCAACTAGGCTGATAAGTACATCCATGCTGACAAATATGTGAGATGGCCCAATAATTTTCTTCGTTCTTGACAGACTGCGATTGGAATTGTGGAGTCATCATTTAGATTAGAACCCTGTCAAATCATTAGCAGCGATATTGTTCTAAGAGGCAGACAATTTAGTGGAGTTGCAGCTGATGAGTAAGCGGGATCTGATGAAATATTGACAAGGAAATTGGAAAGTAAGTCGGATATAGCGGGGTTGTATGAAAATTTTTAGCAGAATTCAGTGAAATATGGCGGAGTCACAGCTGCAAAAGTAGGCAGAATGGCCAAAATAGCGGAGTTGCAGCAGTGAAAATTGGTAGAATGGGAAAAAGTAGTGGAGTCGTAGCTGTGTGAAAAGTGAAGTGGATGAAAATAGCGGAGTCACAACTATGAAAATTTGGAAAAAGAGCAAAAGTAGCGGAGTCGCAGCTGCAAAAATTTGGTAGAATGGGAAAAGTAGAGCTGTTGCAGCTGCGAAAATAGACAAAATGGGAAAAAGTAGTAGAGTCGCAGCTGCTTGGAAAAAAAGTGAAATGGATGGAAATAGCGGAGTCACAGCTGTGAAAATTGGGGAGATGAGGGCAAGGTAAGGAGTCATAGCTGTGCAAAATGGAGTCACAAGCAAATTTTTTAGCTGGCTTCTTAAGGCCGACGAATCATCCATCTTCATCAAAGAGCTTATTTGATTAGGAAAGCCAGATAAGATACCTACAATCGTCTGGCCCAGTCACGCCTGCTGCTCCTCAATCAATTCCTACACATAGTTTTTCAAAACAAACCCAATCAAGCATAAAGGAAAAATAAATAAAATATCAAAAAGAAAATAAATTATTTATGTACAACTTATGTGTGGAAATAACAATTTAAAAATCCATAGGGTTGAGAAAAATCCTTGCTCTGGCGTTAATTGATAATCTGGATCAGCTGCAACATGTGAGATGAAGGCATTCTTTGAGATCGGTTTGTGATACAGTCGTAGCTGATGAGCATTTGCAAATAATGGTGTCTTTTTTTCACCAATGGTGATCAACTGAACTATTCCATTATCAAATACTTGATCTATCTGATAGGGTCCCAACCAACGAGTGCGTAATTTGCCCTTAAAATCCCTCTTAAACCGTGAATCATATAACAGAGCCCAACCTCCTTCACAGAATACTTTCTTCCTTATAAATCTATCATGCCATTTAGAGCGCTATTGTCGAATTAAATCTGTATGATGCACTACTGCTGCGCACTTCTCATCCAATTCATCAAGCTGATTCAGTCGGTTCCTCTCTGATTCTGATAAATCAAGGTTTGCTTCTACAACAGTCTTCAAGGTTCTAATTTCAAATTCAATTGGGAAAACAACATTCTTTCCATACACCAATTCATATGGGGAAAAACCAGTGGTGCTATGCCATGTAGTGCGATAGGCCCATAGTGCCTCTCAAAGTCTCTATGACCAATCTTTACGATGGCCCTTCACTATTTTTTTCAAAATGGCCTCGATGACCTTATTTGTACTCTCCACTTGGCCATTGGCCTGTGGATGATATGGTGAGGTTATTTTGTGCTGAATGTGAAACTTCTCTAATAGGGCTCCCAATTTGTGAGACACAAACTGTGGTCCACCATTTGTAACAATTTCCTTAGGTACTCCAAACTGAGTAAGAATCTCTTCATATAGGAAATGAATTACAGCCTGATCATTAGCCTTGACCAAGGCTGCAGCTTCCACCCATTTGGTCATGTAATCTGTGCAAACCAAGATGTGAACTTTTTGTTTTGATGGAGGGTTCATAGGCCCTACGAAATCGAGGGCCCATCTCTCAAATGGTTCAACCATGAGCTGTGGTTAAAGGGGCATTTCATCTAATCTGTTGGGCTGGCCCATCGTCTGGAAGCTATCACATGCCTGAACATACTTCTTCGCATCCCTGAACAATGTTGGCCAGAAATAACCCATCCTTAAAACTTTATGACCTATCCTTTTTTCAGGAAAGTGTACCCCATAGGGCACATCATGGCAAGCTTTCAGGATAATGAAGATTTGATCTTCTCTTACACATCTTATGATTTCTAAGTCAAGCTCTATGTAGAAAAGATGTCCATCGATCTAGTAATACCTAGGACTCTGTTGTATGATCTTTATTTTTTCTCTCTTCGGAAGATGTGCTAGAAGCTTACCTGCAGCCAAAAAGTTAGCAATATCTTCATACCATGGGGAATGAGCGGATACTGTAAACAAATGTTCATCAGGGAAGGAATCTTCGACTGGTAAATTGTCATCATTGTTAGTGAGTTGAGATAAAAAGTATGCAATGATGTTTTCCTTCCCTGGTCTATCAATAATTGTGATGTCAAATTCCTGTAATAGTAGCAGCCATCTAGTTACTCTAGCCTTCATAATTGATTTATTCATTAAATACTTGATGGCTAAATGATCAGTGTGCAAAAATGTGGAATATCCAATAATGTAGTGTCTAAATTTGATGATGGAATAAACTATGCCAAGGAATTGTTTCTCGGTGGCAGTATAGTTTAGTTCAGCAGGGGATAAGTTCTTACTAAGTTAATAAATTGCATATGGGTCATTACCTTCCTGTTGTCCTAAAACTGCTCCAATGGTAGTGTCTAAAGCATCTGAAGAGATATGAAAAGGCAGAGCCCAGTTGGGCCCTCATAAGATGGGTGTTGTAGACAACCTTTTCTTAAGTTCAGTAAACGTTGTTTGGCATGCATCATTCCAAACAAACTGTGCATCCTTCATCAACAAGGTGAACAAAGGAGAAGCTAGTTTGGAGAAATATTCTATGAATCTTCAGTAATAGCCAGCATGCCCTAAGAAGCTATGTACATCTTTTTGTGTTCCAGGAGTTGGTGTATTTTCAATTACCTTAATTTTTTATGGGTCTACCTGGATACCATCAGAAGTGATGAAGTGCCCTAGAACTATGCCCTTGCTCATCATCATATGGCACTTTTTAGTGCTTAAAGACAGTTGGCTTTGTTCAAAACGTTTCAAGACCTTTTCTAAATTTTTCAATGCTTCTTCATAACTACTACCATATGGAGTGAAGCCATCCATAAAAATTTCCATGCAGTCATTTACCATCTTTGAAAAGATTCCAATCACTGCTCTTTGAAAGGTGGCTGGTGTGTTACAGAACCCAAAAGGAAGTACCTTGTATGCAAAAGTGCCCCAGGGACAGGTGAAAGTGGTTTTGTGTTGGTCTTCTGGAGCAATCTGGATTTGGTTATAGCCACTAAAGCCATCTAGAAATGAAAAATACTTCTTCCCATACAAGGTATCAAGGGCCTGATCAAAAAAAGGTAGGGGAAAGTGGTCTTTCTCTCTTGATTTGTTCAATTCCTTGTAATCCATGCAAACTCTCCATTTCCCATTCTTTTTTGGCACAATCACGAGTGGAGAAACCCACTCGCTATCTGAAATTGGGTATATAAACCCTGCTCCCAAAAGTTTTTGGATTTCCTCTTTTACTACATTTCTTAGGTTTGGGTTCATCCTTTGTTGTGGTTGACACACAGGCCTGGAGTCGCTCTTAGTATAAATGTGATGGCTACATAGATTAGAAGGAATAGCCATCATGTCCGTGTACTCCCAAGCAAAAGCTCCTTTAGGTTGTTTCAGTAGAGTGATCAATTGTTCCAACTCATTGGGCGCAAGGTTTGGATTGATGTTCAATGTTTTCCCTAGCTCAATTTCTACTGGGACACTCTTCGAATTTTTGAGTACTGAAATTATACTGGAATCACTGACTAGAGTTTCTTCCGTAATATTTTCTTGTTCCTACTCATCTAATGTACTGTCTTGAATCTAGTAAACATGTTTATTGATGGACATGGGCTCAATGATGAAACTGTTAATGGAATCGTCCTCTGTTTCATCCTTAAAAGCTAAGTCTCTCCCTATCGTTAATAATGGCTGAATGTCTTCCTCCTCCTCCAAATCCACCCAAAGTTGACATTCAATTTATGTGCTTGGTCGGGATGGAGGGTGTAAGGTAAGGTTTTTGATCTCATTCCTGTCTGAGATAGTCATGGATCTTGACCAAAAACTTATATAGGCATGCGCTGTGGCCAACCAAGGTCTTCCCAGGATCATCGGGTGTTCCCCCAGTTGAGACTTCGGCTTTAACACCAAGAAGTCCACAGGGTATTCCCACGAGTTAACAGAGATTACTAGGTCGTCCAGGATTCCCTCAGGCTTGACTGTTGATCTGTCAGCAAGTTCTAGAATGGTAGGGGTTAGCCGAAGATTAGTGAGACCAATTTTCTTCACAGTTTCTATAGTCATAACATTGATAGTCGTGCCTAAGTCTACCAATACGTTGGGGATTTATGTGTTTCCTATGTGAACTGTAACATTAAGATTTTCAGGGTCATCATATTTTTCCACAGGAGTCTTTCCCATTATTAATTCAGAAAGCTTTCCCAATACATGGATAGTGGGAGGATCCCTAGGATTTCTTCCTTGTTTCTTGACACACAAATATATAACAGTCTTGGCATAAATTGGAACGTCATGGAGAGATTGTAATAGTGGAATTTTGACATATACATTCTTCAATTCTCCTAAGAGATTGAATTGAGGGTGTTCCACTACTTTTTGTAGGGCCAATCGTTCAGGATATGGCGGTTCTCTCATCGATTGTGTAGGATGTGCTTCATCATGTGTTACTTCCTGAGTTTCAGCTACTATTTTTGTAGGAATGTCAACATCCTCAATGATGGGGATTGTTGGGTTAACTATATTCTCAAAGTGCTGATTCACTCTAGTTTCAGTCACTGGGGATGGAACATCCTCAGTGATGATGGGTTCCACTACCCTCCTTGATCGTAATTGTATGTCATTCCAGGGAATTTGGGAGATGGAATACACAGGCATGTTGGTAGTCTCAAACTAATGAATTGCTTTATTATTTGAGTTTGGGTTAGGTTGTGTAGGTAGTTGTGGTCGAATTGGTGCATTCATAGGTGCGGCATTGTTTTAGAATTGCAGCTGTGGTTGTTGATATTGTTGGTGAGGATACTGTTGAGTAGGGTACTGGTGATACTGAGTCTAGTGATGAGGAAATTTATTTCCTTGGTAAGAATTTCTCCAGTTGGGATTCCAGAGAGATTGATGGTTCGACTGTTGTGACCACTGTGTCCAAGAATTAGGATTTTGCATTGGGTTCTGATATGGATACCACTGGTTATTAGAATATTGTGAAGGGAATTGCGTATTCATATTATTCATTCCATTCATATTATTCAAGAAAATTGATGGATATGGATTCATACCTTGATTGCGAGGCTGCCAAGGTTTCTTCTGTGCAATGAAGTAAGCATGTTCCACATCTAAAGTGGATGCCTGTAGGACTGCTTTGACTTTAGGTAATGAAGGACATTCTTTGGTATCATGCTCCAATTAATATATCTTACATATCTCTGCCTTGTCCAATGAGCATTCTTTCAGTGGGATATTTTCCCTACATGTAGGATAGAATACGCCAAGTGTAATATTTTCTACTGCTTGCCTCTATTTTTCTCTTAAGACATCTAACTCTGATTCAATAAATGGATCTCATCATATCTGTTTTGAAATTCTCCATTAGGTTTCCTATTTCTGCTCGAGTGGCTCCTCCACAAGCTGATTTTTGTGTCCTAGTGAAGACATCCTGATCTTGATCCTTGTCTCGTTTGTTAGTTCTAGAGAATCCTCTTGAATACCTTTGACATAATTCAATGATCTTCTCGAAGGGTTCCTTTGAGATATCCCTTTTCCCCAACAAGTTCAACATATCTAGGCAATCTTCTCTAATCCCTCATAGCAAGATAATCATGAGCACATATTTTCCAATTGCAATGTGGCCAAACCTTTGTAAATTGTACAACAGTCTTTCCACAAAATCTTCCAAGGTCTCCTATTCCTTCTGAACCATTTTAAACAATTCTTCCTTTCTATCTATGGTTCTATAGAATTCTTGATATTTATAAAGAAAGGTTTGTTTCATATGATCCCAAGTATTAATGGTCTCACCACCTAGACTCATGAACTGTGCGAAGAGCATTTCCTTTCAAGGTGGTTGGGAATAATTTCAGCTTCTGAGCACTGGAGGTATAGTCATAACTGCGACCGAGGATGTCAAACTCGAAAAGAAATTCATCAGGATCTTCATAAGACTTACCATGGAAATTCGGGAGAACTGATGGTGAGATATTTTTCATAGGAGCTGCTCCAGGTGTCTGAAGGATAGGGAATTCAAGTGTGACCATAATGTCACCAGGATGATTATCTTCCACTTCCCCTTCCCAGTTCTCCTGATGTTCATTCTCTCCTTCATGTTCTCTTTTAGCCATGTTGGTCGAAAATTTAATGGATTCAATTATTCTTTCTTCCTCTACTTTTGCTTCTTCTGATTTCCTCCTTTCTTTTTCTTGCCTTCTTTCTTCCTCTTGGTAACTATGGTCTCATTAATATGATAAATATCCTCTCTATCTGGTACACCCACAATGCTTCCCTTGTCTTCAGGGGGTTCCTTCTCTACAATGGGAGTAGAGGGTCCCATTGTGTTCTCCATAATTGATGTTGAATTCTCAAGATTGGGAGGGATGAAATTTCTTCTTCCTGTAGATGTCCGTGGTGGTCTAGTAGAAGAATCATCATTAGCAATTATATTGTCGATAAATGTTTGTCTTCCTAGACTTGTGTTACAACCTCGACCTCTTCCACCTGCAATGTTAGTATTCAAAGGGGGTTCCCGGTTTGTTTTTCTTGTATTCATGCATGTTGTAAGTAATCAAACCAAAATGAAATCAATAAGCCAACTACTAACTATTTATATCAATTACCATCCACGACAACGATGCCAAAATGTTGGTCACCCTATATGCTAATTAATTACAACTAACGCACATGATGCTCAATATAAATTGTCAACCCAGGGAAGTCTTTTATTTCAATGGAAATAAGCACAATCTATGCATAAACATTTCAAGTAGTTGATTAAATAAATGGAGATGAATGATCCTACGTATCTACTCAGCCAATCTCATTTCATGACTAAAACTAATCTAACTTATCAATCTAGGAATTCAAAATGCAATTAGCTTCCCACATAAATTAACCCAGTAGTTTATTGATCTAAGAATAAAAATGAACTAGATTACTTCTGCAAGAAGTTAAATCCTATAATTATAAAACTAGAATATTCAATCTTTACCAAACTGATTCATCTAATAGCTATTGTAATTCAATCATAATCTTCCTAATCTAATGAATTTAAGAAAGATACAACAACAACCAGAAACTAAACATAAGCTTGAACTCTAATTTGATTAATATGAGAAATCCTAGAAAGCATAAATGACTAAAAGGAATTGAAGCTGAGCTTGGCTGTAACAGCTAATTCTAACACACCATGCATCAAATAAACTAACCTACACAGTCGACTGTCACACCACACAGTGTTAAATTTTGAGCATTAATTCACAATACTCTAGGATCTTTACTGAGAGAATAACATATACAATATATCAATGCATGACAATCACAATAAGAATCACAAGCATCACAAGAATCAAAAGCATGAGAGACAAGAGACATAGGGTTTCCGTGGGGAAAACCCGAAGCTGAAAAACCCCACAACTTCCTCAGAGATAGATAGAGCAATGGCTCAACCAAAGTACAACCAAAACACATTGAGATAGTCTCCTAGTAGCAAATGATCCTCCTCCTCACTACTGTATCACTTTCTGAGTGAGAGTGAGATACTTTTCCGAGTGATCTAAATAGAGATCACCTGATCTCTATTTATACTAATCTGTTTTCCCAGTGACCTTATGGGGCCGACTTGTCTAGCTAGGTACATCCACATTATAATATATATTTCAGGGATGACCTCACACATGGTGGTCTAACAACCCATCGGCAAGTACACACACTTGCAACACTTGTCAATCCACATGATGACACTTCCTTATAGAGGAAGGACACATCTCTTATAAGGGTACAATAAATATATATAAAATACACAGATGAAATACATTCCGAGGTTACATATACATCAACACTCCCTCTTAACTAGGAAGGTATTTCTCGACACAGATCTGCTAGACAAGTCTTCTTCTCTGGATCATCGTCATCATCATCCTCACTGCTGCTACCATCTCAACCAATCTCTGACTCTACTCGTCATAGGAAGTTATACAAAGCCAGTCCTTTCTCATACTGGATGTAGGCCCGCAACCTGCAGATCTTCATCATCACTGGCCATACTGTGGAAATCTCAGGACTTATTACATGCGTCACAAAACCTTAAAAGAGTCTCTTGACTAGCAAGAACCCTAAAGAGAATCGGAGGCCTTTTTCATCCTGTCCAGATCTCGAGGACTTATTACATGTGACCCCACCACAAAACCTCGAAAGAGAATCCTAGGACTGATTACGAGCACACAGCTCAACCTATCAGATCTCCCAGGGCACAAATTACATGTGGTAACCACAAAACCTCGAAAGAGCATCCCAGGACTGATTACGAGCACAAGGCTCAACCTATCAGATCTCCCAGGGCACAAATTACATGTGGTCATGGAAAAACCTTGAAAGAGCATCCTAGGACTGATTACGAGCACACGTCTCAATCTATCGGATCTCCGAGGGCACAAATTACATGCCATAGGACAAAACCTCGAAAGAACATCTGCCAGATATCTGAGGGCACAAATTACATGCCATAGGAAAAACCTCGAAAGACTATCTGTAGATGTCCCAGGGAACAAATTATATGTCCTCGCAAGCAAAACCTTGAAAGAGCTTTTTGCAGATGTCCCAGGGTATGAATTACATGCCATAGGAAAAACCTTGAAATACCATCTGCAAATCTCCCAGGGCACAAATTACACGCTTATCTGCACAACCTGTTCCACGGCCATAGAGTATCAACCTGATACTCACCATACATCATCCTGATGTACACATGATCATCCTGATCATACAATGCATCTTACTAATGCATACCAAGTATCTACCTGATACATATCATCATACATGATCCACCTGATCATACAGTGTATCCACCTAATACAAATACAAATACATGATACATATCACCATACATGATCCACTTGATACATATACAGATACATGGTCCAATCATTCAACATGATGCTTATACAAAATACATACACATGATCCAACCGATCATATCCACCATCCAACATGATGCACACATACATACATAAAAATGATCCAACTGATCATATCCGGCATCCAATATGATGCATACATACATATATAAAAATGATCCAACTGATCATATCCAGCATCCAACATGATGCGTACATACATATATAAAAATGATCCAACTGATCATATCCAAGCAGAAACCAAAACATCATCCTGATGCTCGTCATCCAACGCTTACATCCACAACCATGTGAAGGACCCTCCTTCCAACATGCTTGGAATGGCTTCAACAAATGTGTCCATCACTTCTTCCTTGAAGTGTCCTTAATCTAAAGAATGCCAAGCCTCTCTCGGAAGTACTTGAACTTCACCCTTGCTAGTGGCTTCATCAGCACATTTGCAATCTGCTCCTCCATTGCAACATACAGGAGATTCATAGCTCCTCTCTACACCATATCCCTAATATAGTGATATTTGATCTCTATGTGTTTCGACCTGTCATGAAACACTGGGTTCTCGGACAGCTCCACACAACTCTGGTTATCACAAAAGATACCAGTAGTATCCAACGGGAGATCAAATAACTCAGATAGTAGCTTCCGTAGCCATACTGCCTCACAACTAGCTGAACAGGCTGCAACATACTCTGCCTCAGCTGTACTCAGTGCTACGCAGGACTACTTCCTGCTAAACCAAGAGATCACACCTGATACCATACTGAAGTAACACCCGGATGTGCTCTTCCTATCTGCAGCACTGCCAGCCCAATCTGAATCAACATAACCCTGCAGGTTAAACTTTTGATTCGCCTCATACTTGGGCCCATAATCCACTGTACCCTTCAGGTACCTCAGAACATGCTTTACAGCAACCAGATGAACACTCCTTGGATCTATCTAGAACTGACTCAATGTGTTCATTGCAAAGCAAATATCTGGTCTCGTGTTCGTCAGGTACATCAAGGACCCAATCATCTGATGATACATAGAGACATCAACCAGCTCAGATGAAGCATCACATAGAAGCTTCAGATTCGATGCCATAGGTGTTGTCATGGCCTTGCAATCCATCATCCCGAATCTCTTCAGGATATCTACTGTGTACTTCCCTTGACCAAGGAAAATCCCACCTGCACTCTGCCACACCTGCATACCTACGAAATAATGCATCATTCCCAAATCTTTCATATCAAACTCAGCAGCAAGCTTCCTCTTCATATCTGCAATCAATCTGTCATCTCCTGTTACAAATAAGTCATCCACATACAGGAGTAGAATCATAGGATTCCCTTCCTCAACCTTGTAATAAAGGTTGGAATCCGCTTTACTCTTGGTAAAGCCCAAACTAGATAGGAAACTATCCATCCTACCATACCAAGTTCTGGGAGCTTGTTTCAAGCCATACAAGGCTTTCTTCAACTTACACACATATGACTCCCTGTCATGTATTTCAAAACCGAGTGGCTACTCTACATATACTTCCTCTTCAACTACACCATTCAAGAAAGCAGTCTTGACATCCATCTGGTGTATTTTCCATTTCATCGCTGCAGCCAGGGCAAGTACTGATCTGATGGAAGTATACCTAGCTATAGGTGCAAAAGTTTCTTCATAATCTATTCCCTCTTTCTGAGAGAAGCCACGAGCTACGAATCTTGCCTTATATTTCTCTACACTACCATCTGCAGCATGCTTCATTTTGTAGATCCATTTGGAAGTCACAACAGACTTCTCTTTAGGTCTTGGGACAACATCCCAAACATCATTCTTCATTATTGATTGGTATTCCTCAACCATGGCATCCTTCCATTCTTTCTTTAATGTTGCTTCTTCATAATTGGAAGGCTCTTTGTTCATAATGTCACAGAGTAAAGCAACATAGCTGGTATGTGATCTGGTTCTCTTTTTTGCTCTGTGTTCTTCTTGTGGAATGCCAAATCTTTCTGCATCTTGAATGAGCTCTCTAGCCCATGCAGGTTTCCTCTTCTAAGAGTTATCCTCACGGGGTGGATCTAGAGGTTCTTGCAGATTGTCAAACTCACGAACAACTTCTGGAACTGCTTCAGTCATGGTAATGTCTTGAAATCTAGTTTCCTTAGGTTCTTCATAAACTTCGATAGGTGCCTTCCTTGATTTGATAAATGATGAGTTTTCATCAAATGTTACATCCCTACTTACATCAATCTTCTTGAACCCTAGAGAGTATATTCTGTAAGTCTTCAAGCTTTCACTGTAACCCACAAAGATACCCTTCTTTCGTGAAGGATCTAGTTTAGTCCTCTTTTCCTTTGGAACATGAGTGTATACTGGAAAACCAAATATTATGAGATGACTAACTTCAGGTTTCTTACCATAAAAGACCTCTTCTGGTGTCTTGCTGTCCAATATCTTGTGGGGTGTTCTGTTCTACACATATACAGCTGTTCTAGCTGCTTCTTCCCATAGATGCATAGGTAGATCCTGGTCATGCAGCATTGCCCTTGCTGCTTCCATGATAGTTCTATTCTTCCTTTCTACAACTCCATTCTGTTGAGGATTATAAGGAGCAGTCAACTCCCTCTTAATCCCTTAATCACTACAAAGCTTCTTGAAGTCACCTGAGGTGAATTCTCTACCATTATCGGATCTGAATATTTTGACCTTCTTTTCAATTTGATTCTCCATCAAGGTTTTCAATTCCTTGAATTTATCAAACACCTCATCTTTGTTCTTCAAGAAGTATACCCAAGTCTTCCTGGAGAAGTCATCAATAAATGAGACATAGTAAACATACCCACTCAGAGAAATGGATGACATAGGACCACATACATCTGAGTGGATGATTTCTAGGATGCCTTTTGCCTTGCTTTCACTGCATGGGAAAGCCTTCTCAATGTTCTTACCTTTTGCACATCCTTTGCAAACACCTTCATGTTTGGTCTTGATTTCAAGAAGACCCTCTATAGCCTTGCTTGCAATTGGAATTGCTCTATAGTGCATATGAGCAAGTCTTCTGTGCCAAAGTTCACTTGGCTCCATGGATTCATGTACCATGGCATGTTCAGGTTGTCCCTTCAATTTATACAAACCTCCCTCTTGTTCTCCAATCACTACTGCATCATCTATGTTCTTTCCCTTTGGCCACATTAGGACTTGGCCATCCACAAATGCAACCCTCATACCTTTTGCATCCAATGCAGAGATGGAGAGTAAGTTCTTCTTGAGCCCAGGTACATAAAGGACTTCTTTCATCTTCAAAGATTTTCCAGAATCTAGGTTGTAGGAGGCTTCACCACTTCCTTTGATTGGGTATTGATAATCATCCCCAAGTTTCACCTTATGGGGTGATTCATGTTCAGATAGATTCACAAAAGATTCCTTAAACCCAGTCATGTGTTTGGAAGCCCCATTGTCAATCAACCAATCATTACAACCATGGGAGATAGTACCTGTGAGAGTAGAAATTAGAGAATATTCTTCTTCACTTGATGAGTCATCATCACTATTACGTTTTGCTCTAGCCTTCTTCTTTGGGGGTTCATCATCTTCGGCAGCATGAGCATGATATCTTCTTTTGTTATTCTTCTTCTTCTTATTGAAGTTGTTGTTGTTGTCTTTCTTCTTCTTGGGAGAATCTGAAGCAAAGTGTCCCTTCTCATTGCATTTGAAGCATCTAAGATCTTTCTTATCTTTATGATAATGGTGGTGTGAGGATCTTCTGTTATGGGATGATTCCTTCTTGGACTTGCCTTTCCTGGCATTTTTTGTGAGAGATTGATCTTCATTTCCCATCTTTTCTTCTTGGGCCACAAGCCTAGCTTCTTCTTGAGAGCATTCTTCCCGCAATCTGTTGAAGGAGATCAACTTCTTCCTTGCACAAATTTCTTGAATGAAGGAATCCCATGACCAGGGTAGGCCATTTAAAGTGGTCATCACCACTTCACCATTCTCTACCATTTCATCCACTGCTTCTAGTTGTTCCTTGATCTGGGAGACCCTTGAAAAATAAGATTGAATGGTTTCTCCATTTTGAAACTTTACTCACTTCAATTGGTTCCGCAGGGTCATCTTCCGATTTATGTTCTTCCCTTCAAATAGCTTGGTCAAAGAGTCAAACATCTCCTTGGGTGTCTTTAGAGAAGACACATGGGGTATGAGATGGTATTTAATGGAATCAACAATGATTCTCTTTTCCTTGACCAAGTTCTTCTTATGCAATACCTTGGCCTCTTCATCCTCTGGGATAGGGATGTCTTCTCTTACATATGAATCCAACTCATTCTCTTCCAGGATTAACCCAATCCTATACTTCCAAGCTCGGAAGTTATCAACTCCTTCAAGCTTATCCTCAAGCCTGCTGTGGCGAGACATCTTAAAGAGTGCTTCAAATGGAAATAGAAAAGAGTTAGATCTTACCAATTGAAATGCTGAAAACTAGATCTGGTCTCGAATTAAGGTTTGTCGAAAAAACCCTAAAAATTCAAAATGTGAATTTCAATTTTCTGAAAGGATTGAAAGATGGGCCTTGATGAGCTGATCAGCCTAGTGCATTCAGAATTTGAGATCAGCAAAGCTTTACCCTTCAATTTTACTTTTTGTCCTCCCGAGTTTGCTCGGGAGAGCCCTGAATTAGGGTTTGAGTTTCCCGAAGATCTACCTAACCACAAATCTCGATCCAAAGCTATAAACTTCAATTTTTTCAAGGAGCATCCAGCTATGTCTTTGGATTTCAAAAATTCCTATTTTTGTAGAAACCCTAATTTTTAGGGCCAAATATGAAAATTCTCGGAATTGAATTCTGATTGGACAGATAGATGTGCCTTGATGAGTAGAGTCAATCTACTATACTTCTTTTTCAAAATCTTTGGAGAGAAACCCAATAAACAAGAAACTTAAGTTTCTGTCACTGTAAAATGTCTTCTTCTCAGGTTAGCTCTGATACCATGTTAAATTTTGAGCATTAATTCACAATACTCTAGGATCTTTACTGAGAGAATAACATATATAGTATATCAATGAATGACAATCACAATAAGCATAACAAGCATCACAAGAATCAAAATCACGAGAGAGAAGAGACACAGAGTTTCCGTGGGGAAAACCCTAAGGTGAAAAACTCCACAACTTCCTCAGAGATAGAGAGAGCAATGCCTCAACCAAACTACAACCAAAATACACTGAGATAGTCTCCTAGTAGCAGATGATCCTCCTCCTCACTAGTGCGCCACTTTTTGAGTGAGAGTGAGATACTTTTCTGAGTGATCTAAATAGAGATAACCTTATCTCTATTTATACTAATCTGTTTGCCGAGTGACCTTATGGGGTCGACTTGTCTAGCTAGGTACATCCATATTATAATATATATTTTAGGGCCGACCTCACACATGGTGGTCTAATAACCCATCGACAAGTACACACACTTGCGACACTTGTCAATCCACATGACGACACTTCCTTATAGAGTTATGACACATCTCTTATAAGGGTACAATAAATATATATAAAATACGCAGATGAAATACATTCCGAAGTTACATATACATCAACACACAGTTGCAGCTATTCAGGATGCAATGATAAACTACCATGAAAAAATGCAATTATAAATTCTCTGTTGCAGCTAACAGTAATCATGCCTAATGCGATTCCACACCACAGAACAGGAAAGGAATTAAACTACTTACTTGACTCGGCAATCTCTGTGATAAGGTCGGACCTGGCCTTCTAATAGAGACGTCGTGAACTACCACAAATTAAGACACAGAAATATAAAGAACTCTGCTCTTTATATTAAAGATAGTAATCCACAGTCTCATCTCTCTGTTAGAGCCCGTACAAAATGGTAATTAACCAACCCCAGACTCTGAAAGCCCTCCCATATTTATACATGAAAAATACAATTTGAGATCCACTAATTTCATGGAGCAATTAAGATCTATGATCCCCATGCTGCGGAGTTACAACTGAACTGTTACAACCGTATCGAATAAGGTCATGTTGTAGGCACAACAGATCCCATGTTTTATTCAAAACATGGGAGCCCCAATTTTATATGGCAGGCTAACTTAGTAAATTTTGGGGGTTGTTCATCCTGTTTGCATGCATTCTCTCTTTTGACTTGATTTGTTTTACTTAGTGATAATTTTCCTTTGAAAATTTTTTGTGTTTTCTGAGTGATTTGAGTTGCGGGAAAATTTTGAGTATTTTATCATTTACTTCCACCCGAAACCCGCAACCCGATAGGTGCGGGTTGCGGGTTTTCCTTTGTTAATAATTTTGGGAAATCTCCATCCTGAAACCTGTAATTGCGGATTTTGGATTGCGGGAACTTGTTTTTTAAGAATTGCATTGTGTGTTCCCGAAATCCGCAACACATAATGTCGGGTTGTGGGATGCAGGAAAAGCTTTTTATTTTTCAATTGCTTCTGTTTCCGAAACCCGCAACCCACAAGTTTCGGGTTGCAGCTTTCGGGAATCATGAATAAGCAATGTGAACAATAACTTGACCCCGTAGCCGCATGATTCAATCGCAACCGTTGATTGTCTTGATCCTGCGGATGAGGTTACACTGCATGATTTGAGTAAATATTTGGATTTCCATTTTCTCTGGTATTATTTGGATTTTTTCTATTCTTAATGATCTCTAATTTGAGCTGCTTTTTATCGTTTCAATTAGTTCCATAATCTCGATGGTTAGCTTAACATGTTATCTTTCACATTTTCCATCTAGATTTGGTCTTCATTTGCATAAGCTAATTCATTTTATTGGTTTTTGGAGATTTCAAAGATCTTGTCATTTGATTCTGACTATTGTGTGTAATGACTGCTTATTCTTATTTGAACTTGGTTAAGTCATATACATACTTCAATTTTTCCTAATTAAATTCATATGATGTTTCAATAATCTTGGCAAATTCAATTGAACTCCATTCAATCAATAAGTTTATAGAGCAACTTGACGGGTTATAATAATTTGATTAAACACACATTTTTAATCATTTTAATTTATGACTTGAAAGGGTGTATATAATGGAACAAGGCATTTAATTCTCAATTTTGAAAGGATTATTGAATTATATACAATCATTGAATATTTAATAAAATTTGTTCTTGGAAAAATGTATAATTTTATGACAAGTTTTTATGTATAATTCAATTGAATCCTAACATATTCTCAAACCATGGAAAGAGTCAATAACATTTTCATTAAGCAAAGTATTGTATTTTACAAAGAATAATTAACTTTGCTTATTTGTAAGATCATTATTATTGTTTAAATTATATTCGATACATTTTTTGAAGAAAAATATTAATAATATTATTTATATAATTGACTTTGATATATCATGTTATTTACAATTTTTAATGCATAAATTTTCACTAAACCCTAATTTGCCGTGCAGATAAAATTTGAAAAAACAGAATCAGTAAAAGACACATTTTTGCATGGAAAATTGCAGGCAAACTATGAGGAATCAGCTCAAATGGTTGCGAACACACTTCCCAAATGGGATGATTTACCCCTAACTGCAGACAGTTTAGCAAATCTGTGAACAGTTTGGGAGGAAAACATGACCTAACATATGTGAAGTTTTACAAATTCGTTTTGGCCATTTTTGCATCTAGTTGAACGACCCAGGCATCTGGGGATTTGATGCTATCCTTCCCAGTGCTCTTCACTGCTATAAATTCAACCTACCAAGGCTGTGAGAGGGGGGGAGAGAGTTCTCTAAAGAATGGAAGAATTTGTATTCTTCTCATATCTGCATTCTTCTTGCAATAATTGTTATTGATAGGGAAGAAGAAGGAGAAACGCTACTTCCAGATGGATGATGCATGTTGGACAGAATTGCAAAAAGAGATTGGAGATGCTTTTGTTGTTGCAGACTTTGTAATGTATTATAGTCCTTTAATATACAGATAGTTTTCTTCAACGACCTCTTTTGTTATAATTTATCAAATTTCTTTGATGGATTGTGATTTTGCTTCAACTCATTTGTAAACACTGTTTATTATTCGCAATTGGTAACCTGCATAGATTTGTAGTTCGGATTTCTCTCAACTCTTGATCCATGTAATTGATGTTTTAAATGAATTTATTTACTTAAAACATTTGATTTATTTTGCAAATAATTCGCAGAAATCATTAAATCAATGTTAATTTTTCAATTAACATTCCAATGATAGTGTTATCTTGTATCCATTTAATTCTTAAGTTATTGTTGGTTAAATTTATTTAGCTAATTATATCTTGAGCTACTGAATCTAGATCTAGTTTTGCATGTCTGTTTAATTGGTGAAAAGGTTTAGTATTTTCAAATCAAGTTATCCTATGCATAAACAAAACATTCTTTTTAGATTATATTTAACTTAGATTAGATTCTCTTCTTAAATAGGATTAAGTTAACTCTGATTAACCATTTTCTTACCTTTGTTTCCCTGAATTGAGAAACTAATCTTATAGATCAAAACATCTACTCTTAGAGTGCCAACGGAGGCTGAATATCCATGGGAGATGACCATACCAAACAGGCTGGGGATATAACTGCCCTTGCACAGTGTCTTTCGAATCCTTTCAACTTGGGTTTCCCCCCCCCTGTTATTGCTTTGGAACCCTTTCTAGCACATTGCACTAACCTACACATCCGAGGCATAAAACAATGGCACTAGAAGGAGGGCATGATTTGACACATTGCCCACAATAAGAGATAACTATATTTATTATGTTTTCATGGCTCTTTCCCAAATCCCTGCATGGGAGTCTGATATTGCATTGAGCCTACCAAGGCCTTTACATGAACTCCCTAAAAAGGCAATTAAGATCTTGCCAATGTTTGATGGAGAAGGTAATGTTTCTATTACCAAGCATAATAGAAGGTATGAATCTATTTTGCATTTATTTAATATCATACATGAAGATGTTGCTTGCAAATTATTCCCATTTACCTTCGAAGGTAAGGCTTCTCTTGGGTTTTACTTTTTACCTTTGAATTCAATTTCTAGCTGGTTAGAATTTCAAAATGTTCTTAGAGATTCTTTTAAAGATTATGATATAGTTGAAATTCATCAAAAACTGATTGAAATGCAGGTACATGATGGAGAATCAATTCGGGATTTTAACACACGTTTTCGACAAGTGTATTATAGCTTACACGAAAAAGATAGACCTTCAGCACAACTCACTTTTTGCTGGTATGTTAGATCTCTTCCCAAGGATATGGCTATGTTCATCTTACGTGAAGGAATAATAGATTTCAATGAAGCATGCAAAGAGGCTCAAGTTATTGAGAAAGACTTGAAAAGGTATCCTTTCGATCTTGTTTCTCTTTTTGTTTCATATTAGGTAGAATCTGTTGATGATGAATCGAAGGTTTCACAAATTGTTCAATTAAACACACAAATTAATGATTTGTACAATGAAGTTATGTCCATTAAAAATGAAAGAAAAATTCAAAATACTTTACATAGTTTGAAACAAATAATTCTTGCATCTAGATTTCAATCTTCCTTAGATACAAAAAAGAAATCAGTTGCAAATTCCAATCGTCATTCTTCTCTTTCAAATGGATGTGAGTACGATGAATGCTGCACATTTTCTCTTCATTGTGTAGGATCTCAATCTAAAACTGTTTAAGAAAATATTAATCCCAATACTTTCGATCTGTTTAATGAACAATTAGTTCAAACGAGTTTTGAACATTTGCCATTTTCTCAATCTGATCATAATGACTCAAATATCAATGAAAATGAAGATTTCAAGACTTATGAAGAGGTTCCTTCATCTATTTCTAATGATTTTAAAAGTCCTTTTATAAGTGATACTCATTGCTCTTCATTTAATCAAAAGATAAATGTTAGAATAGAAAGTTTTGGAGATGCCAATTACACTTCAGATTTTGAAGAATATGTTGATTCTGCTGAGTTTACAAAATCTGAAAATTATTTTTCTTCATCCTTCAATTCTGATTATTATGAACAGAATGAGAACCATAAGTCTTTAGAAGATGAGTTGGCTGAAATTGAGATTGAATTTCAAAATATTTGTTCTAAATATACTTTCTCTATAAAACAAATTTCAAATGAAAAGTTATTTTGATCGAATAATTTGAAATCAAACAAATCTAATGCACTTGAAAAGAATGAACATTTAAATAAAAATAAAGAAGACAAAGTTAATCAATCACAAGATTCAAATTCTGATATTTTCTTTCAATGCAATAACGATGATATATTTCTAAAGGAAAAATTCTCTACTTTTAGTTTTGATGAAATTATTTTGAATCACGATCTTAATAATTTCCAACCCACTTTTTATGATCCAATTTATTTATGGTTGGAACAATCATTTTTGAACCATTTTTCATGTCATTTTCATTTCTTTGTAAATAAAGGGGTTAGTTTAGTTTTTTCAATTTTTGGAACTCCATTTTTCATTTTTTATTGCTGATGCATGATTTGTTTTTTCTTACAAGTTTAAAGTTAATTGATTGGCTCCATTGGAAATTCGATTATACTTAGCTTTTCTTTACTTTTAGACTAGTATAGGAGTAGGTGTAGAATATAGTAGTCTTGTTTATTTCTTTAATAATTAGATTATTCTTTTGATTCGCTTCAATAAATTATTTGTGACGACAAGCCAAGTCCAAGCTGAAACAACTCTTCTTCACATGCAGTCAGGGAAGTATTTCTATCATCTTTCACTTTCTATTATTCATGCTCTCACTTATTATTTCATTGGTTCAAGGAAATGATGTATGATTTATATCTTTACTCTTAAATCATAATAATCATATCATGAAATGTTTTGAATTAATTATTTTCCAAGTTTTAAGGGCAAGAATATTTTGAAATGAGACAAAGTGATTAAAATTAGAACTTCTTCATTACACATGAATTTTGATCTTTCTTGGATATGCATTCGAAAGAAGGATTTTACATATTTTGTTGTCACAAATCACACACAATTTAGTTTAGTATTATTTGAGGGTTTTTTTTTCTCTGTACATGTTCTTTAATAAAGAAAGGCCTCATTGTCATAAACAACTTTAGGCGACAAATAACAATGTTGATCATAATTATTCAACTGAAGGAGATTAAATTTATTTTAAGAGTTTTATTACAATCAATTCAATTAATCTATTCAATATATTTTTATTTATGAATTGATATAGTTACTCTCTTTACAATAACAAATTCCTTTGATTTTACAAACACGACAAACAATTCTTTCTTTTGTTCGCATGAGACATTTTCTTAAGGCTTATTTTTTGCAACTATTTTACATTTTAATTTAGTTTAATCTTTCAGGCTTCTTTGTTTGTTTTCAATAAAGACCTAATTGAATCTGATATCTCATGACTTATTACAAGACAAAAATTTAGTCACTAATTGTTCTTTTAGATAGTGATATAGTTATGACATTTTTTATTTACTTTTGGTTCGAATTGTATATATATGTTTGATTTTATCATTCCCACATTTTCTTTACTTGCTGGTTTGTTTTGAGTTTTTCATGATTTTCTCTTTTAAAATAAAATAGCTTATCACTCTTTTACAGTCTTGAAATCTTATTTATAAAGGAAATCTTTATAAATGTTTTCTACTTGCTGGAAATCAAATGTTTTGATTAGTTAATCCCTCATTGTGAAAAAACAATAATAAACTATGCTGATAATTCTATTTGAATCTTTCCATCATTATCCTTAGAACTTTATCTTTAACTCAACATAAACATATTAGTTTGAATTCACTTACTTTTAAGGGAATCAGTTTCAGGAAAGAAGTTTTGATCTGTAAATATTAGTAATCTATAGATTTCTTACACCATCCTTACTCTTAAGGAGTTTCTAAGTCTGCTTCCCCATTTACTAGGCAATCTCAAATCGAGATCAGCACATTACACATAGTTTGCAGATTTATTCAAACTTGTTATTTGGGGTATAGTCTATCAATTAAAATGGGTTAAAAGATGTCTGTGTCGAGGCTATAAACGCCTGTGGGCCATAGTGGCTCCGTCTGTGGTGTTTGGGATTCCAAATAATAAATATTATTTATATAAATATTCAAGAATCCTTTGCCATCCCACACTCGTAAAGAGTCATCTGATGCTGCTTACCCATTAGTAAATTGAGTCACTGTATAGCTATGTATCTAAATCAGTAAATTGGGACCAGAGCACTTGGAAGTGGGGTTAAACAGAATCCTTGTCGCGGCTATAAACATCGACTGGTTGTAGGGTCCTGCCTGTGGTATTGGAGTCATTTCTTAATACTATGTCTTATATGATTAGCTTGATTTCCTAAGGTTAATTCCCAGTAAAGTTCTTGATTCTTGCATCTTGTAAATAATTTATTTTGAAAAATGAGTTTATATTTAAAAAGTTTTTGGATAATGATGGGAATGACTTGGATGTTTTAGAAGCTTTGAAGTCTAACTGATACTATATCATTCAGTGATAAATCTTTTCAGATTATTTGAGTTCTAGCATAAGAAGGCATTTCCTCTTTGCTCCTAATTTTTATGGATTTCAATACTGTAAGGCAGAGATAATTGCTTCGTCCCAGTGTGTCACCATTTGTTGTAGGCACAACAGATCCCATGTTTTATTCAAAACACGGGAGCCCCAATTTTATATGGGAGGCTAACTTAGTCAATTCTTGGCGTTGTTCATGCTGTTTGCATGCATTCTCGCCTTTGACCTGATTTGTTTTACTTAGTGATAATTTTCCATTGAAGAATTTTTGTGTTTTCTGAGTGATTTGAGCTGGGGGAAAATTTTGAGTATTTTATCATTTACTTCCACATGAAACCCACAACCCAATAGGTACGGGTTCCGAGTTTTCCTTTGTTAATAATTTTGGGAAATCTCCATCCTGAAACCTGCAACCCGCAACCCGCAATTGCGGATTTCAGATTGCGGGAACTTGTTTTTTAAGAATTATGTTGTGTGTTCCTGAAACCCGCAACACATGATGTCGGGTTGCGGGAAAAGATTTTTATTTTTGCGATTGCTTCTGTTTCCGAAACCCGCAACCCGGAAGTTTTGGGTTGCGGCTTTCGGAAACTTGTTTTTTGTTTTTATTTTGGCAGTTTGCAATCCCGAAACTCGCAACCCACAAGTTTCGGGTTGTGGATTTCGGGAATCGTGAATAAGCGGTGTGAACAATAACTTTACTCTGCAGTCGCATGATACAATCCCAACCGTTGATTTGTCTTGATCCTGCGGATGAGGTTACGCTACATCATTTGAGTAAATATTTGGATTTCCATTCTTAACGATATCTAGTTTGAGCTAGTTTTTATCGTTTCAGTTGGTTCTATAATCTCGGTGGTTAGCTTAACATGTTATCTTTCACATTTTCGATCTATATTTGGTCTTCATTTGCATAAGCTGATTCATTTTATTGGTTTTTGGAGATTTCAAAGATCTTGTCATTTGATTCTGACTATTGTGTGTAATGACTGCTTATTCTTATTTGAACTTGCTTGAGTCATATACATACTTCAATTTTTCCTAATTAAATTCATATGATGTTTCGATAATCTTAGCAAATTCAATTGAACTCCATTCAATCAATAAGTTTATAGAGCAACTTGATGAGTTATAATAATTTTATTAAACACACAGTTTTAATCATTTTAATTTATGACTTGAAAGGGTGTATATCATGGAACCATGCATTTAATTCTCAATTTTGAAAGGATTATTCAATTATACTATCATTGAATATTTAATAAAATTTGTCCTTGGAAAAATGTATAATTTTATGACAAGTTTTTATGTATAATTCAATTGAATCCTAAGTAACATATTCTCAAACCATGGAAAGAGTCAATAGCATTTTCATTAAGCAAAATATTGTATTTTAGAAAGAATAATTAACTTTGCTTATTTGTAAGATCATTATTATTGTTTAAATTATATTCGATATATTTTTTGAAGAACAATATTAATAATCTTATTTATATAATTGACTTTGATATATCATGTTATTTACAATGTTTAATGCATAAATTTTCACTAAACCCTAATTTGTCGTGTAGATAAAATTTGAAAAAACGGAATTTGTAAAAGACACGTTTTTGCATGGAGGATTGGAGGCAAACCGTGAGGAATCATCTCAAACGGTTGAAAACCCACTTCCCAAATGGGATGATTTACCACAAATAGTAGACAGTTTTGCAAATCTATGAATAGTTTGGGAGAAAAACATGACCTAACAGAGGTGAATTTTTCAAAAATTCATTCCGACCGTTTTTGCATCCAGTTGAACGATCCAGGCATCTGGGGATTTGATGCTCTCCTTCCCAGTTCTATTCACTGCTATAAATTCAACCTCCCAAGACTATGAGAGGGTGGGAGATATTTGTCTGGAGAATGGAAGAATTTTCATTCTTCTCATATCTGCATTCTTCTTGCAATAATTTGTTGTTGACAGGGAGGGAGAAGGAGAAACGCTACTTCCAAATGGATGATGCATGTTGGACAGAATTGCCAAAAGAGATTGGAGATGCTTTTGTTGTTGCAGACTTTGTAATGTATTACAATCCTTTAATATACAAATAGTTTTCTTCAACCACCTCTTTTGTTATAATTTATCAAATTTCTTTGATGGATTGTGATTTTGCTTTAACTCATTTGTAAACAATGTTTATTATTTGCAATTGGTAACCTGTATAGACCTGTAGTTTAGATTTATCTCAACTCATGATCCATGTAATTGATTTTTAAATGGATTTCTTTACTTAAAACATTTGATTTTTTTTGCAAATAATTCACAAAAATGAATAAATCAATGTTAATTTTTCAATTAACATTCCAATGATAGTGTTAGTTTGTATGCATTTAATTCTTAAGTTATTGTTGGTTAAATTTCTTTAGCTAATTATATCTTGAGCTACTGAATATCCATGGGATAGAGCTGCCCTTGCACAGGTTCTTTCGAAGCCTTTCAACTTGGGTTTTCCACCCTTGTTGTTGCTTTGGAATCCTTTCCAGCACATTGCACTAACCAGCACATCCGAGGCATCACCAAGCCATTAGACATGAAGGATGTTGTTACTCTGGCAGTCAATGGACCAATGGATTAACCAATCAAGAGGATTCCTATCTGTTGCTGCAATGCTCTGTTTCAGCGAAGTCCTGTTACAACTTAGTGTGGAGAGATGCGCTGTCCGTTTGAGTATGAGGAATTAAATCTGAAGAGTAACATCTAGTGCCATATGTGATTCTTTCCCAAGGCATTGCGGCTGATACACCTGTGCTTTGATCTTGATTTAATGAAATCAACACAAGTTAGCATAAATCAAAGGCTAGAATTCATAACCATAACAATCTTAGGCATTAAAGAAATGAAGCAATAATGAATTATACCTTGTTAGGATTGTTGATTGATATAGAAGAAAGGAATGTATATGGTTTATGAAACTAGGGTATAACAAGGAAAAATGATGTAATAGGTGTGGTAAAAAATGGGCAATTTCAGGGCCCAACAAGTTTCTAGATCCCTGCATATTATCACATGGTATTAAAGCAGTCAGCAGCTATTCAAATTGTAGCCATTGTAGCAGTTGCAGAAACAGTAGTTGCAACATTTCTTTGAGCAACTCTCTTTCCCTCAAGCACCAGAAGCCTCTGAGTTTCCACAGCAAATCCTAGTGCTATTACTTGAATTCATTGGAGAAATCCAGTGAGGTCTAGCTAGATGTGAAGGACTTAGTCTATGTGCTCAGTTTTCAAAAGGTAGTGTTCAGTTGAAGTGTAGCATTCTCCATCAGGAAAAACTTCTCTTGTTTTGCAGGTTTATTCACCCATTCGGAATCTTCTTCAAATATTCGATTTTCTATGTTCAGATGGATATAAAGCTCACATATTCTAACTATGTTGAGTGGAAAGCCAAGATGGCTCTCTTCATGAGATCCAAGAGCTTCACCCGAATACTCAACAGAATGATCGTAGAACCTCTTAGTGCATTTGAAAAGTCCAAGTACTTGGATAGGCTTGATGAAGCAATTGGACTTGTCCTTCTCTCAATTTCTAAATATCTTCACTTCCATGTCATCGATCTTAAATCTCCTAAAGAGGTTTGGGACAAGCTTGAATACCTTTTTGGATAGAAATATGATATGAAAGGACATGAATTGGAGGATGATCTCATATGTTTGAGTCCTAACAACTTAGAATCTATCAATGCCTTCCTCACCAAGTTCAAAAGCTTGATATCACAGTTGAAAAGATATGAGATAGTGAAAGAAAATAAGCATCTTATACTTGCCATTCTCTCAAAGTTGGGGGAAAATTTCTCAATTTTTGTCTCTACTTTCCAGTCAGCTAGGTTGTCCATTCCAAGATGGAAGTTTCCATCACTTGATGACTTCATCCAATCTCTTACCCAAGAGGAAGAGAATTTGATCTCTATGGGAATGATCAAAACCAAATTGGATTCAGCTCTTATAGCTACAGAGAGAGCGAATGGTAAAGGAAAGTAAAAGATTTCTGACAAGAGATCTAATGATACAATGCCTACAGATAGCCCATACCAATCAGATGGGACATCGAAATCAAGGAATACCAAGCATTCTCAGAAGGGAAAGACCAAGTGCACCTATTGTCTTAGAGGTTTTCATCCTGAGAGTTCTTGCATGAGGAAGACTATAGATTTGATTGTTTAGTTACTTGAGAAAAACAATCTTCCTGTACCAGCATGTGCAAGAAAGAAAGATCCTGATACTGAATCTTCTAGATCCGAAGGAAAAGAAAGATTTCATGCTCTCATAGAAAATGCATCAACTGATTCTTCTTTCATCATAGATTCAGAAGCTTCATGCCACATGGCTCTCTCCAAAGATGTCTTCTCTTGTTTCGAAAGCTCTATTGGTCCTTTTGTCAGTTTGGGAAATGATTCAGAAGACTCCTCTCAGGGGATTGGAAGAATTGATCTTGATCATGGTTACTTTTCTGATGTGCTTTATGTTCCTTCTCTTCCAGATAATCTCCTTTCAGTTTATCAAATGACTCATACTGGAGATCCCAAAACAGTGATCTTTACTCCATATGAAGTTGAGGTACAACACATGGTTTCAGGGAAATTCATTGCAAAAGGAGTTGCAAATCATGAGACAAAACTCTATGAGTTTTCACACTTCTTTCCTCTCTCAAAGGAGTCTGATCTTCACTCTCATACTCATGAAGAGAGTAGACTATCTCATCCCAACTACAAACTAGTTCGGATTGTGGTTGATGGTCTTCTAAGTGGCAAGTTTTCTCATGGCACCTTCGAAAGTTGCCTAAAGGGAAGAGATACACCAAATGAGATTGAGAAAAAGAGGACTCTTGAAGAAGTGCGAATTCTAGATCCAGATCCACAATAACCTGAAGACTAGCACCTATTTGTCCAAATCCTATTTCAAAATGGGCCTCCACTACTGCATCTTCCTTTGATCTTAATGAAGATCCATCATCATCTAGTCCTACTTCTTCCATTGATTACTATCATAATGGTTCAAATGACGACTACATGCATATTCTGGAGTAGTTTCATGACATCAACTTCTGTGGATATGTTCCTCCTTCGAGTGATGATGAGCCAGTTTTACTTGATTCTCCTGTTGAGATTTCAGATTCAGAGTTTGCATGTGATGATGATCCAATTTTACTTGCTCCTTCACATGATAATTCAGATTCAGAAGATGGATATGAAGATGAGGGAATGATAGACCCAGATCCACAAGAACCTAAAGGTCTAGCAACTGATGATGAAGATGAGAGAATGGGTGATCTAGATCCACAAGAACCTGAAGATCTCTCACCTAATATTCCTCCTCTTCCTCGATGGGTAGCCACTACACTCCGATCTTCCGGTGATTTGGTTGGTGATCCACATGATCATAGAAGAACCTGATCAAATTTTTAGAATGGAAGGTTTCATCCTTCTCACATTGATGATCCAGTTCAGATCGATCGATCCTTCTTCAAAAAAGAATGACACTTACCTCCTTCAGGTGTGAGAGATGATATGCTACATTAGCATCCTTTAGTCTATTTTGAGGGAGGGATTTATTCCCACTAGGTTTTGCCCCTTTCCTCATTTAGTTTATTTAGATTGATTGTATGGGGTGACCTTTCATTTTAGTCACCAGGGCCATATTTTTTAGATTTCAGTTATTATCTCATAGTATAGCTTGCGGGGGGATGTTGGAATATTCACACCATTCTTTTTTATATTTTGCATGCCTGGAGGCCACTGCATGCATACAGTCATCAACATGGTGGTCTCCCTAGCACCTAGAGCTTGCTTCTAGCTCTCCAGATCCTATCTACAACCCCCATTTGGACTCCTACCTACCTGATGCGCCCTTCTTCACTGATGTGCATTGCAAGTGCACCTTTCTCACCTACCACTATCAATTAGAGAACCTTTACTCACCTATCTTTAGTTATCACTCAGTTAGGGCGCCTTATCTCACCTACCAGGAATTATCATTCAGTTAGTGCATTGATTGAGTAGTTCTTCCACTGATTGCTCATGATGACTACTTGTAGATTCTAGTTAGATAGTTTTGGAGTTCCACTTCACTATTTGACAGCCTCATGCGCCCCCCTTGGGGTCTCCATTCCCTTATTTATGCCTAGATGGTTCTGTTAGACTCAATTAGACACACTTGACTGACTATTACCATTTATGAATTATACTAGTGACTCGATGATGTCTCCATTCTTATCCAAGCTAGAATTTGAGCTAGAGAGCCTCATGCACCCTCCTTAGAGTCTCCATTCCCTAATTTATGGCCAGATGGTTCTGTTAGACTTAGTTAAACACACTTGACTGACTCTTACCATTTATGAATGATACTACCGACTAAATGATGTCTTCATAGCTAGACATGAGCTCAAATTTGAATGCCCTACTTGGCTAATTCCAATCCTATATGATGCCTCACCATAGCTTATTGTAACACATTATTTACATGCATTATTCATTGTATGATACTGTTATTGTTCATTATTATGTGTTTATGAGTGATTATTGTTAAATTTTCAGAATTTACTTCAATCTGATCTAGGATCTTAACTAAGAGAACAACATGTACAACAAATCTACAGCATATCAATCATGGACACAATAATGCAAGCACACAAGAGACATAGAATTTACTTGGGGAAAACCATAAAGGTGAAAAACACCAATAACTTCCTTAGAGATAGATAGAGCAATGATACAACCAGAATACAAGAGCTAGTCTTCTCCTAGAAGCAAAGCCTCCTCCTCACAAGTGTGCCACTTTCCGAATGAGAGAAGTGTGTGAATGAATGATCAAATATAGATCTCTCGATCTCTATTTATACTTGTTTTGTCCTGCCAATAAACTAATGGGGCCTACATGTCTAGCTTAACCCATCGTTAACTTAATCCGGGCCGACCCCACACTTGGTGGTCTAATAACCCTTTGACACACATAGAAAACCCCCAATAGGGTTGTCTAATAACCCTTTGACCCACATGATTTATACAAGGCTAACCCCAACAAGGTGGTCTAATAACCCAGCAAGTATACGTTACGACACTTACAATATTAATGACGACACTTCCGTATAGAGGAATAATAACATCTCTATAGGAATACAATATACATCTATGAAATGAATTCCGATGTTACATATACATCAACACTCCCTCTTAACTAGTAAGGTATTTCTCGACACAGGTCTTCTAGCACAAGTCTTCTTCTCTGGATCATCATCAGCGAATCATCATCCTTGAATCATTGTCATCGTCACTACTGCTGCTATCTCAATCAATATCTGAATCTACTCATCATAGGAAGTTCTACAGAGCCAGTCCTTTTTCATACTGGATGTAGGCCCACCACCTATAGGTCTTCATCATCACTAGCCATACTGTGGAATCCTCGGGACTTATTACATGCATCACAAAACCTCGAAAGAGCATCCCAAGATGTTACGGGTACACAACTCCGACCTATAGGATCTCCCAGGGCCATATTATATGTGAACTCACCACAAAATGTCGCAAGAGCATCCCAGGCTGTTACAAGCACACAGCTCTACCTATAGGATCTCCCAGGGATAGATTACATGTGGTCACCACAAAACCTCGCAAGAGCATCCCAGGATGTTACGAGCACACAACTCTACCTATAGGATCTCCTAGGGACATATTACATGTGGTCATGGCAAAATATCGCAAGAGCATCCTAGGACTTATTACGGGCACACAGCCCTACCTATCGGATCTCCCAGGGACAGATTATATGCCATAGGAAAAAAACTCAAAAGAGCATCTGCTAGATATCCCAGGGCCAGATTATATGCCATAGGAAAAACCTCGAAAGACTATCTGCAGATCTCCCAAGGCCAAATTATATGTCCTCCCAGAGCAAAACCTTGAAAGAGCATTTGCCAGATATCCCAGGGCTAGATTACATGCCATAGGAAAAACCTCGAAGGACTATCTGCAAATCTCCCAGGGCCAAATTATATGCTCATCTACGCAACTTGATCCACGACCATAGAGTATCGACCTGATACTCACCATACATCATCCTGATGCATACATGATCATCCTGATCATCATCACTGCAACATCCTGCTGCATGTCATCTGGAGCAACATCCTGAATCTCATCATCCATGATCATCCTGATCATACAATGCATTTACCTGATGCATACCAAGTATCTACCTGATACATATCATCATACATGATCCACCTGATCATACAATGTATCCACCTGATACATACATAGATACACAATGCATCTAACTAATATATATCAACATACATGATCTACCTAATCATACACAGTATCCTCCTGATACATATACAGATACATGGTCCAAACATCCAACATGATGGATATACAAAATACATATAGATTATGCAACTTATCATATCTAGCATCAACCTGATGTGTACATACATATACATATAAATGATCCAACTGATCATATCCAGCATCATCCTGATGCATATACAGAGCAGTAACTGGAGCATCGTCCTAGTGCTCATCATCCAACGCTTACATCCACAGCCATGTGAAGGATCCTCTTTCCAACATGCTTGGAATGGCTTCTGCAAATGTGTCCATCACTTCTTCCTCGAAGTGTCATCAACCTAAAGAACACCAAGCCTCTCTCTAAAGTACTCGAACTTCACTTTAGCTAGTGGCTTCATCAACACATCTGCAATTTGCTCATCCGTCGCAACATACAGGAGCTTCACTACTCCTCTCTACACAATATCCCTGATATAGTGATATTTGATCTCTATGTGTTTTGACCTGTCGTGGAACACTGGGTTCTCAAACAGCTTCACACAATTCTGGTTATCACAAAAGATAATCGTAGCTTCTAGCGGGAGATCAAATAACTCAGACAGTAGCTTCCGGATCCATACTGCCTCACAACTAGCTGAATAGGCTGCAACATACTCTGCTTCGGCTGTACTCAGTGCTACGCAAGACTGCTTCCTGCTAAACCAAGAGATGACACTTGATCCCATACTGAAGCACCACTAAGAAGTGCTCTTCCTATCTGCAGCACTGCCTTCCCAATCTGAATCAACATAACCCTGCAAGTTAAACTTTTGATTTGCATCATACTTGAGCCCATAGTCAACTGTTCCCTTTAGGTACCTCAGAATATGCTTTACAGCAACCATGTAAAGCAACCAGGTGAACACTCCCTGGATCCGTCACGAACTGGCTCCATGTGTTCACTGCAAAGCAAATATCTGGTCTCGTGTTCGTCAGGTACATCAAGGATCCAATCATCTGACGAAACATAGTGACATCAACTGGCTCAGATGAAGCATCACAAAGAAGCTTTAGGTTTGATGCCATAGGTGTGGCCATGGCCTTGCAGTCCATCATCCCGAACCTTTTCAGGAAGTCTACTGCATACTTCCCTTATCCAAGGAAGATTCCATCTGTACTCTGCCACACCTCCATGCCAAAAACAAATAGTGTATCATCCCCAAGTTCTTCATCTCGAACTCGGCAGCAAGCTTCCATTGCGTGTTGGCAATCAATCTATCTTCACCTGTAATAAATAGGTCATCCATATACAAAAGTAGTATCACTGGATTTCCTTTCTCAACCTTGTAGTAAAGGTTGGAATGTGCTTTACTCTTGGTAAAGCCCAAACTGGATAGAAAGCTGTCTATCCTACCATACCAAGTTCTACACATATATGACTCCATGTCATGTGTCTCAGAACCAAGTAGCTTCTCCACATACACTTCTTCTTCAACTACACCATTCAAGAAGGCTGTCTTGAAATCCATCTAGTGTATCTTCCCTTTCATCACTGCAGCCAGAGCAAGTACGGATCTAATGGAAGTGTATCTGGCTACAGGAGAAAAAGTCTCTATGCTACCACCTGCAGCATGCTTGATCTTGTAGATCCTCTTGGAAGTCATTACAGACTCCCCTTCATGTCTTGGGACTGTATCCCAAACATCTTCATGATCGACTGGTACTCCTCGATCATGGCATTCTTCCCAGATCCTAGGAACTTCAATATCTTCAATATTTTCAATAGATAACTTTGTTACTGAACAAATGTTGTAGTCCTTTTGTAGGTGATGGTATACGATCTTTCCTACACAACAAGTTAAATTGCATGATTAGAAAACATCTCATATTTTTCAGAACAAATTCTTACATATAAGGAAATATGTCATACAGTCATGCAATTATCTTAGCCAATGCTTCAATACAACATTTATCCATATTCCATAACTTTCTAGATGCCTTCCAATCTCTACCAGAACATTGTTAAGAGTGTGCACAACTCCTAACATGTCAACAAAGAGGTTTCATTCTAAATAAGTAGCAATGGAATGTTGTACAGTGCCATAGGCCACTTACCCATGTATATTAGTAGTATACTATGCAACTATTCTAATATACACAACCTAATTCTAGGAACATGAGCATATACATCATTGAATAACATTATGTAAGAAATGACAATTCAAATGCTTATCTTTGTTTGATTGTTGGGTTGACTCCCTCTCAGTCTTTGCTTCTTTTCTGCAACTCCATTCTGATGTGGATTGTGAGAAGTGGTCAACTCCCTCTGAATATCTTCATCCTTATAGAAACTACTGGAGTGTGCTCCCTCTTGATCTTTGCTTCCGTGATTACCTATCCTTGAACTTATATTCATTCTTGATCCCTATGCATGCTTGTTAGTATCATCATTGTGTTATCCTCTAGGTCTCGTACATAATCAAACATTCATTAGTATAATCATAATAATATCAAAACACAATAATCTCAAGCATGTATAGTCAGGATCATTTCAAACACAGATAATAAACATTAGTATTCAAGGTTTCAGGGAAGCCTTCTTTTACTCATACATATTCTTATTTGATCATAGGACTCTTTTAAGGTGAGTAGGTTGCCCAAAATAATATAATTCTAAAAAAAAGTGAGTGCTTCATAACCATATAATTCTTTGAAATGAGACATTCCTATTGACATATGAAAAATGGTGTTGTACCAAAACTCACCCAAGTGTAGCCATTTTACCCATGCTTTTTGCTGCTCTCCCACATAGTTTCTTAGGTATGCCTCCAACCATTGATTCAATCTCTCTATTTGGCCATAAGTTTGTGGATGATATCTTCTGCTTGGATTCAATTGAGTGCCCACCATTCTGAAAATTTCTCGCCAAAAAGCACCCATGAATCTACTATCTATATCACTTACAATGCTCTTGGGGAGCCCATGCAATCTGAGTATTTCTTTAAAAAAGATATCATCCACTTGTGAATCACTAAAATATGATGTAACATAAGAGAAATGAGAAAATTTGGTCCGCCTATCCACTACCACATATATGCAATCCTTACCCAAAGATTTGGGCAAACCAGTGATGAAGTCCATTGAGATACTCTCCCATTTTTCTTCCTGAATGGGACATGGTTTCAATAAACCAGCTGGGCATGAGAGTCCAGTTTTGTTTTTCTGACATACCTTACATTCATTCACATATTTCAGAACATCATCCTTCATCCCTTTCCAAAAAAACCTTTTCCTTAATTGCCTATAAGTTTTGAAGATCCCCAGATGGCCAGCTAGTGGGGAATCATGTGCTTCTTGCAAAATCTTGTACTTGAGTTTTGAGTCTTGAACCAAATAAATTCTTCCCTTATAATATATCATCCCATTCAAAATCTCGTATTTATCATCGATTCCCTTTGACCCCATCTAACACATTAGAAGAAAAACTATTCTTGGCATATTCAACCATTAGCATGTTTTTCCAATCCTTTGCAATGTCCATGAGAGAAAAAGAAGGTCTTCTAGATAATGCATCTGCTACAATGTTATTCTTCCCTTTCACATATTCAATATAAAAATCAAAAGCTTGGATCTTTCTTACCCACTTTTGTTGTCTTTCATTTAGATCCTTTTGGGTGAGGAAGTGCCCTAGACTGTTGTGATCAGTTTTCACCACAAACTTGTTTCCCACCAAGTACTATCTAAACTAGGCCAATGCATGCATGATGGCCAACATTTCTTTGTCATATATGGAGTAAATATTTTCATGTGGCTGCAACTTTCTTCTCTCAAAGGCTATAGGGTGTTGGCCTTGCTTTAGGATAACCCCTATCCCTAAACCAGAAGCATCACATTCCAAAACAAAAAGGTTTAGTAAAATCAGGTAATGCAAGTATTGGAAAACTACTCATTACCTATTTTATTTTTTGGAAGACATTTTCATCCTCTTCACCCCACTTGAAATAATCTTTCTTTGTCAAATCAATGAGTGGAGAAGTCAATTTGGAGAACCCTTTCACAAACTTTCTATAATAGGTTCATATTTCAATGAAGCCTCTTAATTCTATGATGATTTTTGGTGATGGCCATTCAAGGATAGCCCTTATCTTTTCCATATGCACTTTCACTCCTTCTTGTCCAATAATGTACCCAAGATACAAGAGTTATTTCATCCCAAATTCACATTTAGACAACTTAGCAAACAAGGACTGTTCATGCAAAATTTTCAGCACAACCTCTAAATTATGCAAATGCTCTTCCCAAGTCTTGTTGTAACTGAGAATGTCATCAAAGAAAACCAATAAAAAAATCTGAGTTGCTTGCAAAAGATCCTATTCATGCATGCTTGGAATGTGGCTGGAGCATTAGTTAATCCAAAAGGCATAACAAGAAACTCAAATTGGCTATAGTGGCATGTAAAAGCAGTCTTTTGCACATCTTCTTCCTTCATTTGAATTTGATGGTAACCTAATCTATGATCAATTTTGGATAGATATTTTACCCCAAATAGCTCATCCATGAGCTCATCAATTCTAGGAATAGTATACCTATTCTTGATTGTCTTCTTGTCCAAAGCTCTAAAGTCTATGCACATTCTAAAGGTTCCATCTTTTTTCTTCACCAACACTATTGAAGAAGCATAAGGCCTAGAGCTTGGTCTAATGAGTCCCAACTCTAGGAGTTCTTGGATGGCATTTCAATTTCATCTTTGAATGCTTTTGGATGTATACAGGATTTTATTTCAATGGGTGAAGTACCCTCCTCCAAAACAATGTTGTGCTTAACCCCCCTATCGGGTGGTCTACCATGTAGAAGATCTCAAGAAAAAATTTCATATTTTTGTAGGAGTTTCTCTATCTCCTTTGGGTGTTCAACAAACTTTATGTTTGGCTTGGGAGAGGTGATGAAACATTCAACATCCCATTCTATGTATCCATGCCTCAATATGGATCTCATACTATGGTAGGTCACTACTTGATTCAGATAGATGTGTTGCCCTCTCACAACCCTTAGTATTCCTTGTGAATCTTGGAATTTCATTTTAGGAATTTGATAGTTCATTGTATGCTCCCCTATAAAGTATAGCCATTGCACTCCCAAAACCACATTAGTATCATCAACATCAACCACATAAAAGATAGCAGAAAAATTATAGCTACCTATGGTATTATGGGGTCTTGTGCTTCAGAAAATATGCTCACCCATTGGCTTCTTTTCCTCACCATGAGAACTGTTGTTTCCTCCTCCTACTCCTTTTCTCCCAAGTTGGCTAGCGATCAATTCGAATCCTTTCATAATCTATTTGTTCATGTCTTCAAAGAATGGTTTTATGAGTGTAATAAATTCCTCCTTATTCTCTAAGGTTCCCTTTTCATCCTTAGGCATGGTTTCAACAATATATTCTTCTTCTTCTTCTTCCTCTTCAACAAAAGCACTTTTAGTTTGAATATCTAAGGGTGGTCCCTAACTTCTTGTACTCATAAATATAGGACCACATCAGGTGCCAAGATCATGCTCTGATACCACTTGTAATGTTCCTTTTATGAGTTTTATTAAAATGGTGATTTTTTTAACTTTTTCCACTAGTTCGACCTTTGACTAGTCTTGGGTTCTTGACCTCCAAATGGCTCAAAATGCTCCCGAATTGTTACAGAAGGTGTATGAATGGTTTTATGGAATAAATATTAGGTTCATGTATGATTTAGAGTCATCAATAATATTTTTCAATTCTCCTTTAAGCTCTATCCAAAGTAGGTATCTTGACTAGCAATTTGAGGTTCAAATACCCCTAGGGTAAGTGCTGAGTATGGCTCTCCAAATGGTACTGGACCCTCTCAAATTTCTAAACAGGGGAAGGGGAAATTAAGGGGTCATAAATAGGTTCTCATATACATCTCCATTCAATTTACTAGGTCTGCTACAACACTCTCAAAATCAGAAGCAGAATAATAGTTTCGACCTTGGGGGAAATGATAGGCAATCTTCTCCAAATGCTTTAAAAATGAACAATATGACTCCCAAAGGTTATGCAATGAACATGAAACTTGTATAAAATATAAATAAAATTCCATACATCATTAATCCATCAATATTTCACTGGTACATTCGAATACATTAACATATTAATGACATACATCAACATAGTGGGGAAATTGGCACCATTTGCTCATTAATAATCAGATTTACATTCCACTTGGATTCTTGACTTGATACAGTTCTTAAAATTAATAAAATATAATTTGAATTATATGAAAAAATAAATGGGGCATTGGAATCTCCCCCAAAGAGAACAATAGCTCACCCAATGCGCCTCTCCTCAAGGATCATTAAAATGCCAAGCAAACTGGAAATGGTTGGAGGAACGAGTTGCACTTAGAATGAGCATGAGCTGACCTGTAGATTACACCTGCAATAAAACAATTCATTGAATCTATCATGAAAGGTATGAATGGACTTTATCACTACCAACTAGGATGGTAATCTATCACCCTTGAAATTGCCTTAGGAAAGTAGAGAAGCACTCCACTAGCTCTCTTCACAAATGAAAATTCTGAAAATGATAAAAATCTTTTCCCTTACATGATCCCTATATTTTATAAACATCCTTATCCTTCTAAGGTTAAAATACACATCCTTAGCCTTCTAAGGTTCCAATTCCATCCTTAAACTCCAAGCCAATTCGATTTATGGAGTGGTTCATGATTTTCCATGTGTCCTCCAATTCCTAGTCTTCCACCTTCCACCAATTCGAGTAGGAATCCCTTGTGATTCTCTAACTCTCTTGAGTGCTCCCTTGGATTCTATATTTATGCCTGACATGTCATAATGGTCGGATGTTAGCAATCAGTTCTTCAATTTTTCATAGGTGTCATATCATCTTCATCATTGTTGTCATATAGGTTAGGGAATCTAGTCCAAGTGTCCAATAACTCCCCATTTGACTCTTCCTCTTCCATGGGAGTTACACTTCCATCCAAATTCGACCTATTATGCATATGGACAAGTGTATGAGCCTTCCAACTCATCCCACGAACGTTGGGCTTCTTATGGATTCGAATGGACAAGAGGAGGTTTCCATCTGGCATAGAAAATCTAGCTTGTGTGGGTCCCACACCCTCCATGTGTCTCCGTGATCAATTGCCACTTTGATTTTCTATTGTATTTATTTATTCAGATCCTTTATTAAATATTTATTCCATTCTAATGTCTAAACAACATTTATTAGCTCCCTTATTGCAAATCCCAATGTCTCCATCCAACCTAGGGAACTAGTAGGATTGATGGAATTCTCCTGTCATGAATTTATTTGAATGGGGACATTACAAATACAAAAAGTATATGGATAGGAAATAGCCAAAAATGCACAAATTGAATGAAGGGAATAGATTATTTACTAACTAAGAAAGTAAGGACATGAGGGAAATGATTCAGAAACCTATACATACAAAAAATGGGAGAGGAAGAATGGTGGATCTAGGTGCTGGTTCATTTGATCCACCCTCGATTGTTTAGAAAAGCAGCACAAATACATATTGGAAACACAATCATTGCAACATATTTTAATGATAAATTCCTTAATCAAGAAATAGAGTAACCTCACAAAACTCTCAGCAATCTCTCATTTCACTCAGAGGCAGAATCCATTTAGTATATAACTCATACTCATGTGGGAAATTGTTCTTATATAATTTAAGACATTAATCCTAATGGTGGAAGACAAAAAGAATTATTTAGGATTCAAAGTGAATACAACAATGTATTTGAGGTCATTACTTCTATATATGAAGCAAGAATATCTTCTGGAAAAAATAAACATTCGAGTAGAAGACACAAAAGTAATTAGTCAATTACATACACCATCGATCAATAATTTGAGAATAATTCACAACATAATTGAATAATTATTTTTTGCTATTAAATCACATTCATATCAAAACATGAAAGGAAATTGTTCACTCAAAATGAAAACAATTTCATTCACATTAATCACATATACACATTATAGATCTGAAACTTCAAATGCCTTGGTGGCTTTATATTAATGGTATTTCCAATTACAATGATAGATAGAGTATTTGACATACAAGGAGTATAATCACAAAAGAATAATAACAGACTAAATGTACATAAGAAGGTGAATCCACAAAGTATCCTGCCAAGTCTCTACACCATATTCTACTCTTTGATCCCTAAGAGGCCTGGTTGAGTTCTGTCTCCTTTCTCTCTCAAAAAAAATTTCCCAAAGTCTGCATCCCTTTTCAAGCTGGTCAATTAGTCTCATGCATAGTTTCTCCAAAACCATAATTTTCTTCTTGATTCGCTTTAACTGCTTTATAGCTTCTTGATACCCCTTACCACCTTTCAAGATTGACTTTATCATGTCTTCCTTTTTTATCCATCTTCCACCTCCTTTGATGATGCTGAGAATTGGAGGCCTCATCTTAGGGTGTGAGAGATTTCATGGAAAAATATAGTATATTATTCCACTACTTATCCATAGGGTTCTTGAGTTTTTTTGTATTTTTATGCATAATATCTAGTTCATTGAAACTTTCATATGTAGGAGGAGGTACTATCCTGTCAAAAATCCTTTTCAAATCCGTAACATATGAAAATCAGGAGCAAGTAAATCGAAAATTGCAATTTCCCTTAAGCAATCCCTCGATGTCATAAAACTTGGAGTCATCATTTTTTACTTTCCCTAGCATATTGGATTATCATATACATATCGATTACCATCCCAAATGATAGCACCCCTTTTCTTATGACATGATCAAGTACTTTTTTGAAGCCTGTTATCTTTTTCAATATTTCATTTGTTTTGGACCTTATCCTTTCCAATAGTCTCTACTTGGATATCACTTTATTTTCATATTGTATGACCATAGTCCTGTTCGGTACCCATATTATATGCAATTCAATATTTTTCTATGAATTCAAAAAATTAACTCCTGGCTATGCATGATCGGGCTTGTTATCTATCTATTTCCTGACTTGATTAATGTTGGTCATGGCTTGTTGTGCCAACTCATACTCCTCTTGAACAACTTATAAATTCTTACATTATGATTAGATGAGGTCCATAATGTCATCCAAAATGATATGCTTACCTCCCTTCATCACATACTTGCTTATCATCCTTCTCCTAGTTTCATCGTGTGCATCCCACAACTGATTTTAACCTGGTCTGCATCCTCTAAGAGGTCTTCCTTGGCCTTAATGAGATATTTTAAAATATGAACTTCTCTATCACTACTATTGAGCTATTACCAATCCTTCATACAACCGAGACATCCTATCAATCAACGGAAGGTATGTCTAATTTAGATATAAGGGATATATCTATATCTATATATATATATATATAGATATATAGATATATCCCTTATATCTAAATTAGACATACCTTCCGTTGATTGATAGGATGTCTCGGTTGTATGAAGGATTGGTCTAGTTGAAAGCTCCAACTCCAAACTAACCACCCATGCTCCTAAAGAAGTTTCCCTTTCTTCACTTATTCTCTGTAATTTTTTGCATTACTACAAGTCTTCATTTATCTTATCCTTTTCTTGATGTACTTCTCTTAGCTTTGAAGTCTGGATAGGTTCCACACCTAGAATGGAATCTTGAGGCTCTTTCTTAGGACAACAATATCATTATCCTTTTGTTTCAAAAGAGACTGCACATGACCAATGTCACTGGGGTTAGCTACAAGGGAAACTAATTTCTCATCTAAATCCTTTTATTTAAACAACTCAACCTTTGAAGAGACCTTCTCCATTTTTAGCTACTTCTCCAACATAATTACACTTCCTCTCACATTTTTTGCATTGGTAGTTGAATCAATAATCTCTTTACATAATAGATCATTCCCTTGCTGATGAAATTCAATTTTGTTAAGAGGGGATAGCTTATTCATTTGTATCTTTATCTATGTCACTCTTTTATCTACTTGGTATCTTTCTTGTGGCACTTTTGGCTCCAAGACTAATAGATTTAGGGTTCCCTTCTTCATATCAACTGCAAATAGTAGCTTTTTCCTTGTCCCATAGCCCCATGGCTAAGGAAACATATATTGCTAGTATTATATGTTTTCTTTTTTGATGTACATGTACTATGTAAATTTGGAGGGATGCTTCTCCACAACTCCTTGTTATGAGTTGGAAGAATACAAGGATGATATTGTTGTCGATATCATTCGTGAGGTAATATATTCTATTGTCACTAGAGGCCCCGTAGAGATATCATAATACTTTCTTGTTGTAGACTCTGTTTCTTCTTGGCTTACCTCTTATGTTTCTATCCCTATCCCCTCATTTGTCACAATGAAAACCCATCCAATGGTTGTCTTCTTATTAATTTTCTTCTTCTTCTTCATTGGTTGATATACATCCATTTTAGACTAACTATCTAGAATTGTGCAATTGCACCCTGCTCATCCCCTTTCTACAAGTCGATAACCTCATTAGGATTAGGATTTCCCTTTTCCTTATTTGATCTTGTTCCTTCATCATATGAATTTTGTTTCTCTTAATCCCATAATACTTTGTGTATTTACTCCCAACTATCCAGGTTGGTCGCTTTATCAATTAATCATCCTCTTTATCATATGTTCCAATTCCCTCTTTCAATCTCATTTTGGAAATAATGTGATAAGGGTCATATTTATTATTTTTCTCTTTGTGGAAATCCAACCCATTTAGCATATTCTCAGATATCTCCAAGGTTGTCCTACACTTGACTAGAAAGGGCCCCACCTCTTTTAGTAGCTTGAAGGTGATGGTTTTCCTGCAATGTGGCAAAATTATCCTGGTTGGAGTGGAATCTATGTCTAATTTAGTCTAATGAAAATATCATGGGGGTCAAAAAGGTGGGAAGCATGTAAGGTTTCCCTTCAAAACCATATACTATAATCAAAGTGTGACTCTTGAAAACTAGCTACTCAACCACTCTAGCCTTAGGATTCATCTACAAATAGCTCTTAAATTCAAGAAGGATCCTTAGAGGAGAATATCCATGTACTAAGAAATAATGTATCCACTTATATTTTTGAAAGAAACAACTGGCGTGCCTCTTATGCGTATGCCATGCATTTAATATCTACCACTTATACATATAATTCTTGTTATTTAGGGACACATACCACTTATACATATAATTCTTGTTATTTAGGGACACATACAAAGAAAAAATTTATGCACAAATTCCCTAAGATATCACAAATAATGAAGAAAGTGTAATTCCATGCGTTAATAATGGAGAAAAGAGATGAATAGGAAGATTTTAAAGGAGGCTAGTCTATTGGATGACTAGGTCCTTCGACCGACAACCATCGGGTTGGTCCAATGGAAACAGTTGATTAGTTAAGCTGACATAACTACTTTTGTAACTGAATAATTGATTGTAAAACAATATATATATGTTGGTGAGCCGTGATTCAAGTAGAATACCATTACTTTGTACATATTTTGGCTCTGATATAATATAATTGTTGTTGTTGTTCCATTTACTTTGGTATCTTCTCTTGTATAATGATATGAATGCATTATCTTCTATATTTATGGTGTTTATATTCTATGTAATCCCATAGATTACAACAATGGTTCCATTTCCAATTGTACTATCAGCATTATAATATGAGTGCATCCGTATAAAATGATAAGTTGAGAAGATATTAAAGAATGGTGGAAGAGGAAAGTAACAAATTACATTCAAAATTATGCCAAGAGAAACAAATTGTTGATAGCACAAGCCTGAGAAAGGTTCTTTACTAAAATGCACAAGAAGTTTATTGAATCCATTCCACATGAATTAAATAAGTTTATCGACCACGTTAATGAGAAAAATAGATCCAGTCAACAAAAGGCTGCTAATGCACAAAATCACCAACGATGGATAAACAATCCATATGACTGGCTAGACAACATATGCGAAGAATTCTATGAAGAACAAACCATTGAAGAAAAAAATTCCCTCGATGACATCAAGAAAATATTTTACAATGACCTCCACCAATCGTTCTTTGTTACCATACAAAAGTTATTTAAATTTCTTATTGAACACAGAGTCGGCCATATAGTCAAAGCATGACCACTGTGGGAGACACTAGTAAATTCAAATTGGGAACAAAAGAATAAAGACTAGGAACGTTTAATTCAAGAACGTCAATGGGAATATTTCCTCAGCAAATGAGATGACCACTTGAGCCTATCTCTGTCATCCTGCAGTAGTCAGTTTGGCAATGGTGGGACCACTGACCATGTAAAATGAGTATGTAAAGAGATGACTATAGTTGACAATGATAAATAAAAAAATGAAGCTTTTCAAGAAGACTAGTCTACTTCGTTGAGATAGATATATAGCCAGTTATAAGACATCTGCAAATATTGGAAAGATCGAAAGAGAAAACAAATTCAAGAGACAAGATGACCTTATAGATATTAGGAGTCCACTAAGGGATAAAAGAACTATCAAGGACCCAAAAAGAAGAGTCAAGCTTCCAAAATATGTACCTAAGTCGAGGAAAAGTTCACGAGGTAGTGAAGAAGGTGAGGAGATGATGCTAGTAGGAGGTCCACAGTTGATCAAACTGACCCCATAGTGGAATATTGCAATCCCTGATGTAATGAGTCCTATGTGTGTTATACCAAGGCTTATATCAAATGGACCTAGTGTCATATAAATCATCAAATGTGACTTGGGGCTTGGATCAGGTGCCAGTATCATTTATAGTCATCTTAACGAATATGGACATATTCTAGATTGACTAATGATCTCAAGACCTAAATGAGGGAATTAGATCACTTTTACACCATAATATCGCCATAACTATTTTAATATCTTCTACTCTGAATGAGTGGAGGTACCCCCCCTTCCAATAATATTATCGATTCAAGCGTATGACTAGTCAGAAGTCCAACCTATTGCTAAAGACTTGATTAAACATAAGAATTTACAAATTGTCACAAGGGAAGGAACGAAAATTGGTCATGATGACACACAAGTAACCAAGTTTCCATGTAAAGAGTGTAATTATCATCAAATTAGTCTGCAAAAATATATAGTTAATGATGCTTCAAGAATTTTTCAAGAACTAGAAAAAGAAGAGGACATTCTAGAGCATAAAAATAAAATGGTGAATGAACTGTTGCAATTACTCACAAAAGAGGAATCATTTGCTCGTCTTATTGATCTTCTGTATACCATAAAGGAAAACATCAGCAATGAAAAAATTCCCATAAATATATGCAGCCTAAGACAAAAAGAGGAAATTGATGTTGATCCTTTGGTCAATCTAGACACCAACGAGTATCACATTTCACAAGCCATTCTCAACTTTGGATCACAAGCAAACATTATGACAACGGAAACATGGGAATGGCATGTTCTTCCTTGGCTGACAGAATCATGTATATATCTCAAACTTGCTTACCAAGGCCTCATTGAACTCATTGGTGTGTGGAAAGATGTGAATAGAGGCATCATGGGCATAGAAGCACAAGTCGACTTTGAAATTATAGATCCATAAGAAGGAGTGACTTCTTTTCCTTCTTTAGTTGGTCGAACCTAGGGAAGGAAAATGAAAGTGTCAATTTCATTAGAAAAATAATGAATAAAGATCAAAGGTGATGGAAAGAAAGTAATCATTCCTATATGTCCATCAAGGGAAAAGCCGTGGGAAGAACCAGATGATCAAGAGAGATATATAAGAAAACTCTATCAAATCATGGGAAATAATGAAGATTTTGTAGAACCAAATGAATATGGAGAAATCCATTTGGGATCTCCCATGTCAGTTGGGAATAATTCCAACACCAACTTATATGATTGGAAGGTAGATAATTATGAAATGCATGCCAGAGACTGTTGGTCGATTCAAGCCATTTCGCATTGGGAAAAGAAAAACTATCTCATAATTTATGTAATTCCAAATATATTTGAAAGGAAAAAAAGGCAATAGCCAACTCTAGTACCGATGAAAGTGGAATCGACCATTTTTCCGTCACCATGTTATAAAGAACACGATTCTCCAGTAATGCACACTGAACAAGTATTTAAAAACGTTGGAGAGCAAGGGAGATTGAAAACTCTAGTAGAATCCTTCACTTGGAAAGTGGGTAGATGGTGGGGGACACATCGGTCCTCGAATGCACACATGGTTGGCTTCTTTGACTTATTTTATCAAAATATTCTGAGGAAAAAAGTTGAGAGAAAAAGTTCAAATTCCAAAATTTTTACAAGGCATGGACCTATTTGTCCACATCGAAAGATGTCAAAACAAATGGAGGAGATTGGGATACAAAGATGAGAAATTATGGTCAAATTTTTTCCTGAGTACATTAGAATATCATCTTGAAAAATGGTATAAAATGGAGGAAGCAAGCGGTGGAACTTTTACTTGGAAAGAACTAAAAGAAAATTTCATAAGATACTTTTCTTTTTCACCTATGGAATACTGTGTCAAAGAGGCAATGGAAGAAATTAAGAAGTTCATAGAGTGCATAAATACTACCACATCGACCAAAGACCATCGACCTTAGTTGACCTGCAACAACATTACGACCAAAGCAACTCAGTTTTCAACAAGATGAGAACTTTAGAATGATACAACCAATTGTAAAATATTTTGTTGGAAAATAGATTATCCATCGACAAGAAGACCCATAAAATCTATAATGAAAGTTTCCTTTGAAGACAAAGTTGAACCAGAAAGATTCACAAAAAAATATTTTCCTCCTATATTTATAGAATTTAAAGAAGGGGAGCGGGAAAACAATGAACAAAGGGCACTAGAATGGATGGATGCGAAGATTAAAATTAAAGAAGTTGATATATAAAAGGATGACCGACAAAAAATGGCGAAAATCGAAGATTACTCGAATGTTGGAACCCCAAAAACTCCCCTTGATTTTCCAAAATCAAAGGTCCTCCATTAGAATTTTGTAAATACTTGGATTTTACTTTTCTTCCATCTTATCTTGCTTGCTTTGGTAGGTGATCACATGATTGTCTAACTCTCTCCTAAATGCTTTTTCTTTGGCTTGGTTTTCATGGCTTTAAGGATTTGGTGATTTTGGTTATTCGACTCTGGTTTCCTGGTTTCTCAATAACTATTGCTTTATCTAAGTTGATTACAATGCGTTGGTTTGATTTAGTTGGATTGATATCCATTCTTGAAAACTTTGTAAAATTTGGATTTTCACTTTGTCGATAAATTAAAAAGAGTGGATCCAAATAAATTAACTAATTCCTTATTTTCATAGATTTTGATCCATGTCCTCATAGAATTCACATTAAGAAATGAAATTGAGTCCTTGGTTCTGACTTTTGAATGAATTATTATTTTTATTTTTCAAAGCCTTACACTTATTTTTCCTTTTTTTGTACATTAAAGTTTAGACAAAAATGAAATAATTTTAATTAAGGCTTATTTAGTTTTTGTCTTAAGAAATAATATATACAAGTATGAAAGGGAGTCATTAATTTTTCATTTCCGACAAAGCATCAATCGTAATGATAGTAATATTTGTCTAAATATTTTTCCTTTTCATAAACTCCACTCTTTTGATGAACTTAAATAATTCAAATTCAAGTTTGTTTATACGCGATTCAATTTATGTTTTGAAGGAGTACTCATTAAGGTTTGGAGGTGACTATTAGGAACATTAGTATGATAGAATGGTGTTAATTGTCTGATCCCTTATTTGTCAACCATAATCGTATCCTCCATTCATTAATTAAATAATCATATTCTCCATTCATTAATTAAATATGATGAGAACCATATACTTGGCAAATATATACTTTGTATAAAAAGGGTCACTTTATAAAAAAAAGTGTTGAAGCCACTTTTTCAACTCATCATTATCTATTTCAATAACTTGATTGAATCATTAATTCCTTTCAAAAAAGGATAGTACATTCCAAATTATTTGGAAGATATGTATTTATAAACTACAGGGCTGGTGCAAGCTAATGCTGGCCACTCATGATGTGTTAGTCGCAATGGAATTCTGGAGAAACATAAATGCTAATGTCAGAAAGCAATATTAGAGCTACCTACACAACTTTTTGGAATATGGCGCAAGAAGATCAAAGGTAGAAAATTGGATTACCTTCCGGAATATATAAATATTATTTATGGAAATTAAGTATAACTCCCCAAAAATGGGGTTCTCCTAAGGTTGGTATGTTATTTTTTTAAGAAAATATAATGAATATGTTTGCGTTAGCCCTCTGGTTCGGTATTCAAATGGTGGATTTTTGTTAAAAAAATTATATACAGTCGTAGATAACAGGTCGTTCTAGTGCGGTGTTATTTTTCCATATTTATTTATGTTAATTTTTTTTTATTTACTTAAGGAAGTCAACCCATCCCTAAAATGACTAGGCCGAGCGTTAGCCCTCGATATCATGGTCTTAACCTAATCGATCAACATAGTTTTTTTATTTTAGGATGTATGTTTTTGTGTGTACTTGTGTAGGTTCTTTTCAGTTTTCAAAATACGTGAGCCAATAAAAAGTTATAGATGGAAGAAATAACCTACTCTTTGTGTAAGATTGACGTTAATGCAAT